>JBAIZL010000005.1:248530822-248565822 GCA_036971475.1 Prosapia bicincta | reverse complement strand
ACAGATTAACAATTTTGAAAAATTGAGGAATTCGAATTATCAGGAACTTAACCAATTCTTGTCAATACATTCAAACGCAGTCAACGCGCTTAACGCCATGCAATTACCAGATTTAGCAGATTTCTTATTATTTCAATTAGCCGCGAGCAACCTCAGTGATGAAACGCGGTTAGAATTTGAAAAACAAATCGGAACATTTGACATACCAAGTTATGCAGCGTTAAACAAATTCCTTACTGAGCACGTGAGAGCCATGGAGGTAGTACAGAGATTACCAACAAGCCCACAACTTAGGACTAAACGCCATGTTAAAGTAATGACAACCACCTCGACCGCCGCCGCCGCTAGCCATGAGTCAGATAACTATGTAACTGAATCCGAGCAATGGGATAAGGAACCGCTTAGTAACGTTGCACAATACCCACCACGGATGCAACTGCGTACTCCTACGGTACATGCAATTCGACCAATTTTAAAGCCCACTAGTAAGCCTCTGGCACCACCACAGACCCTAGGTCAAATTAACTCCCGGTTGAGAATGCTAACGCGACCTAGTAATCCACCGCGTAATGACCCAACTGCGGCTGGTTGTTTTTATTGCTCCGCCATACATAGCATATTCCGCTGCCCAGGCTTTTTAGAATTGACCGCTACGGAACGGCGTCAGCACATACACCGCACACGACGCTGTTTTAATTGTTTTGGCACGCACTATCAGCACGCCTGCAAATCAGACAAAACTTGCCAACATTGCCACGAGCCTCACCATTCTCTGTTACACGATGACAATACAGCGTCACCACAGTGACGCGCCTTGCCGCGACACCTAAGCTCAACGGAAAACCGCACCAATACAACCGCTGGAGAACCGCACGCCCTATCTTGTAAACTCAGTTCCTCTTGTGAATTACTGGGCACTGCCAAGGTAATTGTCACTGACCACTTTGGAAATCCGCACACTCTTCGGGCAATTATTGACCCTGGCAGCCAAATATCTGCCATAACGAAAACCGCCGCTTCATTGTTGAGCTTAACTACTCGGAAATCAAACTTAGCTTTGATTGGTGTCGCTTCAAAGACTACCCGCATCTCAGAAAACGTATCACTGCAATTATCCTCCAGATATGATACGCATTTTCGTATGAACGTGGATGCAGCGGTGCTTCCGCACATCACTACGCCTCTGCCGTCAACCGCATTATCGCCTAACATACGCGCTCGTTACAAATACCTGCCACTCGCTGATCCGCACTTTGACCAACCCGCAAACGTCGACCTCATACTAGGAGCTGACGTATTCACCCAGATTTTGATCAATGGAACGCGCACGGTCATCCATGGACAACCCGCCGCACTCCAAACACTGCTTGGATGGACTATACTAGGAGCATTACCCAGCAGCCTGTGTCACCACCCGCATTCATTTGTTACCTCTTCGGACTCGCTTGATCAAACCATTCAAAGGTTTTGGGAGGTTGAGGAAGTTCCCCATGTCCAAAGCGTCAGCCCGGACGACCAACGCTGTGAGAACTTATTCAACGCCACCACCACTCGCGACGACTCTGGGCGATACATAGTTGCTCTACCTTTCAAGGAAAACGCCGCAACGCTCGAGAACAACCGCAACGCCGTGTTGGCTAGCTACCGCACAATGGAAAACCGCTTAAACCGCCAGCCTGAAGTATCCGCACAGTATCATCAATTCATGGCCGAATACCTTGCTTTGGGCCACATGTACCCCGCACCCACTCCATCGGACTACCTCATACCGCATCATTGCGTACTTAAAGCATCTAGTTCAACCACCAAGCTTCGCGTGGTATTCAACGCCTCCTCTCCTGATTGCAACTCTAACACGTTGAATCAACAATTAATGTCTGGGCCTAAGTTACAGAAGGACCTGCCCAACCTTGTCACTTCGTTTCGATTCTTCGTGTATGCTATCTGCGCTGACATCAAGATGATGTACCGCCAAATCTTGGTACGCCCTGCAGACCGTGGACATCAACACATTCTTTACAGAGCTTCTCCCAATGAACCTTTTCGGGAATTTGAGTTGGCAACTGTAACTTACGGACTAACTCCTTCGGCTTACCTGGCACTTCGTACCCTCAAACAGTTAGTCCATGACGAAGGTAAAGCTTTCCCTCTCGCATCCAATGCTATACTGCACCAAACTTATGTGGACGATATAGTCACAGGCGCTGACGCCAAAGAAGACGCTCAACTGCTCATCCGTGAACTCAACAGCATGTTTGCGCGTGCTGGTTTGGAACTCAGAAAGTGGTCATCTAACGAGCCCTCACTACTAGAAGCGTTTCCTGACACACACCTTGAAAACCCGCTGCTCTTTCAGGATGACTCTTCACTCATAAAAATCCTCGGACTCCAATGGAACCCCGCTTCGGACAATTTTTCCTACAAAGTTCAAAGATTCAATCAGACACCCACCAAACGCACCATTTTGTCATACGTTGCCCGCACGTTTGATCCTCTCGGCCTTCTCACTCCCGTGACATTCTGGATTAAGTTATTCATCAAACAACTTTGGCAAGCCAAACTCGATTGGGACCAAACCTTAACCGCCACCTTACAGACCCAATGGCAAGAATTTAGTTCGCAGTTTCCGTGCCTGGAAGCTATTCAAATACCAAGACATGTAGGACCACGGTCAGTGAATCACCATATATTAGGCTTCTGTGACGGATCTGAATCTGGGTACGCTGCATCACTCTACCTCAGGTCAGAGGTAGATGGGATAGTTACAGTTCAACTGTTGCTGGCCAAAAGCAAAGTAGCTCCCCTCAAAGTACTCACTATACCTCGGTTGGAATTATGCGGCGCCGTACTCCTCACCAAATTGTATGAATCACTTAAGGGTACTTTATCATTCATAACTAATTCTCAAACCCTGTTCTTCACGGACTCTGAAATAGTGTTACATTGGCTATGCACGCAACCTCATCAACTGAAAACGTTTGTCGCCAACCGCATTGTGGAAATCACCTCCACTACCACGCCTGATCAATGGTTTCATATCTCTACGTTGGACAATCCGGCTGATGTTGCGTCACGCGGATGCCTCCCCAGCCAGCTCGCCGATCATCATTTATGGTGGCACGGACCTAAGTGGCTCGAGCAACCCCCAATTGACTGGCCGCTCACTCGCCCCACCGGCGTTAACCTCTACCAAACTGAAAATAGGACGGAAGCTTTAGTGCACCTCACTGTGTCAAAACCGCCCAACCCATTGCTTGAAGTCATCTCTAAATATTCAGACCTGGAGATGGTTCATCGCATTTTCTCCTATGTATTGAGGTTTATCAAAAATTGTCGCATACGCAACACTCGCACGCATTCTCACCAGACTCGTTACCAAGCTAGAACCCGTCGGACTGCCTCTACGTTCCAACCGCCTTCCGTGCCAGAACTGAATCGTGCACAATCGCTATGCGTTAAACTAGTACAGCAACAAGCCTTTCCAGACGCCTTAAAGGATCTTCAAGCTGGACGACGAGTAGCGTACTCTTTGCGGCCTTTAACTCCATTCATTGATTCCTGCGGATTACTCAGGGTGGGCGGTCGTCTTCAGCACTCATCACTTAGCTACGAGGCTAAACATCCACTGCTGCTACCCAAAAAACATCATTATGTCAACCTCATCTGTGACCATTACCATCGGCTAGCGCTACACGCCGGACCACGTACCACGCAGGCTATGATCAGCCGGGAATTCTGGATCGTTGCACTGCGTTCGCTGCTACGCCAGCGGATTCATGCTTGTCTTCCATGCTTTCGGATGCATGCTAAACCTACCCCGCCTATAATGGCTGACCTACCATCTGCACGAGTAACGCCTTCACCTCCGTTCAACCAAGTGGGCATTGATTTCGCTGGACCCTTTGATACCAAAGCAAATCATCTGAGAACACCCAAACTGCTCAAGGCCTACCTTTGTCTATTCGTTTGCATGGCCACCAAAGCTGTTCATTTGGAGTTGGTCGCAGACCTGTCCACTGACAGTTTCTTTGCCGCCTTTCACCGTTTCACCGCACGACGTGGACTACCCGCACATGTATACACTGACAATGGTACTAATTTCACCGGCGCTTCTAACCGTCTCAAGGACGTTTATCGTTTCCTAGATAAGTCCCAAACCCGTATTCAGACCCAACTAGCTGAACTACGCATTGCTTGGCACTTCAATCCACCTGCCTCCCCGCACTTCGGCGGTCTTTGGGAAGCTGCTATAAAATCCGCCAAACAACTGATTCACCGCACTATTGGCCATAATGTGCTAACGTTGGAAGAATTATCCACTCTGTTCATACGTGTTGAAGCCATCCTCAACAGTCGCCCCATATTCGATATTTCTCCAGACCCTAATGAATTGGTCTCCTTCCTTACACCAGGGCATTTTCTCATCGGCCGTCCGTTATTATCCCCCCCAGCCGAGTTCTTCAAGGACCCTCCACTCAAATCACGTTGGTCTCTCCTGCAACACATGTCTAACCGCTTTTGGAAAATCTGGTCCACTCAATACTTACACACGCAAATGCAACGTCGCAAATGGAACCAGAACTCGATTCCACTGACAAAAGGACAGTTAGTCTTTATCTCTGGTGAGCACACGGACCCCCTCTGCTGGCCCATGGGACGCATAATGGATCTTCATCCAGGCCCTGATCATGTCAGTCGGGTCGCCACTATACAGACCGCCCATGCGCTTCTTAAGCGCCCGGTCCACAAACTTATAGTTATACCGCCCCTGTCTTAGTTCTGTTAGACTCCTGCCTGATCTTATATGCCGCTCATTGTCTTCCTTCACTTTCTTGAGTTAAAAACCTTCGTTTTGGTGGGCGGTATGTTAAGTACTGGTTTCGTTGAGTTCTAGAATTTGTATTTTTGCCGCGACCTCTAACAGCTGCTATGAAGGTTTTGTTGCAAACGCGTGGTCTATGCGTTTGACCCAGTTTTCTAGGCTAGTTTCCTTGTTGCGCATTTTGTTCAGTCTTTTCCTCGTGGCCAGTATTGATTGGAATTGCTTTGAGAGCCTAGTTACACCGCGAAGTAAAACCGCCGTACACAGCATTTAACCGCTGTCATCCTCAAATATGAACTATAATTAACAGTACTTGACCGTGAATTAAGTAACGAGTGTGCGTAATAAAGTTTTAACCGCGACTTGAGTTCAAACAAGTGTATTTAGCAAAGTGCTCTTTGTGTTCATTGGACAAAGCAATGTGTTGCAACCGCGCGCGTTAGTACGTTCCGTGCCTTAATAAGGACATTTATAACCAGATCTTCTCGGCAATTACGTGGGATACGAACGTTAAGTGTTTAGTGAAAGTTTAACCTAGGACATTATAGAACTTAGTGTATAAAAGTGACTTTATTTTACTTGAGTGCACTCCATCATGACTTTGTGTGTAGACTCCAGTTTTTAATTAACGTCAAAGTGTTACAGGTACATTTGAGTTACCCTATCCAAGTGAAGGACTGCCAAGCCGCTGTTTCTAGGTAAGCTGTAGCGCTTAAAACCTATTCTCTTTAAAAGACAGTTGTTGTGTCATAGTGTTCATAGCTTTTGTGTTTAAACATTCTATTTACGTAGGGTTACGTATGGTCCTCCGGTCTAGAGTATTCATTACTAGCAGCAATTATGTTAAAGAACATTTAATTAGGTTACAAAAACAACACTAGGGTTTCTTTAACATTTATATTTTAGAAGTACTGTATTACTACGGTATAAAATGGTGCTAACTGCTGTCGATTGAATCTGTCCGTTTATACAAACACCATTATAACTTAAACGTCATGTTTAACATTTTTAGTTATTTCTTTTTTTGTAGTAGCTTGTGTATGCGAACGTTGCCCATTTTGTTGTTGTTTGTGGTTCGTGTTCATGTTGATGTAATTTATTCAACATTTTAAATTCTAATTTATCTATAGTTTTTTTATTGTATCCAGTTTTTTGGGCTATTTGATATATTATTTGTTTTTCTTTTTTCTTCATTTTTTTAGTCGTAGTTTTAGCATTCTGTATAAGAGTGAGTTGTAAGCAGCAATTTTATGTTGTTGGCTGAAGTGGATTGGTATTGTATTAATGCTTCGTGAAGGTTTCCTAGAAATTGAGTATTCAATGTTATTTGTATTTTTGGTAATTGTTAGCTCTAGATAGTTTATTTTATTGTTTATTTATTCTTCTGAAAATGTGAAATAGTTTTGGTTTAGTATGGTCGTATTGGGCATTTTATTATTTGGTTTGTGTATTTCGGGCTAGTATTAAGATTAGTCAATTGTTTTTTTTTATTATTTGGATGGTTTTGTTTATTGGTATATTAGAGTACATGTTTGTGATATTAAATGATATAAACTTAGATTTTTTGTTATGTTTATTGTTTTTAGTTAACGGTCAAGTTAATTGAGTTTTTTAATGGTGTACTTATTTTCCAGTTAAAGTTCGTATTTGAGGTTATTGGCAATTACTTGTGATATTTCATAGGAGGGTGCATTTTTTAAATTTATTAGAGGTCTTACAGGATCGTTGAATTTATGTATTTTGATGAGGGCGTTCATTTTAAGGTCATTTATATTGCTTATTGTGTAATGGTTTTTTAGCTTAAAAGTTTTTTAACTGATTGAATTGTTTTTTTCTAAGTGTATGATTATTAAACAAAGACCCCACTAACAAATAAAAAAATGAAATCATACATAATACAATACCAAAATACTTTAGCCATCCCCCACAACATAAAATGGCTGCTTACAACTCACTCTTATAGAGAATGCTAAAACTACCACTAAAAAACTGGACTACCACTCGCTGGACAGCCGAGTATAACTCTCCTAAGGAAGGACTGGTCGCCTCTGTGAGTAAGAATTGTACTAGATATTTCTTTGTAACTAACATAATTTCAATTACATTAATAAAGTTGTTTTTATTATTTCAGAATTGAGTTTTTTCTTAAACCAATATGCCGTATGAAACGACGTAACTTGTATATATAATAAGTTTTCTTGTATAATAATCAAAACAACTGAGGATATTCAAATACAAGAATTGCCTATCTATATTTAATATTCAAAGGTTTTTGTTGGAAAACAGTACCAACATCATCAGAAATGAATAATAAAAGTGATACAACATTTCAAGTTATATGTTTCATATCTTGCATTATTGCATTATTCACCTGTGATGATGTTGGTTCTGTTTGCCAACTAAAAGCTTTCAATAATAAATATTAATAATTAAATTAAATTATACATACACACACATATATATAAATATATACCATTGTCGAATCACTCTTACCTTGGTAGGTGTTTGAATGGTACTGAATCGAAGACTCAAAAGACTCTTGCCTTTTGGTCAAGTGACCGAAAGGCGCCTCATCACACAAGGTAAAATCATTGCACTTAATGGTGGATAAAATTACTTACAATAGTAATATATTAACTTCATAAAGTCAGTGCAACGGAAAAACAATGGATAACGTAAAATATCAAGATATATATATATATATATATATATATATATATATATATATATATATATATATATATATATATATAATCGACAACGTGGTTTATATTGAAATGGGCTACCATCTAGAAATTAGAATCTATATGGAGTTTTTACATATTCGCACCTAGCGGAAAGTCATTAGCAACTTCTACGGTAAAGAGAGATGGAAAAAATACGTGGGAGGAACAAATTAGGCCACCGGTACCGTTACTATTGTGTATTTAAAAAAAGTCAACAGCTTTTAATTGTTATTTTCTCATTGAATTTAAACATAACGTATTGATGAAATATAAAAATATTGTGAATAATTGAAAAAATTGTTAGAGATAAAACAACATCGTTTTATAACGGGAATTCTAGAGTTCTCAGAGGTTATCTGCAGGCAATTTCTCAAATTTGTAAAATACCTCTGAAGATGATTACTTTGTTATCGAAGTGTACATAAGGTTAAATAAAAATTGTTGAATTTGTGGTAAGAGGTTGTTTTAATTAATACCAAAGGGGGTTACTTAGACCCGCCGTACCCCGGTCTAAAATACACATTACTGACAATACTCGCTTCACTACTACATACTCTATTACACACACAACATTTACAACATAATCTTTACATATGAACCTTCACGTCCTCTCCTAGAGATTTTTTACTGGTCAAAACCGTTGCCCGTTGGGAGTGCTGAGAAAATCAGAGCTTGACAAACTCTGGTCCGGGATGCTGTGAGCTTGCTCAGCCGAGACGTAATATCGGTTACTGGTCTGCCAGCCGCTTCGGACCTTGGTCAGGGAGTGTCCGTGGTGCATATGTGTCAGAACCTGTGCACAGTATTACGAGTACTCCAGTCGAGCGAAGGAAGAAAACTATATGCCCAGAGTGCTGGGGGTGGAAATTATCTTAAATGATTCATGGGTGTTCCCGTTCCTGTAGTCCAGCTTGTAACATCTGGCACTATAATTGGCTGAAAAATATTCTATGGAACCTTCAAAAACCTCATCGTTATCTGGTGTAAAGAGGATACGTCAAGATTCTCCTGACGAATCTAGTATTAAAGATATGAGTAAGAAGTTGATGGTGGCAACGTCACCGATTCTGACTGTTTGTAAACGCCACTGACAGATAAACGCATTCTCTTTCAAAAATGGCAGTCCTCTTTAACCAGACTATTGTATCTCTGACTTCCCTCTGTGTCATCTCATTCTGTTAGAGATGTTGTACTAATTTTGAAGATTGACAAAGGCGTGAAAGTTGGAAGAGCCTCATTTGTTCTAACTTGGTAAACCGGAATACCCGAATACATACAAGCAAGTTACCAGAGATTCTCAGGGAGGCTTTATGTGGCTAATATGAGGCGATGTTTCAAGTGTCAGCGTGTTGGGCCCATTAGTTATTTCTGTTCGAAGCAGGATGTATGCGGTCAATGTAGCGTTGAAGGAAATGATGAAAAGAAGTGGGTAAACTCTCCAAAGTGCCCCAACTGCGGTGGTGAACACCCAGAGAGATCTTTCAAATGACCTACATTTGAGGAGGAGACGGCTATCCTGAGAATCATGGCTAAAAAGAAAGTAGTGCTTTTAGAAGCAAGGAAGCTTTATAGATACGCTCAACCAAAGGTTGACCGAAAAACGCATGTAAATTTTTATAAAAAAACGTATGTAAAATAGAAGTTTATCAGAACAAGTATCACACCGGCTGTCATTAGTCACAGATGATTGATCTTTGATTTTGGGATAACCTGCAACGACGTCTGTTAACTTACCTCTCTCACCGAGCTCTTACCGCTCTCTTCTGTCGGGGGTCTTGGTAAATGAAGCAAATCATTAACTGAACCTAGTGTCACAACGGGAAAAAAGTTGCCAGCTGGTAGTAAACCTCTTGTGTCACCGGTTGTAAAAAAAAGAGGTAGACAAACGTCCATTAGTTTTAGAACCAAAAAAATTGGCACCGACTGAAACGATTGCCAAAAAAATTACAGTTATAAGAGGTCATAATAAAACCACCTCTCCTAAATCCCAAAACTCCCCAGGTTCCAACCCCGAACAGGTGGATATGGAGTCTAATGATTCCAAGCCTAAGACGTCTATGAAAGTCCAGGTATGAAAAGAAATAGTATCAATGAGTGTCGAATAAATATTTTACTAAATTGATAAATGCATTCATTGAGCAAGTCAGTGATACAACGGAGCGTCACATAGAAGATCTCGAAATCAAAGGTACTCGTGCGAAATGTGTATTCAATGTCAATTTTCATATGTCTAACATAGACACATTTTTACGAGTCACAAAATTTCTATATAAGGGAATATTCAGTTTTTCGATCCGATTTCGTTACAGAAGATCGAGCTAGAGGTGGCGTAGCCTTAACTCGTAACTGTATCCTTGTGGTGTCTCTAAAATCAATAATCCCTTTACAAGCAATAGCCGCTCAAACAGCTGCTCCGTATAAGTTCACTTTATGTTGTGTCTACTTGCCACCAAACGCACTATCCCACACGGAGCCAGTTACCAACTCCGTTCTTATTGGCAGAAGACTTTAATTCTCATCATGTGTATTAGGGATCTCCATCTTGCAACTCTCGAGGACAATTTGTGGAGAGTGAAAGAACGGAACTGGATTTATGTCTCCTACATAACTGTTCACCTACTCATTTAGCAGCATCTACTGGCGGATGGACACTAGGGATGGTCGATCCAGGGATTTTAACGGATCGGTAACTTTATTGACAGTGCCAGGCTTGGATCAGACAAGCACATACCACTTAATACATTAAGTGCACTATGGTGACAAGGGATACTGAGACACATCTGTATGTGCCAATAACAGGCAGAATACCACAATTGTGGCAAAAGACAGTGCCGGTGACATTATTACTATTATGTTACTGCAACACATACATCTTGGTAATAAATTATATAATCTCATATAAAATTTCAAAATAACAGTTTATTCACAATATAGGGTTTATTTACAGTATTGGAGGCTATGTGCTAAAGGATTTTTCAGACTTTATCAAGACTTAACCGAGATCTTCTGTCATTTAAAATGTAACCTCCCTTAGAGGTCACAGCGAATAGTCGCTCGCAATGTACGGATGTGGCCAGTCCACAAAAATGTTTTTTCACAAGTTTGCATAAATTAGGATCTGAAATCTGACACAAATTGCCCATTCACACACGACGTAAATGATTAGAGCCAATGACAGCGATAAATCAACCAATGACAGCCTCGTTAAAATAACAGCAACAATTAATTCAGTGATGGTAAAATTTTACCCAATCACAACTCTCCCTTCAGTCAACGACTTTGCACGAGGATCTGCGGCGTGAGCGGAGCAGTTAGAGTATTTACAGTGACAGCTACAAATACACCAATGACATCCCTGATAAAATATCAGTAACTTTCTAATCAACGACGACGACCTGCCTGCGATCGAACCATTGTCACTGGAACTAGCATTTCCCATATTTTGTCACTGGTACTACCAGCGACAAACGAATATCAGTGACAAAGTCACCGGGACAGAAATATCGACCATCCCTAATGGACACCAGTTGACCTATCGTTCTGAAATGGTTTTTTCGCTACTAGATGCACGTAGCCGGTACGGAAGCGACCATGATCCTATTAAGATCAATTTATGTGACTCCCCTCCTTGTTGTGTTCTGCATTCCCGTTGGATTTTAGGAAAAGCCTACTGGGAAGCATAAGGAAATTACATTGCACCACAAGATATGAATTATTTGACTCCCACTGATACCATTGTGAATGATTTTACCAAGACCATTTTGAATACCGCTGAAAATACCATTGGCCATCTATGAAACACAATAAATATTGGATGGTTCAGCTGATTGTTCCAATAAAATGTACTTGTAGTCGCATGAGATCCGCGATAACGGAGTCACTCATAAACGAGAGCAGGATGATTTGATCCTCGGAAAGAATGAACTCATACACAGGTGAGTTAAGCCTCCAGATGCTCAGAACGAGTTCAACCTTTGGTAAACCATTCACAGGCAAGTTCAATACGAGCGAAAGTGTACCAGAGCTTATGTTAAGGATCAGTAGCGATAGTTCTCTCTTGTAGGTATACGAGCTTAAACCAGTGTTAGCCAGCCATATTTTGGATTTAGCTTAAGGGTCAGTAGCGATAGTACTCTCTTGTAGGGAAATGAGCTTAAACCAGTGTTAGCCAGCCATATTTTGGATTTAGAACAACCAAAGACTTGCGGAGGTGCACGCTCTTGGTTCCAAAGTCAGAAGAAACTCTTGACTAGCAACTATAGCCTAAGTCGGGTTTTTATCTGCCCATTTTTTCGATATGTCGCAAAAAAACAGAACATCTTTGTTACTATCCAACAAGATACGTTTCAATTTATTACAATAGTTTCTTTTTTTTTAACATGCTTTAATGATTTTTATTAATCTGTAGATAATATCAAATTCAATTAATAAAACAAATTGACTGTTGAAAAATTATAGATTTTTAAATCAATCCAAAATGAAATTATCTACTTAATTTTAAAACAATAAATCCATTGACTGTAAACCCACCAGGTTGGTTCGTGAAAAGGCATGCGTACAAGTTCCGCGTGATTCATCCTGCAAGCATCTAACAAGGAGGTGGTCCGGTGGAACGATAACTGTCAAGCCAGAGACCTTCTTAAAATAACTTTGCTATCTTTTCAAAGCAAATTTAATATAAAGAATAAAGTATGTACGCCTCAAGAAGATCTGCACAAATTAAACCAAATTTATAAAGCACCATACTGAATATTGGACAAATGCCAATAGAGAATTACCTATAACAATAACGGTTATATACATAACTCAATTTTGTAGAACTTCCCAGTTTATTACAGAGTTTCTACTAAATCTATCGGTTTTAGTGGGAATTGGGTCTTAGTTTTTTTATGTTTAACTATGTTTTTCTAGTTCATGTAATTAATTCGTAAATATACATGTTTGTGTTATTATATCTTACTTTAAATTGTGTAAATGTTAGGTGAAGTATTTAGTAATAGCAAGCAGTACATCTTCTAAGTCCTAAACTGATGTAACAGATAAGTATGTCCTATTTCCAATCCTCCAGCATGGTCTCTCTTCCTTAGCTGCAAACCAGAAAGTTCTATGACACCATAATCTTATGCTTTACTACTCATCGAAGACGATAATGCCAAAATTTACCGGATCTTTAAAACACACGAAAGAAAATCATATGTTCTTGGGGAAAACGTTTTAGGCGAAATTCAACAACCGTTAAATGAAGCTACTTCAATAACAGTTTTGCCTTTTCTAATTCAACTAAATAAATGAGAAACGTGAACAAAAAAAGACGTAAATTTGAACTAAATCAATATAAAAAATTGTGATGGTGTTTAAAAACAGATAAGAAGAGATTAGTGAAATGATGATGATGAATACAGCACCAGTTAAACGTATAGTTCAAATTAGTTGGATTAGAAACTAAAGAGTGAGCAGTGACAGTGACAATGAAGCCTAGAAATCTATGGAGGAAAAGACACACGATCTATAACGTTAAGGTAAACTCTTTATGGATTCTTTCGCATATTATTTACAATATTTCCAGTTCGCCAACATTGCCATAAGAATACCATATGAATACATTGGTACTATTCTTCAGTCTCCTGCTGTTCCTCCGATTCTTTACTCTACCGAGTTACAAAAGAAACAGCACGTAAGAAAGACGAGTGCTTGGCTCTAGGATAGTCTCAGAAAAAATACTGCCCCAGCAAACGGTAAATGAAATACACGTTAGAACAGGAGATATTTTCATGACGCGCATTGACCAAGAAGAAGCACCCTTGGAGCGAAATTTAAACAAAACAAATGTTAGGGCAGGAGTACGTGACTTACCTGTTGGATTTCCCAAATAAGGAATCCTATCAAAACTAATTAAAAGAAATATAGCATATGAGGGGAGTGTGACTCTGGCATTGTCTAGGAAGAAATGCTGATGAATCACATGTAAGGAAAAGTGTCACGTGATAGATGACTTTGTAATAACGTTACTACTGGATATAATAAGATAAAACTGAATGCAGAAAAAAGGTAAATATATGATAGTTGGGTGGATGAAGGTCTTTTGAAGCTTAATTTCATTTAAAAAGGAACTTCAATGGCGAGAAAATCAGTAAAAACAAAGAAACCAACGGCATGAGACGTAGTATTAGTTACAATAGTAGGATACCTCATAGTGATTGAAAGGAAGGTTTACAGCATGTAAGTAAAAGTTAAAAGGTGACAAATGAAATAGTAGTAAAAACAAAAATACCTAAAGCAACCGCAAATATTTAACAGAAAGACGCAGTCGATTTCTTAGTTACAACAGTACCTCACAGTGTATGGAACGAAGGTTTACAGTAATCCAGTAAAAACTAGAACGTGACAGATGATAATAACAGTAAAACAAAGAGACAAAAAGCATCTTGACAACTTTTCCAGGAAGCAGTAGTAGATTTATTAGCTAAAACAGGATTTCACAGCGTGTGGAAAGGGTTCACAGTAGGTCAGTAAAATCAAGAACGTGACAGATGAGAATAGCAGTAAAACAAAGAGACCAATAGCAACAAGAAGGTTTTGACAGCCGGAAACAGTAGTATCAGTTACAACAGTACTTCACAGTGGGTGGATGGAAGGTTCATAGTAATCCAGTAAAAACTATAACGTGACAGATGGGAATATCAGTAAAAACAAAGAGACCAACAACAACAGGAAGAATTTGACAGCAGGAGACACTAGTATTAGTTACAACAGTACTTCACTGTGGGTAGAAAGAAAGGTTCACAGTAGTTCAGTAAAAGCAAGAACGCGACAGATGAGAATAGCAGTAAAACATTGTAGAGACAAACAGCAACATGAAAGTTTTGACAGCAAGAAACAGTTGTATTAGTTACAACAGTACTTCACTGTGGGCAGAAGGAAGGTTCACAATAGGCCAGTAAAAGCTAGAACGTGACAGATGAGAATAACAGTAAAACATTGTAGAGATCGACAGCAACATGAAAGTTTTGACAGCAAGAAACAGTTGTATTAGTTGCAACAGTACTTCACTGTGGGTCGAAGGAAGGTTCACAATAGGCCAGTAAAAGCTAGAACGTGAGAGATGAGAATAACAGTAAAACATTGTAGAGATCAACAGCAACATGAAAGTTTTGACAGCATGAAACAGTTGTATTAGTTACAACAGTACTTCACTATGGGCAGAAGGAAGGTTCACAATAGGCCAGTAAAAGCTAGAACGTGACAGATGAGAATAGCAGTAAAACAAAGAGACCAATAAGAACAAGAAGGTTTTGACAGCATGAAACAGTAGTATTAGTTACAACAGTACTTTACTGTGGGTAGAAGGAAGGTTCGCAATAGGCCAGTAAAAGCTAGAACATGAGAGATGAGAATAGCAGTAAAACATTGTAGAGACCAACAGAAATGCTTTGACAAATAAAGAAGTAGTAGTACAGTAAATCCCAGCTGGTGGAAGAAAGCTAAATCGGGGCCGATGATATAATTGTAAACTGAATTTAATGAAAAAAAGGTGCGCGGGGAGGTGCGGAGTAGATCCACTTCATTTGCAGTATAAGATTACAAATCTCTGACAGAGATCAATATAGAAGGATATTTGTAGAGGGAATAGGGCTTGAATAGAGCGGTGACTACACTATTGTACTAAAATCTTATTCTATTTCACACAAAAATCATGAAATCTTTACATGATTTATTCTGATTTAATACCAGATGTTTGGCGATTTGATTCAGATTATGACATTTTTAAACAACTGCTCTCCGAATTCAAAAGGTTTCTTAGTTTATCCCCTGAAATAATAGGTATGAAATCTTAATCGTCAGTGCTTGAGACCTCATCCAACGTTTCAAGGAAAAGCCAACAGTATATCATTAATTTCATTCATATAAATTCTTTTATTTTATGCCCGAAGTTAATGCATAGGTGGTACAATGAATCCTTAGGGGCAAGAAGTCATTTGATGAGACATGTTTTACCTGCAGACGAACCTAAAGTTTTCCAACTAAGAGCATATTCAACTTACTGGAGAAACCAGTGTGTTTCTTTGGCTAAGCGTTTGTACGCACCTGGATTAAAGTATGTAGTAACTACGAACAGGTGTAGGCTATGTATTTCCAGAAACCAAAAATGTTTTACAACGTTTTAAAACGGATGAAGTAGAAAAGATTCACAAAAAACCTAACCTGACCTCGCTCTACAGGAGGCACTACTTAAACTGAAAGTTTGTTATTCACATTAGTGGGTGATTCAAGTTTTCTCCTTCTTTTTATTACGAAGGAATGTGGCAATGGACTGGCAAAATGCGAAATTTATTTTTAACCAACTTCTTAATCTTTATCTGAAATTGGCTCCCACTTGATGTGTTGGAAACTGGTTGTAACCAGAACTGGTTCCGGGCTGAGTTTATTGGTCGCCTATCAGTCCCGACAGTTTATAAATTTCATCGGCTTACTAACCCCGTTTATTTTATGGACAGATGTAAAAGTTCATAAAAACATACGGTATTATGGTAATGGGGTATTATTTGGCACGGAAACCAGTCGCCGGCGCCAACCAAGCTTACAGCCCAAATTGCAAAAAAAATAATTTATTGTATTTTGATAGTATAGTTCTACAAGGCAGATATTCATGTTAGGTGTTTTTTATTTTTTACTTTCAGTTTGGAATGCTAACACATTTGTAATGCAAAAGGTTAGAGTTAACAAGTGGTCAGTTTAGAATATTTCCTTCAGAATATGTAATGCATCCATTATTTTTTAACTTAAAAGAAAAGATCTTAGAATGTGAAACCATAACCTCTCCCTTCCAAACATTCGGTAAAAAACAGGAGTGTGCTCTGGTAATATTCTAAAATAACTTAGAATTCCAAGAGCGTTGTGTTGGTAAAGATGTGCTTAATTAAACCGGGAGAGTTCGAACAGTCTGTGTTACATTGTCTAGTGATATCCTGAAATATGGGAAAATAGCATCAACTTACTTCTTGCCCAGGTAACTTTGTCATAGACAATGAACTCGTTGTCACGATAGCACTCGGCCCATTTTTCTGATATTGTTACGAGAGAGTACGTGTATTTCCTGTATAAACGAGTCGCCTACTGGTTAGCTGAAAGTTCAGCTCTGGCTCTCCTGCTACTTACCAGTCTGCGTACTACGACTCTTGCCCTATCCCCTCCGCGCCTTTAAACTGTGATATGCTACGTCCAATGTTAGCAAAACTGGTACAGCTGTATGTTTTTATTTCCGCTTCATTAAACGTCGGTCTGTATGTATGTGATTTCTATACAGAATGAATAGCTAATATTAATTTCCTATACCTACCCTACAATTGTCTACAAAAGTACTACAAAAACCGGAAAAATACCTGGTGTTTCTCTCGTGTTATTTGACAAAAATGGATGGTCTAAAAAGGGTAGAATCATTTTTTTCGTTCCATCTCAGTAGATAACTTTAATTATTATTGCTCAAAAAATACCACCCGGGAGGCTTTTATGTTTTATTTTACTCACTACAGGAGTAATGATAATTGCACAAAACAGTAGCAATAGTCACACACGCACGCGCATACACACACACACACACACACACACACACACACACACACACACACACACACACACAAACACACACACAAACACACACACACACAAACATACACACATACACACACACAAACACATACTCACACACACACACGCCGCGCGCGCGCTCACACACACACACACACACTCATACACACACACACACACACACACACACACACACACACACACAATTGTGAGCTTTACGAGCTCTTTGGAGAATCCAACATAACCAAAGTAATATAAATTGGAAGACTGCACTGGGCAGGGCATATGGCCCGGATCTAAGAGAGTGATGTACCCAGAAACCTATTAGATGGAACAATATACAAAATGAGAGCAAAAGGACTTTCTAGACTTGGATGGATTTCATCGCTCAGGATGATAGAACCCTACTGAATGTGAGGAACTGGAAAGCAGCTGGACAGGATCGAGCTACCTGGCAAAGGATTATTGAGGAGGCCAAGGTCCACACTGGACATGGAAGAAGAAAAATGTTTTGTAACGTTTCTGAAATAATTCTTGCGCACCTCTTCTAGATGGTTTCTTTTTAATATTTATATTATACCTAAAATTATACTACATTAATTAATATCGCAAAGTTATATTTAGACTTAATATGTAATATTTAGTTACTTATACGTATAATTTTAAATGTGGCCATCTCTTCCTACCAAGTTAAACAAATTTTCAAATTGGCTGAAACGTTTCGAATAGTTTCCATCTTCTAAGACGGTCATTAATGTATTTTTTATACAATTTTGTTTATCCTTTAAATTTTATGGTAAAATTAATTATGCTGAAATATTTTTTTATTTTGCTTTGTGTTTATATTTATGTGATACTTTGAGTTTCATTACTGTTTTTTTATTATTAATTATTTTTTAAAAAAAGACTATTCCTACTTAAATCAACCAAGAAAAACTTTCTAAATTTCTGTTCATTTTATTATTACAATTTTTATATATGTATATATATATATATATATATATATATATATATATATATATATATATATATATATATATATATACGTGTTATATTAAGCACGAAAGGTTTTTAAAAAATGTTTATTTTTTACAAACCTTAAAAAATCAAGAAACAATAATTTTGACTGTTACATTAATTTTGCTTAACATAAAAATAAATTCAACTGATGTACATTCAGCTGGAGCGGAAAACGTCTGTGCGATACAGAGGCGACACACTGCCGGGGCTCTGTTCTCACCACCTATATAATACAAAAGCTGCGTAAGCAGGAATTTTCCTAGCACGCATTTAATTTTGAAATGTTCACATAAATCGTTCATATAACTTATATATATATATATATATATATATATATATATATATATATATATATGTGTGTGTGTGTGTGTGTGTCAGAGTAACACTATTAAAAGCAAAATAGAAAGCAGGTTTCCTTACAGTTTTCCATTTCCCTTCGATGTATGGTGCTGGACTATTATTTTTGTTTGTTACTATTTATACGCTTTCTTTCGTCGCATCTGTTGTGTTCTAGTTTCTTTTCGCTTTCCTTTCGCATTATCCGTTTTTGAAGCAAGGTTCGACACTGTTAATCCAGTTTTTTTATTTTAGTCTTTTCATTCTGTTTAATCGTAGAACATTATTTATGATATTGTGGGATAACTATGACAACAATTTGCGGTGGGCAGTGGAAGTTTCGACAAAAATCAGATGGGAGCAAAAAAAAATTTATATTCATCTTTGAGAAATATATTTCTAGCTTTAGGAAAGCTGACTCGGTGCCAAAGCGCTAGACTTCGAATATGAAGATACTCAGTTCGAATCCGACCTAGGCAACCCCAATTTTTTATAATTTAATTATTGAATATGTATTTGAAAAGACTGTACCATCATCAATTGTCACCCACTATAGGCAGTATTTGAACTTGAGGGGATGAATAATAACGTATATTATTAACGATTGAAAATTTGTACAAAATAGGGGAAAAATACAAAGTTTTTTTTTGAGATTGTGTTATCAATCGTGCAGATGTTTTTGGCTTTTTTGTTATTTGTACAATATATATATATATGAGTGTGTGTGTGTGAGAGAGAGAGAGAGAGTGAGTGTGTGTGTGTGTGTGTGTCAGAGGAGTGTGAAGTAATAGAAGAACTGAATAAATAAATAAATAAAAACCTGACCCTGTGATGAATAGCTACATTTTATTCCACACTCTTTCTTCTCGCCTGTAACCGAACTGGGGTTGCGCTGTATCAATCGATAACCAATATTATGTGTCACCGACTTTTATTCACCAACGTCAATACATCTCTTGTAAATTGAAGTATAAGTTCGTACAAGTAGTTATATTGCAAAGTCTAAAAAAAGTATCTTTAAAATATTCGCCTATCGTTCTCGACAGAAAAATCTACGAGCATCTAACATATGATGAAGCCGTTCACTGACGTTGTGTTTTCCATTTATTGTAGTTTTTATTCACTGAACTAAAATATCATGTATTTTTTCTCTGTCTCTAGTTACATGACTGAATGTCGCAGTATGCTAAATAGGTTAGGTCAGGTAAGTGTTTAGTAACCATAACCTTTAAATGACTTAGCAAAACATTTATCACTGCTTTCCGAATAATGTTTGATTATGTAATTAAATCTATAAACACTAGAAAGTTAATCAGTTTAAGTAGTGGAGGCATAAATATTGTTTATGGCTTGTGTTTATTCCTAAGGGACTGGGAGCAAATTCAAGGTCAAAATAGGTGAATTTTTCGAAATTCTACTGCTTAAAATTACAATCAAGCAAAAAAGTAAGTACATTAAATTTATCATAATAAAAATACAATCTAGTTTTAAAGATGGCAGTAGTAGACTTTAAAGAGTTTTAAAATATTAAAACCCTTCATTAACGATCGATACACTTTATAAATCAGTTTTTAAATAAAAAATGTGAGTAACCATTTAGAAACATTAAAAAAATGAAACACAATGTGTGTTTAGACTTCGAGGGTGCAATTACACGTAGCTTGCCAAATAGGTCAAATCCTAACCTAATTCTGTGCGCGGTTACAAGATATATTCTCCTATGTTAAATATGAATTGCAATATATATAAGCTAGATTTTTCAATGCATTGTTAAATTTTCTCTGCATTTTTTTGGCGAATAAATGTAATATTGTTTTTCCCTTAAGTTATTAAAGTATCAAAACCGATATTATTCATATCAGTAACTAGGAAAAATATTTCTATTTTATGGGGGATCAACATTCCCAGAAATATGAACAATTTATACACGAAAGCTGAATTAATTTAATTTTTGTCATTATAACACTTGAAACTAGTCACAAGTTAAAAACATTAGTGAAAACAAAATGTAAATATATTGGATTATCAGAGTGCTCAATGAACATTACATTTAAGCAAATGAGCAAGATTTTATTTATTTAGGAAGTCAGGTTAAATAACCTGCAGAAAACAAAAAATTCTTCAGTTTTAGGTTTTTATTCTTGCAAATAGGAAAGAATGAGCTACGGGACTTCTTTGAAAGGCTTTTAAAAACGCCATCCTCTGTTACAACGATTATGGTTTAAAGTGATAGCTAGTCCATTTAGGTTCTTTGCCGCTCTTGAAATATGCCGGCATCGTTAAACTAATGGGGCCATCACGCTGGCGAAATGTTTGCACACATTTTTTTGAAAATATCGTTTTTGAGTAAATGTTGAACGTATTAGAATCTTAAAGGATGAACGTGTTAAAATATTAGAAAAGGTGTTATCAATTTTTTGGTGCGTATAAAACTTGTCTGAAAGCTTGGAAACTTTTATGAAGGTTTGTAAAAAAATCTGCTTAGAGGCTTGGAAAAATAACAAACAAACTTTATAAAAACATTTACAATCTATAACACCGACAATTATTGTGTGTACGAGATTACTTTGAAATTCTGTTACGAACTTCATGCTCTGCTGAAATGATTTTTCAATAGGTGTAAGCTATATAGACCGATATATTTCTGAAATATGAAACCTTCAGCAAACGAAGTTACGCCTGTTCAAGTTTCCTATGAATATAGTAAACGGATATTTAATCACAGCTTTCAGTTTTTATTTCAATTCGTTCAATATGAAATTTTTTTTGGAATTATAGGCTATTGTTTGAATTATCTCATAGGAGTTTGAAATAATATGAGATTCGTTAATTTAATATATTTTTAGCTAATACAAGTTTTAAAAAAAAACTGTAAAAACCTTCACATTGATTTTACCCATCAAAAGCTTAGCTGTGACGCGAATTCAAACAATATCCAGCAATACTCAAAGCATTGCAGGCTATTTGGCAAGTATGCAGTGAGTTCGCACTGCAGATGTCAAACCGTAATGCATGAAACATTTAAATATTAACAATTTAATCAAACTTGATTTATGTGCTCCAGACTGTACCACTGCAATAAAGTTGGAAAGGCGAGACTATTCGGGTGGTAAATGCCAATTTTATTGAGACCATTATAATAAACATATAACTAATTTCCGCAGGATATTCAAACATGTTAAAATTGTACTTCTAAATCCGAACCTAATCCAAATTAAATTTTCTCACACTATAGATAATTAATTTTTCAACCTATTAGTCTTAGTTGGGGGATCAACTACTTCCAACACAATTTTATAAATTGCTCATCGCCCTACGCTCATATATTAATCATACAGGGTATTTAACTGGTCAATAAATTGTTTAACCCAGGTAAAGAATATGCTATCTTCAAAGTGAGTCGGAGTTGTCTATATCCCAGTCTCAGAAGAATTTTAGGACACTGCCTAAGACAGGGGTTTTCCAGCTGGGGGGGGGGGTTCGCCCTCCTGGGGGCGTAAAAGGTATACTAGTAAGACTTAAGTAGGTACACTTTAACAATGTTATAAGATAACGTGGCTGCCCTGAATAAAGCTTATCGTAGGATTGCAACATTATCAGTTGTAGGGTGAAATATATTTATACAATAAATAAATAATTACATTAGAAAATAATTAAAATTATCTGAAGTTAATTGACCTAATCGGCTTGTCAGTGTTATAAAGGGGGCAGAGAGTCTGAATGTTTGAGAATCCCAGGTAAACTTAAAAACGTTTCAAATAGTCTGAAAAACCAATAAAATATCCACTTAGTAACAATTATGTATGTAAGTGTTTTCATTTATATAGTTTTAATCTTATCATTTATAATGAAAGTCTACTATAAGACAGTGCAAACTGACATCTGTGAAAAAATAATTAACATGTGATTTTTGAAGTAACATTTGTTTTGAAAAAAGTTGTAGTTTTAAAAATAAGTTAAAACTATAATTTATATTTGCCATTTTTTCCATATCCCTACCTAATCATCCCTATCATCGCTTGAATGTCCTAATCCCCTCAAAAAAAAGTTCTTGACACCTTAAAAAAATTGACAGATAAAATTATGAGAAAAAAGCAATAATGTTCAATGCATATCTACATACTTAAATTTAAAGTTTAATCTACGTGTGTTGTTGAGTCATTTGTTTTGATCTAATTTTATATTATTAAAAAATTACTACATTTCATTTTTAGACTAAATATTTTATATTAATAAATACTTTTAAATCGAAATATATAAAAAAATAATAAAATTTCCGATATTATTCTAAGCTTTAGAGATTACAGCAAAGGAGCTTCATAGACGCTTCAAAGAAGCTTCGAAAGTTAAAATATTTCTTTTGTAAAAATCAGTGCAACAAATGATTTAAGAAGTGTGTCTTTTTATGAATTTACAAGAGCTTTCGACCGTAGATAAACGTTTGGTAGTTCACTGAAGAAATAGCTTCTAGTTATCGAAAGACTCAAATGAGCCCCGCTTCTTACATTGTTTACCTGGAAACAATGTCGCCAAAACCTGAAGTCTATGGGTAAACAATGGCATGGGGCGCCTGGCCACTTCTCTCTTCTGTCACGCCCTTTAATTATCTGGGCTCTTAGTAATTGTTTAGTGGCTAACCTAATGCACTGTCCCGTCTGGTTGTCGCTAAGTGTGTAAATCGCCAAAGTAAACTGGGGCTTTAGACGTTTTTAGAAGACAATCTGAGATATTTTGAAAGAAAGGACGAACAAAAACATTTTGAGTGGCATTTCACTTCAGATAGCCCATTCCATTTGAAAACAAAACTACAAAACCATCAACTCTAAAATATGTTTCATAGGTTTTGCTAGTATTAACTCGAATTTTTAATGAAACACGAGAAATGTTTCTAAACCTCTTATTAACTAACATTTTCATAATATAGATTTGTGCAGATCTTTTCAATTTTATAACGTTAGTATAAAAAAAAAAATAAAAAATAATAAATGTAATAATTAACTACCATCGACTCCCAATCATTAACTTATACATCAATATTTGTTTTAATAAGAAAGTCCTAATCACCAGTGAGAATAGCCTACACAAATAAACTATAACGGAACTGACGGTAATATTAAATTAATTATTTTGTAATTTTGATTATATTTTTTAACTTTCCAATTCAGTTTTCTTGTATTCACTTATTACTTACACTTTATTGTACTTAGACAGGAATCTTATTGGTATAATGCAAGTCGACTTTCGAAAACGTTAATTACGTGTGCTCATTTTCGAGCATCGTCTGAGACTTAGGGCTTCTACTTGCCAGGTGTGTTGCTAGGTGTGTGGAACCACGTGATAATGGAAATCCCACACACCTGGCAGCTATATAAGCCCTTAGTCTCAGATGATGCTCGGAAATGAGGACACGTAATTAAAGTTCTCGAAAGTCGACTCGCATATATACCAAGTAAGAATTTCGACTTTGTCATTGGAACGCGAATGAATAAATTATTGACCGTGAGTTATTTTTCGTTATTGCTCACTAACGAAGCTAAAAGGTTTTGGTAATAATAAACAACATTTAAAATAAATACAGAAACAATGCAATATACGGACAAAGTGCAGTTAGCAATGAATAAAGTACTAGAATGAACTGATAAATTCAAAATAAAGCTAAATAAAGGTAAATCAGTCCTCATAGATTTCCCTATTAAGATAGTACAGGATCTTAGTTATTTTGGACCTTATTAGTTAATAATGGAACCTTCATACCTTGAGGAAATAACGCAATATATTTAGGAATGGACCTGGATGATAAGGTAAGATGGAAGCCTCACATTAAAAAAAAGATGAACTAGAAATCGATTATCGTAAATAATACTGGCTTCTGAATAAAAACTCAAAATTGTCATTAAATAATTAATTAATATTAAAAAAAAAGATTATAAATCCGTCTTGCTATATGGCAACTAACTATGGGTATGTGCAAAAGAATCTATTGCAGGAATTACACAGACGTTCCTGAACAATATCCTAAAGAATATGGTAAATGCCACTTGGAATATAAAATTAAAATATGCACCTAGATCTGAATATTCACCGGTTTCAGAGGAAATAAAGTAGACGGTCCAAAAACATGAAGAGATACTTCACCTCCATCCGAACACAGAGGCTCTCAAACTGCTGGATAATCCGGAGACCGGAAGAAAACTGAGGTAGTGAGGTATGGTGTTATAATTAGTGCAGACAAACATTATAAAAATTGAATTGGTTTCAATTAAAATATTAAAAAAATGAATAAAAAAAGGGAAATAGAGAAGGGGGTTTGTGGTTAATAGAATAATTCGGAATGAAAAATTAACGGTAAGATTACGAAATATGTCTGAATGAAATTTTGGCTAGCTTAATTGATATAAAAAGCAGAGTCTGGGTTGCAAGTAGGCTATCTGTCTTCTCTCCGGTCGAGAGCAGGTCTACGTAGATTACCGACCCAGCGGGGCCATCCTTTCCCTCCACTCCTAAAATCAGGATAATGATATTCTTTTTTATAACTAGTTAATTCCATTAATCTTCTTACCCTTCTTCTTATAAGGAGCGAAACGCACAGATAACTTGAAATAATGCTTTTTTATGTGTAAGTCTTGAATTAAAAATAAAAATAAAAATATTGTTTAAATAATTCTTAGAGCAAACAGTTACGAAAGGTTGCAGTGGTCGTTCCTCTGGAAGAAAACGAGACGTTGTTTCACAAAAGCGATGGAGATTTGCAACTTCAGCGCAAAACTTTTAAAATTAAATCCACTTTAATAAAATCCTGCCGTGACGAATGAGATCTGCTGCCACGATTTCAAAGGCGTGATTAAAGGACTGACAGAGAAAAGTTTTCTTTGAAATGCTTGCAATTAAGTCGGCATTGAAAGAAATCTGAAAAGATTTTTAATCATAACAACTGTTGGTGACTAGTCAATTGGATCTTCGATTTCATACTATATTTTTTATAAATATTTTTTCTCGAAATAATTAATTATGCTATATAACCATATAAAATAATATTGAATTACATAGGTTTCCTTAAAAGTTTATTTACCTCCTCTAAATTCTTTTACCCCCAAAATCTGAAAACTCTCTATACAGTCCTAAACAAAAATTTGTTTTGGCTTATAACGCGAGTAAATAATAAACGAATGAAATGTCCTAGTTTTTTACTTAAAGAATGAAATAATGTTTTGAAACATAATTTTTATGAAATTACATTACAAAAGCGCAAAAGATATATAATATTATCTATGCAAACAACTTTTAACTATTTTAAAGTTAAAAATGGAATTTTGACTTCCCTGAAAAATGGTGCATAACACAACTTTTATTACAGAACCTAATGTTTTGTTAAGCAGACGTGTTTGAGTGCGTGTAATATACGTAGAAAAGACGCAAATCTCAGTAACATTAATTTTTAGAATAAAAGTAAATGTGAATTGAATGAAGTTTAAATATTTTAAAAAAAGTTGACGTGATAGAGATATTTTAAAGTAAAAAGGAATACATTAAACATATTCTGTCAACCATATTTATACTATAAATAGAAATCCAGGCTTAAGTAAACATAACTTTCCCAACGCAGTAACGCCACGTTTCCGATAAACTAAAAGTGTGTCGAATACTACGTTTATCTATAAAAACCCGGGTTGTCCCTTTCAGTGATCGTCAAGGAACTGTCAAGTTTATAATTCAAGTTTCACAGGGTAAACTTTATTCAAATATGTTTTAGACTCATTTTAAGTATAGTGCGGACCACGTAACCGTGCAGTTAGCCTTGAGAGATCGCAGTAAGCGAGAATGAAGGTAGAGGGTCAGTATAAATACTTACCTACAAACATGATAGGCACTAACAAAACACTGACTTACATGAGACGGTCGGTATTAGAGAAATTAGCTTCGCTGTGAAATAACAAACATTTTTGAAATATGTGTAGACATATCGGATGCAGAAACTGTCGATTTATCGAACATTGTCAATATGTAACAGGTTTTCAGAAGTGATAGTACACGCAAGGTCAAGTGCACGGTTAAGTACTATACTGTAATGTGTTATTAAATAAATAATTATAAATGTTATAATTTTATTTATCGTCTTATTGAAATTTCATTGTTTGAGAATTAAAAATAAAATTATATAGAGGCACAAATTTCAGAATTGTGATCATACTAGAAAATCCTAACAACTCTTACGCAAACAGTATTATAATAATATACTCTTTTATTATAAGCTACTAAAAACAATTAAAACGAATTTGTCTAATATTTATAGAAATTTAGAATTAAAACATTAAAAAAATGTTAGTTTGAAAATACGTCGCACTCAAAGAAATATAAACAGCAAGTTAGCTGATGTTTAAATCTTAGCATGCTAAGCGCAGAAGCACTTGGTTCAACGAATGCCTGCTTGCAGCTTTATGCGATTAGATAAGCACGCCGCGCTACAAAGAAGCTAGAATTTAGCATGCGGAATGCCATTCCTCGGTTATTAATCCAGCCATTGGTTTATGCATCCACCTACGGCATGCCTTTCTCACACTTCCTACCACCCACTTCCGCCCACGGAATACCTCAAATATCGGGTTCTAATTGAGGCAATCTATGAGCGCCTTGCATCAGATTTATGGCCCCCTCTCTCTCGCTGGTCGCCCAGATTTATAATAAATTGCCAAACTTTACGTGCGAATGTACCGCGCTTTCCACATACTTTACTATAGTAGATTCAATAGAGGAGTAACCACTTCACAATATGTTGTTCGCTTCTTCATTTTCGGGACAAAGTCTATTTCATTAAAAGTAAAGTATAGTGTAGTCTATTAACTGAGGAAGATTCAATTTTTGAGTCATTCGTACTTTGTATCATAACAAAAGTATCCCTGACCGAGTCGCATCTGACGTATGGCTTAGCATTTACGAAAGTTATAGCGTAAAGAATAGAAAAGTATCCCTGACCGAGTCGCATCTGACGTATGGCTTAGCATTTACGAAAGTTATAGCGTAAAGAATAGAAAAGTATCCCTGACCGAGTCGCATCTGACGTATGGCTTAGCATTTACGAAAGTTATAGCGTAAAGAATAGAAAAGTATCCCTGACCGAGTCGCATCTGACGTATGGCTTAGCATTTACGAAAGTTATAGCGTAAAAAATAGAAAAGTATCCCTGACCGAGTCGCATCTGACGTATGGCTTAGCATTTACGAAAGTTATAGCGTAAAGAATAGAAAAGTATCCCTGACCGAGTCGCATCTGACGTATGGCTTAGCATTTACGAAAGTTATAGCGTAAAGAATATAAATAACTGAACCTTTATAATTCTGTGTATACAGAAACGTATCGATCCAGAAATTCCTTCTGGGAAGGGGATTGGACAGCTGAGTGGAGTTGCACATTCCGGGAGAGACTGTGAGCTAATTTATACAGAAATTGTAAAATTTTAAAAGTTGTCTGTTTTTCATCTTATACGCAAGCTTAAAATTTTATAAATGAATAAAATTAATCTCCTCTCAATTTAAATAAACTGCTAATTTAAAGAGCACTCAATGAACATCAGACTTAATTACACCAATATACGAGCCTCGTATATGAGCCTATATATATATAATATTAAATATGGTGATATGTTTTCTTGTAATATAGTTATTAAATTAAAAATATTTCAAAAACAAGAATACTTTTAATGAATATATTTATTCAAAGCTTTTCGCCGATAAAAGCTTTGAATAAATATATTCATTAAAAGTATTCTTGTTTTTGAAATATTTTTAATTTGTTATATATATATATATATGGGGACTCAAGTTAAAATTTTGCAAGAAACAACAAAATCATACAGACAAACTATAGATATTGATTTTCTCAATTTATAGTTCTATAAAGAATTAGTCTACACACTTTTTTTTTGAAATTTCGTTAAAACCCTAACATCTGTTACAGTGATTATCCCTTAGATAAAACCCTGCCGGTCCATTAAAAACCCTTCTCGTAAGTTACATTTCTCAAATTTGCAACCTTTGCCAATAAATCTACGCACATTAAGTATTGTACGTTTTAACAGTAGTCATTTTATTGTAAAATTGTTTTATAGTAAAATTATCATGCATCTGTATTATTTACATGTTTATAACGGATTGAAATTCATATGCAATATTGTTACACTACTGGCCTATTTTTGTAGGCGATAAATTTAACTACAAACGTTATAATCATTCTGTAGGGCATTAATACATAAAACCCCCTCGCTGCACAGTAGGGAAGGATAGGCCTAAGGGTGTATAGGGGATGTACATTATCCTAAGGGCACTATGACTTCTGGTACTTTGGGTGGTACTGAGTGGTTAAAGAAATAGTGTGATTAATATGGTTACGTGAGGGCATATTCTAGTTATATATGAGCATTTGATGTGTATGTGCTGTAGGTGGTAGTTTGTTTGACAGGGGTGCTGCTAAGGATTCGCCACTTAACTTATGTTCGACTCATTTCGTTCGTATAATGTACATCATTCTCCCTAAAGGAAATGTTAAAAGAATTTTGAAATCCTGTACATTATAAACCTTTTCTTATAAAACGTTATACCTAAAACTTCATAGAATAAGGTTTATTTATTCTTACTTGGAAAAATAAAAAAAGACAACAAAGTTTTAATACTTTAAAATTTCTGCAATTTAGAATACTATGTTGATTACAGTTGTTTCTTATTACTTGCTTCTTCTTTTTAATTATTGTCCAAGTATTTTTTAATAGCTCTAGTCAGAACGCTCCATCTACTTTATGGTAATTTCTTTGTATTGTGCGGATCACGTAACCGTGCACTTGGCCTTGTGAGATCGCAGTAGGCGAGACTGTGCGTATAGTATAGAGTCAGTATAAATACTTTCCTACAAACATGATAAAGACTGTCGAAACAGACTTGCATGAGAAGGTCGATATCAGATAAATTCGACGATAAATTAGCTTCGGTATGAAATAACAAACAATCATGAAATAATAGTAGACATATCGGATGCAGAAGTTTTTGATGTATTGAACTTTCTGAATATGTAACATACAAAAATGGTAGTGTACGAGAAATTTCGTACGATCTCTCAAGGCCAAGTGCACGGTTACGTGGTTCACACTATACTTTCAGTGACTTGGAAGGTTCTGACTGATGGAGGTTCTCCGAAACGTATTGATAACAGTCAGTATGATAAAGCCTGGAATGACAGGAATTCATGACACTCAACATGTAAAATTCTTTTTATTGATACAGATCTTCCATCAGAGGTTGGAAATCACTGTGGCTGTTATAACCTTGTTTACCGTAGCTAAGATCAAATCCACTGACCTACATTCGTACCACTGCCTTAGAATATTCAGTCAGGAAAGTCTCCTACATCTAATATTATGTTTTTCTTGAATTACAAACCTCAATAACAGGTATCCTTCACCTCTCAATATATAGGCCAGATGTTTTTATTTTATGGTTTTTTTAATCAATATTATTTCACCAATTTGAGTAACACGTTTTCTTTTATAGCAATGATATGTTTAGATAGTTTTAATAATTATAGGGAGTGGCTGACGTTAGGAAATTACACGCAACAATTCATAGCATTTGCGGTGAAAAAAAGGTTCGTATGGTTATTCATGCTCTCCACGTTGTTTTATTCACATGTATTTACATAACTAATGAAATTCGGTATCAAATATAATAAAATTACTTAATATTGACTTAGAGCAATCTCTATGAGCATATGAATCACCTACGAGACTGGTTTCTATATAGTCGTAAACAAAATTATTTTTTATTTCTTTTTAAAACCGTGTTAAATTTTGTTTGTGTTTCAATAACTATTCTTTGCTTGTCTTGTGTGTTTGATTTAAGTTATTAAAAATAGTTATAGAATTCACGTTTTTATTAGGCCAATAATCCAATATTATTGCACTGTTATCCAATCCCAAGGTATTTTCAAAGACTATGACATCAGGAATTCGGTTGCATAATTTGTACCGTATAAGAATGCTAGCTCATAAAGACATGTTAACATAGTGCCGTGCATACATGAATAAACATATCGATGTAATTGATATATGGATTTTCGTGTACGGAGGTGGAGTCAGATTAAACGCTGGGAAAAATCGAAAGCGAGTTTCTGTTGTAGAAATGCAGAAATTTTCTTGTTTTTGAACGCCAGCATGAACAGTTTTTGCATGTAATGAGAAAATGCCAGCGTGAACATGTGTAAATAATTCCGAACACCAAAATACCCGTCGTAAAAAGCTACAGCGCAAACCAGTAGAAGAGAATTTTTTGAAATATTGAAATTTTATAAAAACAACTTCACTGAACAATTTATAGTTTGAATTGCATTTTCAAAGATTCGGCTTCGAAAGAAATTCAACACAATTTAATGTTTAGAATTGTTATTTTCTCTGAGATGTTCTACGTAATATTTTATTTCTAGATAAAAATGTAAATAGAATTTGCATAAAATATACCAAGGGAAATAAAATCGCAAGATGTCTGATCTTTCAACCGCCTTGTTACTCACATCATGAATAAAGCATATCATACCATATCATTACCATAGCATATAAAGCATATCTAGTGAAACCATTTCACAATCGGGGTAAGAAATCTTTGTTTTTATTCACAGAGAGCAGGGTTAGCTGACCTTTTTAGCTCTCATTCTCAACGTTTTTGGCGTTACTAAGATACATCTCCAGGGATACGACTCTCTCCAAACCAGTCATGGAGATGAATCTCCCCATCGATGTAACAGGGCGCTCCTGAGCCTTAGACCTATTTATAGATAAATAGACAAATTTTTAATTACTAATAGACACAACGTCGTATTTAGGGATTAATTTTGCCAAACCGCAACCTTTCTTCACCGTCTTTCAGAACAGTATCTATACGGCTAATTTAATCCTGCTTGTATATTCGTATCCAATTCATCATCTGAAATACTTCTGGTATACTTTTTATATTGAACAGATGTGTATCCAAGTGTTTTATTCTGCATAAATGACGCAAGTTTACGCCATCCTCGACAACAATTCCTTGCCCCTACAATCTCTATTTCCGTATCTCTATCCCTCCAATGGGTTTTATCAGTTAGATACTTCAATACACCTCTCTAGACAGAATATCGATCTTAAGGATTTAATTCTGCATAAGTGACGCAAGTTTCACCCTCCAGAACAATTCCATGTCCCTATTACAGCACCTCTTTTCCTATACCTCCACTGGAGTATATCTCTTACATACATCAATACACCTCTCTAGATAGATATCTATTTCAAGGATTTGATTCTGCACAAGTGACGGGGGCTCACCCCATCACCCACAAGAATTCCATGTTCCTAATATCACTTACCTTTCCGTGTCTCTCCCTCCACTGGAATATGTCTCTTACATACTTCAATACGCATCTTTAGACAGATATCTATCTCTGCACAAATGTGACGAGTTTTCTTCATAACCTTCCACAACAATTTCTTTCCTAATCCTTTACCAGGAGGTTTTATGTCAACCCTACCTTGATCCTAACTATATTCACAGTCAATTCCTATACCTCATATATGTAATAGTCATACTAGCTGATGCCCTTAAAAGTACAAAACATCCCTTAAATATTCCCACTATATTCCACTTATCTTGCCCTATCGCTGATCCCTACTAAAGTGTATCAAGTATACCCCATCCCAACTTGGAAGCGCTCCAGATGAACAGTGTGGCTTTGTTGTTCGAAATGTAAGAAGAAATAAGAGATGGAGAAACAGAAGAGTGCAACAAGGGAGCACCTAGCCTCTTGGCTCTTATCTCCCTTGCCAAAGAACAAATTTTTAGCCATATATTTGCAATTGGCAAATATAATGAGACCACTACTCCCACGGATTCAACCTGAAACTCGTAACTTCCGTCCGGGTGACTAGCGTCAGGCACGAGGCGGGGGGGGGGGGGTTGATCTTGGTGCCACGACCCGTGGTAACAGTATGTAAAAGTCTTTCGACCTTAATATAAGGCCTTGACTGGTCACCGTCTCGTCGGTGGGACGAGACGAATTCACCTAGTGACAGCAGTTCGGCCGCTCTTCCAGAACTACTCGGGACCAGTAGAGCCGGCCAGGTCTCAGTACCTCAATACCCCGTCTGATAAGTTCGGACCAGGTAGTGCAATCGGACCTTTATCCACTTTCGGTTGGCCTTACCTATGCCTCGGACCCCCAGACTAGACAGTTGGTCCTACGGAGGCATAACCTATCCCAACAGACCTTGAAAGCGCTCCAGGAGGAGTACACTCACCTGCACTGATTCAGCCCGGTATCTACTTCAAACAACGTAATTATGTTACTCCTAAAGGTAATAGAAAGATTACCGTAATTAAATATCGATTTCAGCCATTTATTAATTTACAATAAAAAAATTACTTTACAATAATTTCATCGTGTTTGGTTTCTGTTTCCAAGGAATAACAAGTAGAATTCAAAATTTCAATTATAATTACTCAAGTATTATTCCATACAAGTGGGAAAATTGTACTAACATTTTCTCTCATAGGACAGTTTCTTGTCCTTCTTGCCCACCCACATTCTTGTCCACCCACATTCTTGTCCACCTACATTCTTGTCCACCCACATTCAGCTTAGGCTCTGGATCCGTAACCCTCCACCTTGATTTAAGCGGGTAGAAGACACCTGCCTCATCCCTTTAGAATTAAACCTAACTGATGTCGACCTTGCACAAATAGTAATCCTAACGCATATTTCACCAGGGCATTTCATAATATTGTACTTAACCCTGACTATCTTTCAATATAATTCCCACACATCTACCGGTTGATTTATACCTTCAATGTGCTTCGTTGCTTTACATAACACAAGATATTAACCCAGCTGGGCCCAGATTCTACCACTTAGAATGCGTAACGTTTTATGTTTTTCTAAATAGTACTATTTCCTTTATATCTGTGACAGTCACTTTTAAATAGTCAAAATTTTATTCAGTTACATGTAAGTATTAAGTATATTGCATTATATTACCAAAATGTAGGCCTACTTACTGAGAACAAGTAATATAAAATTTTAAAAAAATTGAAGTCAGTTCTAGCTGACGTCATTGAAGAGGATTTTTATTTTAGTTATTTTTTATTTTACAACTAGCGTTACCCGGAGTACGTTGCTGCGCCCGAAATCATAATTTTTGCAATAAGAAAAGCAAATCAAACATCTAAGTAACTATATTTCATTCTCTGCAATGATAGAGGATAGACAATGTTTCTCTTCATTTCATTAGGCGTATAAATATACAAATTGTAGGTGTCCCAACGCAAGATATCTGTGGTATAAAAGCACAAAGGTTCCGCCCGGATCAAGTTGGATGTCAGTTTTTTGAGGGTTATTCTGGTTCCGTTGTACAGCTTTGGTTGATTCTAATCACACAAGAATATTATCGGCGATCTTACTTTTAATATCAATAACTGTAACAGTAATAATTGTACATAGCATTTAGCATTTATAAACAGTTTAAAATAATTAATAGTGTAATTTTGTTCTTAAAAAATGTTTATAACTTTTTCAAATTAATTTTAGTAACGCTAGTATAGATATACTTTTTAACATGAGACTTATGGAAGGCTGTACACTGAACTATCCCAAGCCTCTGGGGCAGAGCCATGTGGATGGATCTACACCAAACTTCACACGCACCATCCTGGGAGTATATCAAACAAACCCTTTACATTTGATCAACTTCTGTTCAGCGGTTTAGGCTTCCATGAGATTTATACTTACTCACATACAAACATGTTTTTGAACCATCCTAAGCCTCTAGGGCAAGCCATGCGGTCGGATCTGAACCAAACTTCACACGAATCATCTCGGGAATATGTCAAACAATCCCTCTAAATATCATTAACTTCTGTTCAGCGGTTTAGGCATCTATAACACACAAACAAACACACACACAAATGCACACACACAAACACACACACAGATATTCAATTTTATAGGTATAGATTACAATTAATATAAATATGTATATACATGTATTAGAATCACAAGATTATGTGCCAAAATAGAAAGCAAATATCCTAGCAATTTTCCATTTCCCTCCCTATACAGTATAGGGTGTTGGACTATTATAATTTTTGATTTACTATATATTGGGTTTGTTTTTTTTCGTTTCTATATTATGAAGCTAATTGAGGTCTATAGTATCTTATTCTAATCATGTCTTGTATTCCTTTATTATTGCAAGGAAAGTTCTCTTATAATTTCGTATATATCTTGAAGTAATTGATTTCTAGCAATGAGAAAGCTGACTCAGTGCCAAAGTGCTCGAATTCAAACATGCAGTCGCTCAGAATTCGACCAAAACATCAGCTTTTTTAAATTGTAATTAATGAACAAATTATTGAAAAAACTGTACTAACTCTATTGTCATCCACTACAAGTTTTAAAAAAAGTATTTGATGTTGAATGGACGAATAAAAACGTATTTGATTAAGGAT
>JBAIZL010000005.1:248515822-248520822 GCA_036971475.1 Prosapia bicincta | reverse complement strand
TACGCGACCGGAAGTGGCAAACATTTAATTAGCAACATGGTGACGAAGACTAGTTAATCACTCTCCAAAATAAAATCTGTAAATAATAAGATCTGTTTGCAAGTTTTAAATATCTTCCAAACCATTTCCCGCTGTAAAAGCACACGTAGTTAGCGAAAATAGAAAATCATATTTTATTCACTAATGATCCATAAAAAAAATAAATAGGATGGATTTATATAGTCAATATAGTCTACAAATTTCACTTTTACCAAAAATACATCAATGTTCATAAAAAACGTTAACATTATTATTATTTGAAAATATTCTATGACAATATTTTAGTTCCTTGTTGTCTTGAATTTTATGGTTAAAGTCTTCCTTTCAAGATAGAAAATAGCTAACATAAAAAAGCATATTAATGTGGAAACCCGGTAAAACATGTTTCTAATAGCAGCAGGAAAACCCTAAGCTTCTACAACAATTAATACGATCATTCTACTAGTCTTCACTTAGATCTAGCTAAATCTGGATGGAATAGATTTCTTCCTTTCCAATGAACATGGTTTTAAACGAGCAACTTGGTTAGATTAGTCAAGAGATCAAACATAGTTCTGCGAAGTGAACCTAAAACCTTAACTATAATCCCCCCGAAATTTGACCTGACTTTTGGTTAACCATTAGATTACAAAATATTTCGGTTTCCTAGGGACTCATTACAGCGTCGACCTCCCTAGGGTAAAGTAACGGGAACAATAATGTGACAGGAATTGTTAATAATCCCAATCCTCTGCCTAGAACATTATAGAGGTAATAGAATAGTATGGTGTTCCTCTTATTCTTTCTTTCCCCCCTCCAATTAGTTCACACACAGTTTCACGATTGTTGTTGTGGGGGTATTTCAAAGGTGTCCCCAGCTGATCGCAGGTTTTTTTCAAACACACGAAACTGACACCTTATCTACGGTTCGTTTTATATACCCAGTAACATAGCAACATAATGGAAGCAAATAAATACAATAATCTTTACTAAAACATAAAGATATATAAAAATCATTGAAAACACTGTACTTTCATCTTTTAATTATTATATAAACTTACGAATAATTCTACCAATAACTCTACCAGGTCAAGCGAGTATTCCATTTTGTAGGTCATGATTGTAGAAGTATGGGCCCAATTCGACACTACCTCCGAACTGACCATGGACCCAATTCATGATAGGTTTTTACTACCCTAGCAGAACATGGGCCCAATTCGACATTACCCTTCCATCAGAGAGCAAATCTGTTTCAGGGAAATTAACTTGATATCAAACAATGGTCTTCGTTTTCTACACCATGATTATCCCCAGCTTTAAATATAAACATATATTTAAGTTTTTAGGATGCTAGTAATGGATCCTAAATGTTAAGCCAAGATAATATTAAAACTCATATTACTGTGAAGAATTTTTGTACTGGAAAGAGTTTTATAGCCTGTGTAACCAGGTCATTTTGATTACTATGTACATGTTTCAAACAACTTTGCAGTAGGTTCAGAAACCATTCCTACAATAAAAATAATATTTCAAATTAAAATTAATTTTAAATAATATAATTAAAATAAATAAACTCATAAAAATAATAATATAATAGGTAATAAATAAACCCATAAGGAAAGTGATACAAAACTATGAATTGTACTTAGATATATTCAAGATTTAAGACTTGGTTAAAATATAATCGATCGAGATTTAGTATGGTAAAACCAACGAAAGTAATTAAAAGTGTCTCTATAAGGCAGTTTGTAAAGTGTGAAATGCGTATGAACAAGAAAACTGCAAAAAATATCGTTTTCCACTTTAGATTTCAAACAAAATTTTATTTTAACGGTCTGGAGATGAAAGCAATATAACTGTAATTAATAATGCAATTAAATATTTAATTAAATAAAATAGGGAAAAATAGTACTTCGATATGTTTATAGTGAAAACGAATTCCTCGATAACAGAGTGACTTATAGGTCAATAGAAGGAAGAGATCATCAGCTTGGCTTTACCTAAGAGGAACAAAGTCAAATTTTATAATAATAAAACAAAAAAAGTAACTAATATTATTGTATAAAAGGAGAAGCATTATAAGTTTGAAATAGGTGAAATTAAATTAAACATTGAAAAAACAAATAAAAGACATACACAAGACTCACAAATTAGTCATTTATTTACTCATACGCGTTTCAATAACAAATTCATCATCATCAGAGAGTGTTGCTACTATAAACTCTAAATTAGAACTAAACATTGAAACGCGTATGAGTAAATAAATGAATAATTAGACGATTTGTGAGTCTTGTGTATTTCTTTTATTTGTTTTAACATAACCTCACAAGCTAAGCTCAAAGAATAGTTGTATAAACATTCCAAGTAAAAAATTGAAATAGTATTGTCATTTAACAAACATCTTGTAAAAGAAACGATGAATGGAACAAGCCTCGTGAAATTTAAGAAAAGTGTTTTAATTTCCAATTAGGAGTTATTACTTTTATCTAAATTGAAACATAAAGTTTCACAGATCTCTTAATCAAATGGTTTTCAATTAGATACTACCTCTAAAACCGTACAAAACAGTGTTTTGGTAGCTAAGGCTAATACCTGGCTAATTGGTTTTTATTCGACTATAGTAGTTTATTTTTCTGAGAAACCTAACCTCAGGGACTTTACAGGTTTCGGTTTTTTAGATTGAATGTCCTAATTAGGTCATTACCATTGGCGGATACGAGCGGTAGGTATTAGAGAAACTAAAAAAGGTAACCATCGTCGGCAGAGTGGATAATTAGAAAAGTGAGATGGCGTTGATTGTAGATTTTTGATGTCTATAGATATCAAGGCCGCTATGATAAAATAGGAGTGGTCCAGGAGTTATTTTATAGTGGTTACAAATCCACAAATGCAAAAGATAATATTTAACCTTACATGGCAATAGCTAATACAAAATAAAATATAAACTTTTATAATAATATATAACGTATCCATTGTTTCGCACATTCCTATAGGAGGTAAACAATTCCTATAGGAGGTATTAGCCGATATTTACTAGGAAACCTTCGATGATACCAATGGTGATCAAAATATAATATGTATATACATTATTTGTATAAGGTAAATGTAATATTTCTAAATAAGAAATCTCATGTTTTACACTTTGAACCCAGGTAGACGCAGGAAGACTCTGAATGTTTTTGTACGCTCACATAAGATAAAGTATAATGTAAATATTTAGTTGTAATATTTATTTACACAGACAATATAACTTGTTCCCATTGTAAGCAAAATAACTTCCGGTTTACTCTGAGTGGCTCCTTCAATCTCTTTGTTGTTTCTTTTCGTAACAACGCGGAAGCAACGAGTCAGCGCTTTACGAGTACAGTGTCGAAATAATTGCACACGTCACAAACATTCGAATTTGTAAGAAGAATATAACGGAAAATTCGCGGCAATGTTAGGAACGGGTAAACGTTCAAAATTTAGGGCCTACTGAATAAAAATTTAAGTGACTAAATATTTAATAAATATGGAATGGTTAAATGTATTAAAACCTAATATAATTTGATATTGTAGTCGTGTGTATTCGGTTTTAGAAATAGATGTGCTTAGTAAATAAATATCTAAGTTTAATTTGTATAATTACAATATTTTTTTTAATTATGATTTGGTTTTGTATTAATTTTATAAATCATTAACATTAGAATATTTTTACTAAATAATATCGTTTTAACCTAATAATGTACAATATACAAAGTAACATAATATAGAAGTAATAAGAAAAATTGGTTTTGTATGAAATCGTATGCTATTTCCTAATATAATTAAATAACAATTTTTAATATACTCATCTTCATTTCTGTTAATGTTCTCAGAACGGTACGATTAAAGTTTTGAAAGTAGAGTTACTCCGAAACGCGTCAACAGAGGAGAATATTGAAACGTTATGAATAACAGAAAACTACACTTAAACATATAATAAAATAGACTTCATGATGTTTATAATTATGTAGAGAACTTAAGTAAAAAAGGAAACCGTTGTTAACTTTAACCGAACACAATATAAATGTGAGTTCTCACGATTATTCATTCTTCTTTGGAAATCTTACTAAACATTTTATCACACGATCTTCACCCCAAAAGCGTCAGTCGCGCTAAAGAAACTTTCCCTTGGTAAATTTTTATAAAACATTTTTATAAATATTATTTTAAAGAATCTTTCTATATTGTAGCCAAATATTTTGATAAACATTTCACTGGCCTCTTCCACTTTATTATACTGCAGAGTTTCGATAATTCGAGGTAGATGGGACCGAGACCGTCTCGGATTACCGAAAACTTGGATTACACGGAAATACGTGTATGTGCATTAGAAAAAAATGGAGTTTAATGAGCCCCAATACTATAGTAAATAAATATGCGCTAAATAAGTTTATAGAACTTTATATGAACATTTCTTCGAATCCCGACCCATTTCCTTTGCATACCGTATTTATATAAATACTTCTTGGGATCCCGACTCATTTCCTTTGCCACCTTATTTACATAAACATATCTTGAAATGCCGACTCATTTAAACATTTCTTGCAAACCCAACCTATCATTTTATTTCAAAAAATTTAAATGGGCTCAAATTTAGAAATAGGCTCGAAACACCGGGACTCGGAATTTCGAGACTACTGTACTTGACAATCTACAAAAGAGAAAGAAAGAAATACGAAGGAGAGCGAGTAAGAGAACTCTGCAGTTTTCATAACTGCCCGATTTCAATACGCCTTTCTAGTTTTATTAACAATGTAATTTATAAACATGTACCATACAGAACGAGTGGGAGTGCGAGAACACATGCACCTTCGATACCAGGAAATACTCACTGTTGCCTAGTTCTAACGCATTAACACTCAGTACTGTCTTTAAGTCGATGAAGTAATTCTACGATAGTCAACAGCTGACACATGTAGCGCATGTCAAAACAGTTCCTCAAAGTGACCTCTACACGT
>JBAIZL010000005.1:248435822-248505822 GCA_036971475.1 Prosapia bicincta | reverse complement strand
ATATATATATATATATATATATATATATAAGTTATGTGAACGAATAATGTGAACTTAACTAAATATAATGCTTACTAGAGTAGATCCTGCTTACGCAGATTTTGTATTGTTCAGCTGGTAAAACATGTATAGCTTCAGTGTGTAGCAAACTCTTGAAGAGTAAAGTTGTAGGCACTCCAACTGAATGTATATTAGTTGTATTTTTCGTTCAGTAAAAATTAATGTAATAATTTAAAAATTAAATTGTTCTTAATTATTAAAGGTTTAGAAAAATAAAATTATTTTTTAAAATCTTTTGAGCTTAACAACACACGTAAATTTATATATATATATATATATATATATATATATATATATATATATATATATATATATACCTAATATAATGCCCATAAAGTGGATATCACAGTGTATCAAACCGTATATATTTGTCCTCAAAACTATTTGACGTTTAAGTGGTTATAATTGCTAGTAGAAAAACGTATTTTGTTATTTATTTGTTTATGTTGAAACTCTATAATAAGCTCAACATTTATATGAAAATGTTATGTTTAAATAACGTCTTACCTAGTAAAAGTAGTAAAAACATAACATTTAATGTTTATTGGTGACTAATGATGGTGATACCGTTGCCTAATCAAGAAGGATGATATTGACATTTTTATAGTGAGAAGTTAGTAAATGTAAGTATACTACACTAAATTTAAACTCATATCTTTCACGTATATGAAAAATAAATGGCATGCATAGATTAACCACGTGATACTAGCAATATTCAATGGCAGAAATTCTTGTGTGTGGGAGGTTGGAGGGGGTTTTGAAATGTTTCCACACTTTAACAAAGTTAGGTCATCCGATATCATTACCTCCTCGTATCCTACGCCTTGTTTACTTTGCTGAAATTCAGTGCCACACTTCAATCTCGGAAATCAATACTTCAATAAATGCCTTTTGCCCTCCCACATACTTCACGCTAAGTGTAGCTTGAAGTGTACCGCAGTGTCGCTCCTCAGTCAGGAATCGTGAACAACTGATCAGAAGAATTCTGACTGATTACGAGCGTAAAAACAAATTTAAAATGAGTAAATCTACAATCTCAGAATTTTAAAAACGTAAACAAGTACCACAAAACCATGAACTTATCTACTCGTAAATAGCGCAGAATAGAATTTTCTGGGTTTGTCCTATCCGTAAATCTATGTTTTAAGATATGGTGTATCAAAGTTTAGAATAGAAATTATGATTAGCACTATTATTCCATTAGGGAGTTTTCTATGGACCTTAACAAATACAGTAGGGCGCCGATAATTCGAGGTAAAAGGGTCCGAAATCCCCTCGAATTACCAAAAAACTTGAATTACATGGAAATAGGTTCCTGTGCATCAGAAGGAAAGGGGTGTTTTAATGAACCCCAGTACTTTAACTAAAAGTGCATTAAATATGTTTATAGAACTTTATATAAATATTTTTTGAAAGCACTAATTTTCTTTGCGTACCGTATTGATATACCATACACATTTTTGGAAACCCGACACATTTCCTTTGCATACCATATTGATATAAACATAATTTGGAATCCCGGCGCATTTCCTTTGCATACCGTATTGATATACCCTACATATTTTTTGAAAGCCTGATTCATAACTTTTGCTTACCGCATTGATACAAACATTTTTTGGAAGCCCGATTCATATTCTTTGCATACCGCATTGATACAAACATTTTTGGAAGCCCGGCTTATCATTTTCTTTGAAATAGATAAAATAGGCTCAATAAAATAATTACAGTAAACTCCCGATTATCCGAGGAATAGGGTGGCCCGGCAACGCCGGATAACGAATTCCCCGGATAATCCGCTGTGAACAAAGAATACGCAAAGTGATCGATAATCGATTACTATACCATAAGTTACACAAATAACCAAATAACAAATGACCCCGGTTAATGCAATTCACAAATAATCTTTAGAGGACAAAATAAATACAGAAAATAATTTAAAATATCGATGTATTTGACGGATTATAACATGTACATTTATAGGTCAAACTATTATAATACGTAGATAAGTATATGTCAAAAGTAAGTATGTATGTACATATGTAATTTCCTTTACACATAATACTTTCACTTTTTAACAAAAAAATCTGTCACTTTCGTCTCTTTTTTTCTGAGCATTGATTGTTTCCGTTGTTTTCATCTCAAAAACTTTATTTGTACCACATACAGGTTTATTTGGGACATTAAAACATTGTATTAGACATTAAAATGTTGTTTTATTTATCGGTTTACAACAAAAAAAAGGAAATTTACATAAAATATCAACTAATACAAATGATAAAATACTGCATAACAAAAAATAAAATTCAATAAAAAAGACAGAGAAATAATTACAATGCATAAAAATTCAAACTACCTACTACTTATTTTAGTATAATAACCACTCAACGTTCAACTCGGAATGTTTGTTTCTACTTGTGTCACAAAGACTAGATCTTCCCCAGTGCAGGATCTTCAACAACGCGCATGCGCGTGACGTCACGGATGGAGGGTTAACTGCAGCAGAGGGGGAAGTAGTATACTTCGTAGGTATACTTTAATAAAGGTAAATAATAATGTTGAATACAATTATTACCAAATCTATCCTGACTGGATACTTCGTACGTATATTTTAATAAAAATAGATATTAATGTTGAATAAAATTATTACCAAATCTATACTGACTGGATACTTCGTACGTATATTTAAATAAAAAAAATCTATCCTGACTGGATACTTCGTACGTATACTTTAATAAAGGTAGATATTAATGTTGAATAAAATTATTACCAAATCTATCCTGACTGGATACTTCGTACGTATATTTTAATAAAAATAGATATTAATGTTGAATAAAATTATTACCAAATCTATCCTGACTGGATACTTCGTACATATATTTTAATAAAAATAGATATTAATGTTGAATAAAATTATTACCAAATCTATCCTGACTGGATAATTCGTACGTATATTTTAAGGTAGGTATAAAAGGATGAAAACTCACTATGTAAAAATTAAATTTAACTTTGCCATTTTTATTCAAAAGACATTTATAATTTTTTTTATAATACCTAACCTAACCTAACCTATCACAACAAATAGATTCATTAAAACTAGAATGTTTCAAGAAAAAAATTAAAATGGAAATTCGGTATTTGAACCCGTAACTTCCGATTACTATGCTTGTACCTTAACCATTAGGCCACGGGTTTCTACTGTTAATCTTGATACAGTTTCTCTTATTACATTGTGGCTCATAGCTTCCCCTACATTCTTTCCCCTCTCAAGGAACCGAGTTGAAGGTTGCGCATGCGCGTTGTTGAAGATCCTGCACCGGTCAAAGTCTACTGTCACAAAGCCATAAAGATCGATAATGTATATGACAAACATGGATAATGCGTATGTCACGTCCTAGACTATTTATAGCCGAGATTAGCTGACATTTGTTTACAATCTTATGATACACATTAGGTTTTCGGGCGTCCAAGCATTTTGTCATTGTCTCTTATATACAGTAGTCTGTTCCCAACTCGAGTTGGTTCATTCAGTCTAACAGGACAGTTATCGTTTATCCTTGCGTTATTTGAGATAGCTTAGTTTATTTTTATGATCGTTGTTTTTACCGGATATTGTGCCGCGTTGAGTGGTTAAAACAAATATTAATGAATCTGATTGGAATAAAAATTGGATATTTGTAAAACAATGGCAGACCCCGGATAATCCGCAAACCGGTTAATCCGCCCACGGATAATCGGGAGTTTACTGTAGCTTGAATTTAATGGAAGCTTGAAATATTGAGACTCGGAATTTCGAAACTCTATTCTTTACTTCAGGAAATTAAGTACACTTTAGGTAAATAACCATAATCACGCGACGAATTTTTTTTTACATAATCAAGTGTTTGGGTATCCCTGGATTCATAATATAACTACCTATGAACTTGGAAGGTTTGTATTGGGGCTTAGGTATTACCCTACCTAATCCATTCTACATTAATTTATTCATATTTTTACAAGGACGTGTAAAATTTATACACGTCTTTAAGAATCCGTTCGAAAGCCTCCGTAAGAAAGCCTTCGTTGGAGGTATAACAGTCGTAATGGATGATCGCGCAAATAATTAGAAAATCAAATACGAAAATAAATTTTTAAAATTAAAATTTATAATTTAATTATAAGCCCCAAGTTATTATTAAATGTTCCCAAGGAACAGTTTGGAAGAATCTGCCTGTAATATATCACTGAGGTCAGTAAGTTATAGATGAAATTATATTATTTTATTACTTTTACAATTTTAAAATGTTAATTGCTATAAACATGTAAGATTACAGAGCAGAAACGTTTAGTAAATTATACGTAAGCTCAAAGAAACTGGAATTATAGATGGGACACGTAAGCTGGCCCGTGACCTCGATGACGGAGCGTAGGCAGGGGGTCTGGGTAGAGGAATAAAAATACCGTTTCACAGACGTTATAATATGAGGTATAATAATTAAATTACAATATATTAGATTTGACGAGGTTGAAAGGCCTCTATGAATATTACTTTATTTGATTTTTCATATTAACTAGATCATTTACATAAAGTTTTGAACAAATTTACTTATATCAGTTATCTAATTGACCGCAACGCCTTAAATTTCGTAGCGAAGGTCTTTTATGCAACACGCACTACAAAAACCAAATGTTTTCATATGGCTTTTTCTTTTCTAGCGATCGATCGCGCGTCAGCTTACGAGTGAACAGCTATACATAGGTGAACCATTTTAAATACCAGCACTAGACAAAGGGCTGCTATAGGGGATAGTTTTATATATACAATATTCCTCTTCATAAATATTGTATTGACGAATGTATAGAAATGTAATAATACGTTGTAATAATTTGGAAAATATTACTGTAAAGTTGTAGGAAAAAATTCATCGCGAAGAGAAGATTAATACGAATAAAATCAAGAAGAACAGATTCAAGAGTGTGAACTCTATCCGAACAAACAGTTTTATATCGATATATGTCTTAGGGAAAACCAAGTAAAGCGTTTCAATACTGAAAACCTCTGAAAATGTTAATATTAATTATGCTTTTTTTTGTAATAGAAATTATTTCAAAGATATATACCAGTATATATGATATACTAGTATACATAATTTATGTTTGATACATTTTATCGCTGTAGCATCTGATTCATGAACCCGTCAGGGTAGTATGATGACTCTCTACATCTCGTGTCCTTGGTTAAGAGCAGTTCTATTTCAAACAAGTGACCTTACCTATTCGATGCCTTTTTTACCCTACTCTTAGCAAAAAGGGTTTAATATTTCCTTTCCTTAGCTCTTCCTAATCCCATCTAATCTTCCTCGTCTTCCGCCAATGTCTTGTGAAGAGAGTTTGAAGAAAAAGAAGGCGAACTATTTGTCTGTAAGAAAGTGAAGTTCTTTGGAGTCATCTGAAGTAAAGAGTAGTTCTACTATAGGTATGCAGTTCAGTAAGCGTGACGTCATGATCTCCTCCCGTATTCGGTTCCATCTCGTTATCCTAATCCTAATAATGTTCAAAATACTTTTCTCTCCTTCTTAGGGCATGGATGTCATACTGGGTAATCATTTCTGCAACAACAACAAGAACAATAATAATAATAATAATTTTTTTTGTGGACGTTGGAAAGCATTTACGCAATGTCTGCCAGGGGAGACTTGATGTGTGGGACTACTGGCGAATACCCACTAAACCCTCCCTCATTTAAGGCCTTTTGTAGAAATGACCAGGGTATCACTGTATTAACACTCTTCCTGGTCAGAAGGTTCTTTATTAACCCCAGTGGTTTCTATTTCTAAAAATGGATGTATTTGGCCTGGTCACTGATCTTGACCTCGACCATCTTCTGGTTTCATTTCAGTCTGCAATATGTTCTCGGTATATGTGGCTATATCTATCCAGTTGGATGCACTACACATCATCTTGCTCACAATGTTATCTGGGTCTATTGGCCAAACGTTGCTTTCCAGTGTTTTTCTCTCCGATTCCCACCTTCTACACACAAAATAGGTGTATTCCGGGTTAACGGGTGATCCTTCACCACAATGAGAGTAATTTTGATTATTCACCTTTCTCATTTTATATAAATAGACCCGGAAACAACCGGGTCCTGTCAAGAACTGTGAAGTGTAGAAGTTTACCTGTACATGCCGCCTGTTAGTCTAGTTGGATAGGTTTATGATTAGCCTGGCCTTAGATCTTACGGTGGGCTCCGCAGACCATCTTTCTTCCCACTTGGACATCGTCGTCCTCCTCGCTTCCCTTTTGTTATCCCTATCTTTCCTATTGTTTCGTCACTCTGCAATGGTCGTCCTCTCTAGTGCCAGCAGATAAATAGGAATATTCCCGCCACCACTAGAGCAGCCGATTCCGAGACCGTTCCATAAGAACACACCACTCTTAGTGCCCCTGTTCTCTTCACCGAGGCCATTCGCCTTCTATTCCTCTTGGTTTTAAGTGCATCTGCACAGATTGCAGCTCCGTACAGCATTATTGATAATAATAATAATAATAACAAAAACAACAGCAATAATAATAATAACAAAAACACTTACTCAATAGCCAACGCTCACCCTTGGCAGTTGAACCATTTGGCAACACGCTGACCAGTAGAGATGGGCATCCCTGAAGATGAGACTGTTGTAATCCTGGACCCGGTCCAGGGCTGTGCAATCATTAAGGTGTTTGGCAAAAACAACAACAACATAAATATTATTAATAATAATAATAATAATAATAATAATAATAATAATAATAATAATAATAACAATATTAATAATAATATTAATAATAATAATTTTTTTTTTTTTTTTTTTTTTTTCTTTGGAGGTTGGAATGCATTTACGCACCATCAAGTCTGCCCTGACAGACCTGGTGTGTGGGACTCCTGGCGAATACCCACTAAACCCTTCCTCCTTTCCGGCCCTTTGTAGATCTGACCAGGGTATCACTGTATTAGCATTCTTCCTGGTCAGAGGGCCCTTTATTAACCCCAGTGGTTTCTATTTCTGAAAATGAGTGTATTTGGCCTGATCACTGATCTTGACCTCGACCATCTTCTTGTCTCATTTTACTCCGTAGTATGCTCTCGATATATGTCGCTATCTCCGTCCAGTTGGATGCACTCCACAGCATCTTGCCCACTATGTTGTCCGGGTCTATTGGCCCGACGTTGCTTTCCAGCGTTGTTCTCTCAGATTGCCATCTTCTGCACACAAAGAAGGTGTGTTCGGGGTTATCGGGTGACCCTTCCCCACAATGGGAGCAATTTGGATTGTTCACCTTTCCCATTTTATATAAATAGGTCCGAAAGCAACCGTGTCCTGTCAAGAACTGTGTAGTGTAGAAGTTTACCTCTCCATGCTGCCTGTTAGTCCAACTGGATAGGTTTTTGATTAGTCTGGCTGTCCATCTTCCGGTGGGGTCTGCAGACCATCCTTCCTGCCACTTGGTCATCGTCGTTCTTCTCGCTTCCTTTTGGTTTTCCCTATCGTCCGTATTTTTTCGTCGCTCCGCAATGGTCTTCTTTTCTAGCGCCAGCAGATCAATAGGAATTATTCCCGCCACTACTAGAGCGGCCGATTCCGAGACCGTTCGATAAGAACACGCCACTCTTAGTGCCCCTTTTCTCTGCACTGAGGCCATCCATCTTCTATTTCTCTCGGTTTTGAGGGCACCTGCCCAAATTTCCGCTCCGTACAGCATTATAGATTGCGCCACGGATATCAGAAGACGGCGTCTGCTCTGTGTAGGGCCCCTAACATTAGCCAGAAGCCTACTCATAGCTGTTGTGACTCTGATCGCTTTCTCAGCTGCGCATTTAACATGATTTTGAAAGCTCAGCTTCCTATCAATCATGATACCTAAGTACCTAATGGCATTTTTAACCGCTATTTTTTCCTCTCCCACAAGCATCTCAGGGCTAGGAGTAAGGTGTCTCTTGGATATCAGAAGAATCTCAGTTTTTTCCAGAGCCAAGCGTAGACCATGCTCCATCATCCAGCTGTTAACACGACGCATTACTTGGGCCAGTCGCAATTGGGCGAGCTCTTGGTTTCTCGCTATAATGATCGCAGCAATGTCGTCTGCGTATCCCACCAGGAAAGTTCCATCTGGCATTGTTATACGCAAAATGCTGTCGTAATTTGCATTCCAGAGGTCCGGGCCAAGAATGGAGCCTTGAGCTGCTCCTGCTGTTACTCTCTTCCTTCTAGGTCCATCTGAAGTCTCGTATATCAGATACCGGTTGTTAAGGTAGTCTCGTACTATCCGTAGGAGGTACTCAGGCAGAGCGAATGTCTTCTCCAGGGCATACAGTATGTCTTTCCATCTCGCTGTGTTGAAGGCATTATGTACATCAAGGGTAACCAGAAGGCACACAGGTCTTGAAAAGTGGTTACCTACCTCGACTATTTTAGCAGCATCAACTACGGTTCTAATAGCATCAATAGTTGACTTGCCCTTCCTAAAGCCAAACTGTCTCTCAGAAAGATCCCCTGCATCGCGGAAGGCCGAAAGCAGCCGTGGCCTAATAAGTTTTTCTAGCAATTTTCCAGCCGCATCCAACATGCACAGCGGTCTGTATGAAGACGGAGAATCTAAGTTCCCCTTGCCTTTGTTAATCAGGACCAATCTTGCTACCTTCCAACGGGCACTAAATACGCCAGTTTTCAGGCAGTGGTTGTACATGTTGAGTAATACGTGCGGGTGAGTTCTCACTACGGCTTTAAGGACCTCCGAAGGGATTCCATCCGGTCCCGGAGCCTTGTTATTTTGGAGGGAGTTGGCTGCTGTCCATAGTTCTTTCTCTGTGAAGAGCGGGAAAACTTTCCCTCCGGTTTTCCTCTTTAAAATCTGACCGACAGGGTGAGAAGGGAACAAACCATCTACTATAGTTTTCATCTGTGCCGCATTCAAAGGTCCTCTTGGAGTGAATGAATTTAGCTTTTTCATTACCAGCTTATATCCCAGGCCCCAGGGGTCACTATTTAGATCTTCCCGAAGGTCTTCCCAGCATCGCCTTTGGCTCTCTCTAATTGCTCTACGGAGTTCACTCTTTGCCGTCTTGCATTCCAGTGTCTCTTCATAGGCCACACCCTGTCCCCTTCGCCTTGCTCGTTGAGCTAAGCGTCTCGTTCTAAGACACTTTCTCCTTAATATAGCTATCTCCTCAGTCCACCAATATACTGGATTTCTATTTCCTGTAGGGAATCGCTTTTGTGGGATAGCCACCTTGCAGGCTCTTTGAATGATGTTCATTGTTGCGTCTACTACAGCTTCAGCGTGCCTGTGCCTTTTTGTTGTTTGACCCATTTCCATGGCATCCAATTGGGAACCCTGCAGGACCTCCGAGAATCTGTCTTGGTCCATACGGGCGACATTCCACCTGCTTCTTCTCAGTGTTTTCAGCCGTCTCTTTGATTTCTCAGGGTTGATGCTGATTGAGATATACTGGTGATAGCTCGCCGTGTAGTCCTCCATAACTACCCAGTCCTGAATTCTAGGGACTAAAGTCTCTGAAGCTAAGGTAATATCGATAATACTACCTCTATATCCTGGTCGCCGGAAGGTAGTCGTGTTACCTGTGTTAAGGATGACGAGTCCCTGTCTTGATGCCATTTCGGTCACGCGTTTGCCTCTAGAGTTAGTTATATCTGCCCCCCATTCTGTAGCCCTCGCGTTGAAATCTCCTCCAACAATGATGTTACCTTCCATTGCCTGTAGTCCGTCCTCTAGCTGGTCCATCTTTTGGCGGAAGTCTCCGATGGACTCATTGGGAGTTAGGTACACGCTGACGTATGTAACATTGTTGCTTTTAACCCATACATAGCCGTTACCAGAGCCATGACTATCAATGGCAAGATTCCCTTCAGGTATCCAAATAGCTGCGGTTCCCAAGCTGTCCGAAAACCACGTAGGTGATGCCAAGTCCTTATACTGCTCACTTATTATTATAATGTCAGCCTTATGTTCCAATCGAAGTTGCGAAAGAAGATCATTAGCCAGTCTCCCTCTGCCCAGATTTCCTTGGATAATCCGTCTAGCCATTCTTTTTTAGTTTTTCGGCTTCCAACGCTTGGCGGAACACTATACATTTCCCAGATCCGGAGACGTGTTTTGTCTTGTCCACATCCAGATTCATATCCGCGCACAGCATGCAATAAGGTTCCTGCTGACAGTCTTTGACCTGATGTTCGCTGTTGCCACATTTAAAACATAAACCTTGCCTATCAGGTCCGTTGCATTTTCCAGTCTTATGCCCATAGCCGAGACACTTCCAGCAACGTGTTACCTCAATCCTCAACCTGATTCTACAGCTGACATAGCCAATTTTAATCCTATTATTCTTTAAAAGAATGCCTGATTCTGCCTCGCTTAAAACAACAATAGCCATCTTCTGCCCTCTATCATTTGCTGCTGTTACGTAAATCTTGCGTTCGTCATTGCTATTTAGTAAATTACGAGCGAGGGCTTCCTTTACGTCCTTCTCTTCTGTCATTGAGTCTAGGTCTCTAATCTCTATTGTTACCTTCGGGACTAGGTGTTGTATATTCCCTACTTCCCCAATTGCATCTGTTATAGTTTTGTTGAATTCATCGATATTTTCCGCCCTGCCAGACATCTCAAAGAGGACATCCCCTGCTCTCGTTTTCCTTATGGATTTTATGCCCGCATTTAAGTCCTCAGGCTTTACCTTGTCGTGGAAGACGCGTAAAACATCTGCAAAAGATTTCCCACTGACAGGCTTAATAAGTACTGCCTCTGAGCGTGGTTTATTTCTTACTTTCTTCCTTCTTATTTGACCTGGAGTCATTAGATTGGATTCCATGTCCAGTTCCAACTGATTCTGCCTTCTAGCTGCAACGTGTTTGCGGGTTTGAACTACCGTCCACTGGCCGCCATTCTCATTCTCTTTATGAGAAGAAGGATTCTCATTAGTAGCCCTTGTGATGGGGGTGGACTCTGTAGAGTTCTTAGGCCTTGTGCCATCTACTCTCGAGGGGCCATCTTCTTGTCTTACTCCTTCTCTGTGTTTTTTCCCTAGGCCCTGTTGAAGGGGACTCGAAGCCACTCTTTTCTTTCCTTCCCCTGTGTATGGAGAATTATCATTTTGTGCCTCTTCTTCTTTTAGGAAGAATTCAGCCCTCTCCCGTGATCTCTTTAAGTAGCTTAGCCCGTCTACTAGATCTTCGAGCTCCATAATTCCAGATTTAATGTCAATGCTGACGTTTTTTTGTCTGCCTATAGCAGCCTTCATTTTGCTTAGTACGGCTCGGCATTTTTTGAAGTGCTCTGCTTCCTCTCGGGCAATTTTTTGCAGCTGCTTCTCTTGAGGAGATATCTGCTGAGAGCTTTCTGCTATTGCGTTACCCGGTGTTCCAGTTCCCGCACTTCCATTTTTTCTCCCTTGCGTAACCAATGGAGAGGCATCACTTTTTTTCCTGCCAATCTTTGGGTCGCTTCTCCTAATTTCAGGTGGTTTGGGAGCTGACGGTGGTGTCCTCTGAACCCTGGAGCTCCTAGAGAAAGGATCTCTTTCCCCCCCACTTGTCACATTTTCATCCACGGGGACCAAGTGTTCCATCCCCGAGGTATGTTTCTTGCAGGCGCTGGCTGACGACGACCCGGAGCCTGCTTGCTCACTCCCGACGGTCGCCGGTACTGGGGATCCGACCCCCTGCACCGTAGGTTTGGTTTCATCTACAACTTCCATCTTTGGTTTGTTTTCGGGGTGCCTTTCCCTAGTACTGTAACCCTGTACAAGGAGCCCTCACGAGGTACTATCAGCCGGGCCAGCTAAACCAAGGTTTTTTAGAGAGGTGTTACTCCTCTATCCCTCCTCCTTCCTCATCGTAGGATGAGGCCCCGGGCTTGGGACCGGCGTAGCGGAGTTATTAATAATAATAATAATAATATTAATAATAATAATAACAATAATAATAATATTAATAACTATAGGTATAATAATAATAATATCCCAGAATTATGTAAATAAGAGATTCTATATGGTTAGATATGTATTAATTATTGGAGATGCGCAATTCCTTAATTCTCTTGTGCTAATTTGCTCAATTTGAATGCAAGGGGGCAATTTACAAGGCCTAACAAGATAGGCGTTATAGTAGATGCAAATACTATATTTCGCAATATTCTCCACTTCCACGCTTTTTATAGATGCTTCAATCGAAGTGCAAGATAAGACCGTCCTTTAACGCATTGAAATCTTTGCCCCCACGAAACTTACATAAAACGGTGACTCGCTTAGTAATCACCAAAGAGGGGATGTTGTTAAAGACTTTAATATAAGATCTGGACAGGTCACCGCACTCAATCAGAACCAATTGTATATATAGCTTTTCCAGTACTAAAACACAAAATTACGAATGCATAGGTCTGTACTGAAACATTTGTACATATTCGAGAAACATTTTCGCAACATTTTTCTATGTTAAAGCGTTTCAGATTAACCCCATTCTTAAAAAATTTAAACAATATTCACTGTAACTTTTAAACAGTAAAGAGTTAGAGATCAGTTTGATTTTCCTTGTGTCACTCCTTCCATTTTGTTATAACTATTGATGTTCCTTGAAAGCAATGGGGCAGGGTTCCATAAGTGAAGCTCACGTTCCTACACACGAGTATGATAATTATTTATTTTGTTGTACAAAACAGAACGGTGTAGTTGCAGAACACAGTAGCCTACATCCAAAACCTGTAATCAATACGTCTAAACCTTCAGACGTAAAAGTTCGTCTTTTAAAACTAAGGCGTACAAAATATTTTAATTTGTTTTAAATTACTCAAAACCAGCAAGTGTGATTTACTTTATTTCAATAATTCGTCTGTAAATCGATTATCTACTACATTTCCTCCACAACAGAGTATCCGATGTTTGGAAAATAACGTTCTCGGAAAGAAGCAACTGATCTAGGAAAGAAAATAAACCTGATTGTTTTTAAACTGAAGACAACTCCCCAAACCTTTTTGTTGGAAAAATGGTCGATAGTAATAATAAAGGCCAAAAGTAACCATTAACAAAATCCTCTGGTTTTATGGGCAAATACATTGTTTCATTTTCGTTTTGTTGATAAGAGAAATCTAAGAAGCAAAATTATATATATATATATATATATATATATATATATATATATATACATATATATACATATATATACATATATATATACATATATACATATATATATATATATATATACATATATATATATGTATATATATATGTATGTATATATATATATATATATATATATATATATATATATATATATATATATATATATGTATATATATAAGAAAAAACGTTAGGTGGTAAGCAATTGATCGATAGAAAACACCTTTACTAGCCTTATTCAAAAACATTGGTTCTCGTAGTGAGTGTTGTATCAAATGTTATCACTAAGAAATTGCGGGCTTTGGGGTCGTTTAGAAAACTGATATAAATAAACTTTTTCAAAACTTATGTAAATGATCTGGTTAATATGACATATTAAATAAAATAATACTTAGAGTGGCCTTTCGACCTTGTCAAATCTACATTGTCGTAATATAAATACTAAACCTCATATTATAATGTCTGTAGAACGGTCTTTTGCTTCCTATACACTTCCCCCAGTTTATACTTGCCTTTCTTGATCGCACGTGAGTTTACGTGTGACCAGCTATACAAGGGGTCAACAACCCACGGCCCGAGGGCCACATGAGGCTCACGAGATGATTTTCTGCATCCCTCTCCACTTGTGGTTTTACGAATTCTAGGCTGTCCGGATAGCTTAAGCTTACGGAAAATTGTCATACTGTTATCAGGAAATAAGTAGCCTATTTAAAAAAAAATTACTTTTAAAATCCAATACTAGCCTTTAGTTAAAGTCACCTTCTGTACTGCATTATAATCAGCTACGTTACCGATCTAAAATTAGGAAATATAATATAATTCATGGTTATTTCGTATTTGCGGCCCTTACAGCTATGATAAGTTGAACATGATGCCCTCAAGTACATAAAGGTGGCCGACCCTTGAGCTATACTGTCAGGTATGACCACAGTATTGTCATTAGCTTTTGATACGTCATTAAAAAGAGAACGGGTTGTAAGGCTCGATAAATTACTTGTGAAAAGACAATAATATTCTCTATACATTATTATAAAATTCATTAGGTGCCATCAGTAATGTATATAAACGCGTGTGTTTTATTATCCAAACGTTTATTTTATTACTGTTCGAAATAATTATTGATTGGTGTTAATGATTTAAAACTAATTAATTAATGAAATGAGTTTCTAATTTATATAAATTTTCAATCAACTCAATAAGTTTAATATTAAGTTTGGCAAGTCTTTGATTAATGTAATAATAAAACATAAGCTTTTTATAAACCACAGTTAAAAAAAACAGTCTTTGTATGTTATCCCTCTGAGGATGGTTACTTTGTAACTGAAATGTACATGTGGGTAAAATAAAGAAAGTTTGTGGTTAGGAGGTTTTTGTGTATTTATAATTAAATTCAACCACAGTATATTCCTAATAAATAGTAAAAAAACCTAATATAAACTGTTTAAACTTTTAATTACAAATATTGGTCTTTAATATCACGAAGCAAAGAAATATTATTACTCTTCAGGGTTACTCGTAAGGTTATATTTAAACAAAACAAATAAAATGTTTTAGTTCCACGTAAGCTTGCTTGCAGAAAAGTCGTTTCGCTTTAGGTAAATTTGTCTGCATATAAGTGACAAGGCTCTTTTAATAACAGTCACCAGTTCTATCGCGTGGATCGTGTTCTCTTGCTTAGATTAAATTCTCTCTGCATCAAGTCTGTGTGTTAACATAGCATACGTTACAACGTCGGCACAAATGTATTTACAATGACGAGCGACAATCAGCCAAAGGGTGTTGCTTTACAGTTCCCTTTTCAAATAGTGGAAAGACGAGGGTCGGAATGGAAAACTCTGCACTGGAAATTTTTTTAAAGAAGGAATATTCATTTTGTTACTGTAACGACTCCGCCAAAGACAGATGGAAGCAACAAGCCACTGATTGTAATGTTTTTTATGAGAGAAAAATATTTAACTAGTATTGCCTTATCGATAAAGTAAAAGAGGCTGGAAGCAACCTGACGTGATAATCGAACCTATAGTCTCTCAAGGTCAAATAGGGTTCCCTATTACGGTATTATGAATAACTAATATCGCTTACGAAGGATGGCTAGGGATTGTGAATATTACAAAATACAGTTAGGCAGATAAAAGTCTATAATAAAGGATATAATGAAGGAATATAGTCCAGGATTACGTGTTTGATGTAAATCTATTGTCTATCGGGGTTAGAACGTTGTGTCAAACACACTTTCTAAAACGGATCATTCCCTGTAAGAAGTAAGGGATGATTACATTAGGCACCACTAACGAAAGAAAGTTACAGTCTGAAACGTAATTTAAAAAAGATGAACTAGTAGTAACGATATGTTGGCCTTTCTACAACCCTAGTGGCCTCCAATACGTTAAGAGTTTTTCCATCGCAGAATAGAACAAGGCGTTTGGGTTTCACTTATACCGTTGTTCATCTTGTGAAGTATTAAAAATTATATATATATAAAAAAGAATTATCAAACCGGATACTTTGTAGCTATATTCGAAAGTAGTATAATACGTATATATACTTGTTTTATAAATCAAGTCATAAGTAAATTTAAAGTAATATTTAAGTAAATTAAAGAAAAATTTTATTTTAGTTACCTTAGAGCACTATTTGTGTAGTAACCATGGCAACAGTTTAAGGTTGTACAATGGAGGTTTTGACGAAAGCCAGATGGATGAAAAACGTCCATATACAGCTTGGGAAACTTTTCTACGTATTCGAAAGTTGGCGCAGTGCCAAAACGCTACCCATCAGACATGAAGACTTTCAGTTCGAATCAGGCTAGGCACCCAAAATTTTTATAATTTAACTACTTTATAAATATTTGAAAAAAGTGAATTAAGATCAATTGTCATCCACTATAGGAAAAAAAATGTATTTGAACTTGATTGAACGAATAAAAACGTATTTTTATTAACGATTGAAAATTTGTACAAGATATGTATCAAGAGAGTGTGAGCTAATATAAGGAATTAAAAAAAAAAACAGATTTTTAAATATTTTGTGTATAGTCCTTTTGTAAAGTGATGTTATTTTCTCCTTTTTTAAAAATTTAAAATTTCTGTGCTATTACTACTATGCTTTAATATTTCATTAGTATATCTAAAGAATACCTGCATTGTTCATGCTAGTTTAAAGAAATTTAAAATACAATTTGAAAGTCGATTCGTATGAATATCCAGGGGCAAGGATCACTGACACTATATACCAAACTTTAGATATATCTAGACATAAGTTTATTAAAATGAAGAGGTTCCTATGGTTGCTGAATATTAGTTTAAATCTAAGAGTGAGAATGTGAAGTTGTTATATTTTCTCCGTCCTATTTTACCGTGTGAAAACTTCTGTTTCAAATAAAAAAAAACGAAGAAAGCTTTTAAGAATCAGAGGATATCATGGTTAGACAGAATAACAAATGACCCGGTATTTTCAAAAATAAATGAAGAATTCTAAGTATTAACAACTATAAAGGGACACATAATGAAGAGGGTACTTCACTGCAACTCAACGTTCAAGGAAAGATAAAGAATTTAGTGATTGACTATTCTCAAAGCAGAACGGTAGTGGTTAAGCAGACGGCGTGGTTGTATTATCTACGTAAAGCTGCAGGAAATAAAATGAAAATAGCGATGATGCCTTCCAACTCCGACAGAAACTAGAAGAAGGTGAAGGAATGAACTCAATCACCCTCTTGTACTGAGAATAAGGAGCAATTACGTCATCATAGACCTGCTTACAACCCGGGTCAAGGTAGGTTTGTTTTCGATCAAATGGAAAAAGTACATAATAATGTACTACTAACAAAAATGAAAGTTAAATAAAAAATAATAACTAATAAAGTTAATTGCAAACGTCTGGAATTTACTGACTAAACTATAATTAATTAATACATAACTAAGTGAACTCACAGATGTAGAGGCTTAGCTTCGTAATAGAAATGATTTTTTCGAAACGCGTCAGTAAGTAAGCTCTCAAGTATTCACTTAGTTAAATATTATTTAACTATAGTGTAACTAATAGTTTTTTTTTTATTAGAAAAAGATAAGAAAAATTGAACAAAGTTTTAAAATTATATTTTTTTAACAACTTGAAGCCTCTGATGTAACAGCCTCTCAATTGTGTTTGAAGATAAAGCTTTTGGATTGTAATAAATACTTTCATATTGTTATAAAAACACATATTTATTTATAAAGCAAAACTGTTCTATAAAAATGTTCAGGACAGATGCCAGCAGAATATTTTATTCCATTTCAAACCTAGATTGCATTGAGGCTGTGAACCTGTGAACGTCAGCTGTAACCCAAATAGCTTCCAGTCGTCTATGCAATCTGAAGGGTGAAAACATGCAAATCTCAAAACTAGCTTCCGCAGTTAGAAATAGGTTTCGCAATGAAGTCAAGAATTCTGTGTCGTGGATTTCTTCAACAATAATAAAAACAAAATTATTTTTTGTATAGAAAATAAATATTGTATTTGTTTACCATTACGTAGTTTAAAAAAAATCAGGACAATATTATTTTATTGCTACAAAATATGTATATTATAAAAGTGAGGCCTGAAGGAAGCTTTTAAACACATTGGTGTCCACTTGAATTCCACTTTTTTGTCCGGTTGTAATTCATAATTTGAAACAATTCCACGAAACGTATTAAGAACCCATTGCCTTCACTGAGTGGAAAATTCGTTACTTGTGAAGTGACTACCTATAACAAATGACCAAGTTTAATTTCACGGTCAAATGAAAAATGTAAGACTAAGAGTCTTCTTTACCTTACTTTCATCTTATTGTTGATAAACATATTAAAAAAAATTTAATTCAACGTTTAAATTTAATTGAACTTTCAGAACCTAATGGGGGTTTCATGTCCACGTGAAACATACACCCTTTCCTATGGTTCATATGCTTTAACATTCTTCCCTCCTGAAAGGCTTAACAACAAAAAATCATTATTTAATACTTAAATCTAGATAGAAGGTTAAAATTCAATTTTTGAAACATGAAGAGAGGAAATGATAACAGATTACGAGTTGTGAGTAATTAGAGAAGTTTTACAAGAAATCGTAAAGCACCACGAATACTACAAAAACTTACTGTAAAATGTTTTGACAATTTTAGCATTTTGACAAAAATGTACACGTTAATCAAGTTAACATTAAAAAGTAGCATTAAAAATTCATTTCATAATAACAATAACAATACCAATAAAAATAACAATAATAATAACAATAGCAATAGCAATACCAAAACAACAACAACAACAATAACAATAACTATAACAGTAAAAATAACAATAAAAATACCAGTAACAATAGCAATAAAAATACCAGTACCAATACCAAACAACAACTACAACAACAAAAACAATAATAACAATAACCGTAAACAGTAGCAATAACAAAAACCTCATGCATAATAGCAATAACAGTAACAATAACAATAAAAATACCAGTAACAATAGCAATAAAAATACCAGTACCAATACCAAACAACAACTACAACAACAATAACAATAACCTTAAACAGTAGCAATAACAAAAACCTCAATAACAATAGCAATAGCAATACCAATACCAAAACAACAACAACAACAATAACAATAACATCAAGAACAATAACTATAACAGTAAAAATAACAATAAAAATACCAGTAACAATAGCAATAAAAATACCAGTACCAATACCAAACAACAACTACAACAACAATAACAATAATAACAATAACCGTAAACAGTAGCAATAACAAAAACCTCATGAATAATAGCAATAAGAGTAACAATAACAATAAAAATACCAGTAACAATAGCAATAAAAATACCAGTACCAATACCAAACAACAACTACAACAACAATAACAATAACCTTAAGCAGTAGCAATAACAAAAACCTCATTAACAATAGCAATAACAGTAACAATAACAATAACAATAAAAACTCCAATAACAATACTAATCCCAATAACAATAATAACAATAACCGTAACAGTAACAATAACAAAAACATCAAGAACAATAACAACAATTACATTAACAATAATGATAATTTTACTACTAATATTAATTTTAATAATAAATACACTCATACCATTAACAAGACTTAGGTAAGACACGGTGGAGCAGTTTTATTTGGGAATTAAAAGTACGGTAAACGAAGGTAGGTAGAGTGACCAGCACTAATCTCCTACCGCTTAGTTTTACCATAGGTACACGTCTTCATTTTCTGAGTTGACTTTTAAAAAAGCACACAAATATTCTTTGACCTTACCGGGAATATAAACCAGCAGTTTTATATTAGGAGGAAAATGTTTTACAAACTTTAATAATTAGCCAACCCACTCACTATTTAAAAAAAATGTAAAAGAAGAAGAATTATGAACAAAATTACTCAATATTTTTGTATATGTTATTCGGAAAAAAAAGAAATATAGATTCATTATAAATAATAGAAAACTGTTGGCAGTATTCAATCAGATTAATAAAAAAACTTAGAATGGAAAATAGAGACTATCGATCAAGTTCGAAAGGTCGGTTATGGTCATCCTGTCCACAAACGAGATCATAAAGGAATTAAACTAGTTAATTAAACTAAGGTAGAACCATGAAAGATTCTTAGGAGTTACAAACAAAGGTAATGTACAGCTTAAAGGTAGGATGAGTCATACTTGAGTGACTGGAGAGGGTAGAATAAGGTTGATCGATTACAAAGATTATGAAGAGAAAAGTATACCACCAAACTAACGAAGGATAATTATTAATTTTATAATAACGAACACAACTTATCAGTCATTATTTCTTTTTACATTAACTCGAAAATATTAGGAAATACATAATTGACAATGTTTTTTTTATTATCTAATTATTATCTAATTATCTATAATTACAAGTTAGGCTCACTATTTTGATAGGGATAAGTGAGTTTCTTCATGTATAGAACTAAAGCCTTCACTCACTTTTTTGGTAGGGATAAGTGAGTCACATCATGTATAGAACTAAAGTCTTCACTTGCGGTTGTATAGGTAAGTAATATCCTGTGTGGCCACAACCACTTTTGTAACAATATATTTGTTAAGTAATGGATAAAATTAGGGAAAGTGTGAAAGTTATTGATGATCGTTTTGTAGAGCCAAATGGCTTACAAAGACGCCATTGGGACGTCCTGTGGCGAGAGTTCTTGGTACTGCTCGCTCAATGAACTAAATGTCAGAGCGTGGGTTTAATAATCACAGAGTCGGCACGCCAAAGTATTGCCTCCTTTTGCCTGGAGTGTAATACGTTTAGAGAAACAAAACATGGCGTCTTTGCAAATCTTCCCCCTGAACATATTTTATAAAGTATTACAATTTAACGATTTTTCAAATTGTTAATTATATGTAAGAGTTAATGTAATGATCATTAATAAACGTCATCAATATAACGTATTTTTAAAAATAGATATCCTCTCAAAAAGACAATCTGGCAATACAAATTCATTTAATTCTTACAAGTAGTACGAATAAAAAATTAAATTCTATATATTTAGAAAATCTATATACACTAGTATAATATATAGAAAATCTTTGTTAGTGAGTGAAGGGCTTATGATAGAACAGTTAAAAATAAACTTAGTGCACACATAAATATATAAACACACAATAATATTAATACACACAAAATAAACAAAGAAGAATAAAGCATACCAAAAAAGTGGACGCTATTTAGAAAAAAATCATTAAATGAAAATAAAACATCGTTACGAAAATGTTTTTTTTTTAGTAATCTGTAAAAGTAATATAAAATACTCTGAATATCATCTGGTGTAACACGAGTCAGTGTTAAAATATGTGGTGGGTCATATTGTTGTTCTGTGTGTACCATGTGTGTAAATAATGTGTTATGTGATATCAACGTTTATCAGGGATTCGTTATGAGATTTCAAGGTGTGTTAGGGATGATATATGTGATATAAAGGTGTGTCAGGGATTCGTTATGTGATTACAAGGTGTGTTAGGGATGTGATATGTGATACCAAGGTGTGTCAGAGATGTGACATGTGATACCAAGGTGTATCAGGGATTCGTTATGAGATTTCAAGGTGTGTTAGGGATGTGATGTGATATCAAGGTGTGTCAGGGATTCGTTATGTGATTTCAAGGTGTGTTAGGAATGTGATATGTGATACCAAGGTGTGTCAGGGATGTGATATGTGTTACCAAGGTGTGTCAGGGATGTGATACGTGATACCAAGTTGTGTGAGGCACGTGTCAAGGATGTGATATGTGATACCAATGTGTGTCTGGGATGTGTCAGGGATGTGATATGTGATACCAAGGTGTGTCAAGGATGTGATATGTGATACCAAGGAGGGTCAGGGATGTGATATGTGGTATCAAGGTGGGTCAGGGATGTGATATGTGATACCAAGTTGTGTCAGGGATGTGATATGTTATACCAAGGTGTGTCAGGGATGTGATATGTAATAGCCAAGTGTGTCAGGGATGTGATATGTGTTACCCAGGTGTGTCAGCGATGTGATATGTAATGGCAAGGTGTGTCAGAGATGTGATATGTGACGCCAAGGTATGTCACGGATGTGATATGTTATACCAAGGTGTGTCAGGGATGTGATATGTAGTGAAAACGTGTGGTGGTCTCGTATTTGTGGTGTTCCATATGTGTCGTTATTGTGTTAAGTGTTATCAAATTGTGTCAATGTTGAGATATGTGTTCCCAACGTGTGTCATTGTTTACTTATGCGGTGACATCTTTTGCCAGTGCTGTGTTGTGGTAGAAAGGTGTGGCAGTGTTTAGTTATGTGGTGTCAATATTTGTCAGTAAAGTGTTACCTGACAGAAACACATAAGTGTATCTGTGTTGTGTTATGAAGTGCAATATCTGTCAGTAAAGAGCTATAGTGTTGCAGAGAGTTATCCTCTAAAACCCCGATAGAAGAGGTCTTCTGGAAGAGGGAAGGAAATATATACATCTATAAGGATCATGATTCTCTTAACTCATTTTATTTAACTAACCCCTTCTCGTATCAAATTCCCCTTATATATGTTAGCGTCAAACCTTAGCATATAACTAATAACGTAAAGTATCAAAACTCTTAAATTGACACAAAGTATTCACAAACACAACACTTTCAACTAATATTTTCCACAGTTCAGAGAACTAAAACGTAATTCGTATTATTTTCTTGTCCAAGGAATTGTAACCCTCGGAGATTCAGACTTGTCATGTTTTCTATAATGGTTTTGACACATCCTGAATTGTTTGACCTCAATTCCAGTAAACGAGAACTCTGACAGGAGGCGTATATGGAACCCACTGGTTTGGAATGACACCAAAGGAATAATATTTTTATAATAACATTAGGCATCTTAGTAGTAATTTTAGGGACTTTTTTTATAGTGAAACAGACTTGATAAAGAAGTAGCTATTAAACTGTCGACTAGAATATAAACACGTTTACTTGACTTGCTTATCAGCCATTTAACTTTCGCACAAAAACCTGCTTATTATTTAATATTTTGTTATTTTTTAATACAAGAAAACCATTCTCTTCTAACCCAGCTCTAATAGTTACTATTACAAGAATTCTCTCTCTTTCCAGATGATTATATTAACGCCATGCCCCTCGTTGTGTTCTTTGCTTGTGCTCTTCTGGTAAAACTACTCTACTAAATCATAAAGGATTATTTATCCTCTGTGTATGCAACTTTCTACGGTCAACGTTCCTACTGAATCATACAGGATTATTTCATCTCTGTGTATGCAACTTTCTATGGTCAACGTTCCTACTGAATCATACAGGATTATTTATAGTCTGCGTATGCAACTTTTTATGGTGGACGTTCCTACTGAATCATACAGGATTATTTAATCTCTGTATATGCAACTTTCTATGGTTGACTTTCCTACTGAATCATACAGGATTATTTGTTCTCTGCGTATGCAACCTTTCTATGTTCGATGTTCCTACTGAATCATACAGGATTATTTAATCTCTGTGTATGCAACTATCTATGGTCAACGTTCCTACTGAATCATACAGGATTATTTAATCTCTGTGTATGAAACTTTCTATGGTCGACGTTCCTACGGAATCATACAGGATTATTTAATGTCTGTGTATGCAACTTTCTATGGTCGATGTTCCTACTGAATCATACAGGTTTATTTAATCTCTGTGTATGCAACTTTCTATGGTCGATGTTCCTACTGAATCATACAGGTTTATTTAATCTCTGTGTATGCAACTTTCTATGGTCGACGTTCCTACTTAATCATACAGGATTATTTAATCTCTGTGTATGCAACTTTCTATGGTCGATGTTTTAAAGTAATTTGAAAAAATAATGCCGTTATTAAGTAATTTGTTAGAATATATGAGTACGAAGTTGCCCCTCCATTATTTGCCGATAACTTTATTCTCTCCACAATCCCACAGAAAAAATACGATTGAAGAAATAAGTCTGTGACGATTTCACTGAAAGAACACGACACATGCTGTAGATTCTAATTGTCATGGAAATCTCGGCTTCCTTATTGAACAACAATGGTGACTAGTAGCATAATCTCTTTGACCTCGACCTAAGTAAACTTCAACAAAAATATACTTATGCTTTTGTAATAACCTTTTGTTGTTTGTGAATGGGTTTTTGTTATATTTGAACCAACGTTTACCCGTTTCACTTAGTATAATTTTAACACTGTTTAGTTTAGGTAAGGTAACGTGAAAATTTCTAAATTTAAATACAACTCTGAATTTAAATCAATTTTTTTATTATTGATTATGAGCATAGGTATTAAATAACTAGCAATCAATAATGTTTACCTAATAACGCTTTTTAATTAATAGTTCGTTATACTAAGTGATTAAGCCTATATATAGGTAATACAACAACTATAGCTAATATAATAAGTTATAGTGTCAATATTTCAATACTTACTCGTATAGTTACTGATGATGATATTGCCAATGGAAACGCTTTTAAAAATTAAATGAACTATTGTGATTTAGTATACTTTTTTATTTAAGTCAGGTAACAAAATTGTGTAAAACAAATGCTGGTACACAACGTAAAAATTAACACTGTTTAATCTAAACCTCACTACATGTTAGTTAATTAAAACAAACACATTAGTTTAATTAAACAAACGGACTAGTTTCGATGTCTATTTCCCCATCATCAGTACTTGGCTAATACTGTAATCGAATCTAGTCTGTTTGTTTTAATAAACTAATGCGTTTGTTTTAATAAACTGACGTGTAGTGAGATTTAGAGTAAAGTGTTAAAATTGTTTCTCTTGTGAATTGATCTCACTATGGTTGGATTTAAAACAGAATAAGATTATACGTAGGCGAAATCAACCAGAGAGAGTGGGGATTACGGGCTTCTGAGAGAATAGGAGGCTCACATCTTGCTGCATGGGTGACCCTTGTTGCCAAGTCGTCGTTAAACCTCACTCAGTCTTAATGTAGCTGTGGTACAGCTAGTTACTAGTGGTGTAGCTTGCTTTGTTCTGCAGTTTCAGCTTTGCTTCCTTCAACAGTCTTTTTTAAAACTCAGAATGTTTCTAAATTCCTTCTATTACCTACACTCTCCTTATATATATATATATATATATATATATATATATATATATATATATATATATATATATATATATCTTTTACAAATTTTCAATCGTTAATGAAATACGTTTTTATTCTTCCAATCAAGTTCAAATACATTTTTAAACCTTTAGTTGATGACAATTGATTTTAGTAATTTTTAGAACATCTAATAATAATAATAATAGAACATGGTAAGTTACTACAAACAAATGGTACCTGGTAGCTGACACAAACTCTCTCACATTAATACAAAAGATGAAATGTTCTATTTTTAATAATAATAGAGAACCATCAAATTATCTAGTTTAATTATATACATTTTAATTTGTATGCAAAAATGTAATTATTTACATAAGTTAAAATTATTTTTATGAAGAAATACTTAAAAATATATGCATACAGGAACAAAAGCCGCAATCTACGTACGAGTATAGGCCTGCAGTACTCGGCGAAAATGTGACGCAAAGTATAACGAAGCTCTAATTGACGAAATGTGGTCTGCGTTTTTGAACAGTTCGTTACTTCAACTGTGTGCTGCGAATCAGTTGTATAATGCATTCCCTATTCGTTCAATCTATTATTTATTACTTCTGATGAAGTAATTGTCAAGACCAATATTCAATTACAATTATAATACCTAAATAAAAAATTTATAACAATAAAATATTTTATATTTATTGATGTAATTATTTTAATATGTCAGACAGTATTTTCAATAATTATTGTTATTTATTTACTTTTTGTACCGGAAAAGAACGAGCTGTAATACTTGCGAGCAAAACCGTTCGTTGTCAGGACGGGCATAATGATGTAGCCTACATTTCTTGAATATTCGTTAAGAGTTAAGTAGGATCGTGAAGGAATTGCTAATGGAATGATGAATGTTGAAGCGTCTTTAAATTAGTTTCAGACTCTTGCTTGTATTTTCTACAATTTTAAACGTTTGTTATTTTAATACCATCATACAAAATACAAGAACAAATTGGCATTTATAAGCAATTTAATCCTGAAAAGACAACTTTCTTCTCTCTGTAAAGGGATATATATTATACATAACTAATAATCTACTTTATATTTTAAATACAATATTTGATATCAAAATGGTAACAATCGATTAAACAGTTTTTATATCAGGTATCAATTTTTACAACCATGATGGTTGTAAAAAAATACGTATACCTAATGACCTAATGATATAAAAACTGCTTAGGAAAAAAAGTAATAAAACTTTGTGTTGTTGTTTCAAAAAATTAAAATTTGAAAACAAAACAAAAAGCGCCTAAAAACATATAATAAACCGATGTTTTTAAAATCACACGTCGCGCTACACTGAGCAGATGAGAAATATCGAAACTATTTTGAGTAGAAAATGTAGATTAAAGAATGGTTTATTAAATGAGATAGATATTAGGTAGTATTGATGAAAGAATGGATAATTAAGACATAAATATTAAAATATTTGTGTGAACGAATGTCTTAATAGAAGAGATAAATATTAGAAAATGTGAATCAATGTTTGTTTTAATAAAAAAAAAATATATATATATATATATATATATATATATATATATATATATATATATATATATATATTTGAAAATATGCATGCAATATTTATTGAACATATGAATATGGCGTGATAAGAAAACAAATTGAAAAAAAAACAAATATTCAAAATGTTTTTTGAAGAAGAAAATAGTGTGTTCTTTATTTAAATACATACCACCTACAAATTAATTTAAAAATCCCTCAATTATTTTAAGCTGTTTTGTCAGTTTCCTTGGTGATATTACATTGTGATATTTGATGCAGCTTCTGAAGGTATTTCTCTGATAATTGAAAGTATTCGCCACAACATAATCAAAGTGTCGCATAGATACTACATTCATTGTTTTTCCATATCTTGCTACTACATTTCCTTGGAGTGTGGTTAATTTGCAGTATTTACATTGAAGCCGTCTCTTAAAGCTATTGGTAGTTAATTTTTACTGTTTTTAAATACTATTTAGCCTTTTCAACTGTATGGAAAAATCCTTGGTATAATAATATCGTTTCAACAACCATAATAAATTATCTTCTATTTTAGCATGAAAAGCTCACATATCATAATGTTTGAGTAAAATGGACTTCTGTAGCACATGGAACTGTTAGAACCATGCTTATTGTGGTGCTATCTGAAATAATCTTATATTTATAAGAGGCAAATCCAGCCGCTCAAACATCTTGCAGTTTATTTAGTTGTGCAGGTTAGGTAAGTCACCTGGTTCATCTGCAGGCAGCCATGTTTCAGTAGTAATGGTTTTGATAAATAAATATAACCTTGTATGTCAGAAGTATGTTTTCTGAGACTATTACAGCTTAAAATATATATTGCTAATCTTTAGACGAACTCATAAGACCATTGATCAGCCCTCGCAATGTTCACTGATTGAATATAATTTTTTTATTTTTAAATATTTTGAGTGATTAAAACAATTTAATTTAGTAATATACTTGCGTAACCTGTCGACAGCTAATTTTTATAAAGCAATGTTGCAAGTCTTTTTTAAAATGTATCTCCAATTTCACTATTTAAATTGATTATTTTTAATAGAAATGATTTTATATTTAATTGATAATTACCTAAAATATATTCTTAGCAATGATTTTTTTCTTTTAATTCTTTATTTTTATACATTAATTTTAGTATTTTTGATAAATAGACAGAGTGTTTAAATCGAACATTTGAGTAGTTACAAGTCTTGATATAGGGTACGCTAATTATGAGTGAAAACGGAACCGAGGCGGAGTGGCGAAGAGGGTCGAAGAGTTACACGCCAGCAGTCGGTATCACCAGCCACATAGTATATTTCACTTCACAGTTTCGGCATTTCTTTACAAGACATAGCACTATGCTATACAAAAAAGTATCAACATAGAATTGTTAGCATACAAAATGTAGAAGTTATAGAAGAGTTAAAATTATAAAGGTATTTTCTAGCAAAGGTAGAAACTGACAATTTACGAGACAACCCAAAAATTAGGTTATATTTTCCAAGGTTTTGTTTTATCTTTTTGCAGTTTGAGTTTAACATATTACATAAAATGTACATCGGCACTGAAGTTCACAAATTACTGAAAACTATTGAAGACTAAATAACACAATGAATGGAAAAAAATTTCATTATATATATATATATATATATATCAAATATATATATATATATATATATATATATATATATATATATATATATATATATGATAATATTATTATTATTATTATCAATATTGTTCATTATGTTTAAAACAAATTTTAGCTCTCTACTATCAGTCCCCATATGCTTCCATTGAACATTGAAGATGAACTACTGACTTGGTGTTAAAACCTTTACAGAAACCAAAACAAATCTATATCCCAGGATCATACAGCTGCTCGAATAGGAAATAAAAAAAATGTAATGAGTTAACATTCTCTGAACGCAGGAAAGGATTAGATCAAAAGAGTGTTTTAGATGTATTTAAACGTTAACACTTGAATTTAACAGTAACATTATTTTGGTTTACCTTCGAGACTGTAAAAATGAAATACAGTATTGTTACATATAATTAAAAATATTGCGGCCTTGTAACCGTCTCCTTGGCCTTGAGAGATCGCAGTAGGCGAGACGGAAGGTTAAGGGTTAGTATAAATACTGTCCTAAAAACATGATAACGGCTGTCAAAACACTTACTTGCATGAAACAGTTGATAATAGATAAATTCGATGATAAATTAGCTTTGGTATGTAATAACAAACAATCTTGAAATATGAGTAGACATATCCGATGCAAAAGATATTGATTTATAGAACATTCTAAATATGTAACATGTTTTCAGATGTGATGGTGCACGAGAAATCTTGTGTGATCTGTCAAGGCCAAGTGCGTGGTTATGAGATCCTCATTATGTAACACGGTTTTTTAAAATATTGCAGAGAGATCTGAAGAATCAATTATTAAGGTAGGCAAATTGCCTCTATGGTATGTTGAATCATTCACGTAACACGCCATTTTTGTCTTTGAAGTATAGCTACTCTCTATCGGGGCTATAAGGATACGTCTACCTGCTACAACATGCAATAGGATTATAGGAAGGTAACGGTAAGTTAGAACGTCAGAACTGTAATTAAATGTTTCTTTCCTAATTAATCTTTGAGGAAATCATTTTCCCGGAACGGTTCGTTTTATTCTCTTCATTAGCAAAGAGGTGTTTACGCAATAGTGAGGAGATGACGTGTTTAAGGGACAAAAAGTGTTTTTATTATGACAATAAAATGTTCATATTTATTGCAGTAGGTTCAAAAGCTTATCGTTTGAACTTATCTCCTCATCGCAATTAGTGATGACAGATATTTTGAGGTTTCCCGACCGCGAAGCGAAGTGACTGAGATGCCAGATGGCATATCAGTCCCCAGTTATAGAGACCGCAGACCACAGGCTTCACCATGGGTCAGATAAACAATCTTCAGCATGATTCAATTTAATTTCATTAGAAGAAAACTCGTATTTATTCTGAAAATGTATTCATATAATGGGAAATCGCTACAAATTATTGTGCCTCCTTATAGAATTAGATGTTTGAATAGAGGAAAATGTGAGTTCCATCGATCGAAAAATTCGTTCGTATTTCAAATAGATCCAGTTCAAATATCAAACTCTTTTTTAACAATTCAATCGACTTCGCGTTGCGTTATACAAACTCTGTACTTCAATATCATTTTTTTAACGAGGTTTTATATATTTCGGGAACGAAATGGATTCATTGTACTCCACGTTTCCAATTTTGCTCCTTTAGAACCGAGTATTCGTGTTTGACATTTACTTATTCCTTCTCTTACGTAACTGAAAATGATCATATTTCTAATTTATCCAGACAGAACGAAATGAAAGTCTACTGAGTAAAATATTCCCTCAATAGAAAGTAATAACTACATTTTTCGGTTTTCCTCCATATTAAAATGAGCATTTTAGTTGAGCATACAATAATGGAAACCACTCACAGAAAAAAGATAGTGTAACTAATGCAGAAAAGGAAAAGAAACTGAATTACAAAGGAATAAAGCTTCTAATGGCCCTCCAATGTACTCCAGTGCGTCACAATCAGTCAGTCATTCATCTGTGTTAATGACTGAAACAGAAAACACATTTTGTCTATCTTCATTTGAAGAATAAAGTAAAATATCAGACTATAGAGGAATGATGTAATCACAAACTCAACACATATACTAAATACATGTACAATATTTGTTATACTCATCTTTACTTCAGTTAGGAATATGTCTATATATTAAAGTACAGTTTTTTGCCTTTCTTAACGTTACAATAATTTCCTCTGTTGAGGCGTTTCGGAGTAATTCCATTTTCAAAACTTAAATCGTACTTCAAACCTACTTAACCAACTTGAAAGTACGATTTTAGTTTTGAAAATGGAGTCATTCCGAAATGCGTCAACAGAGGAAAATATTGTACTGCTAGGAAAGGCAGAAAACTGTACTAATTATATACATGTACAATAGATTGAAGTCTAGGTTTAGTATTCGCTGATTTCTCTCTCCCTCCCTCCTTTCTCTCTCTCCCTCCATCCCTTCTCACTCCCTCTATTTCTTCTGTCCCTCTCTCCCTTACTTCCATTCTTTCTCCCTCTCCTCCCTCCCTTCCCTCTCTAACTCTTTTTCCACCTACCTCCTTTTCTCACTTTTCTTCCTACTTTTAATCTTTTCACTTTATACTCCTCTCTTTCTCTTTCTATTTCTTTCTTTCATATATTTCTTTTCCTTTTTGTTTCTTACTCTTCTCCTTTTCCTCCTTGCTTCACTTTCTTCTATCTGTTTTTCTTACCTCATATAATTTTATGTTTTTCTCGTTTTTTTTCTCTTCCCCTCTCTCCTTTTCATGTATTTATCTCTCTGTCTCTATCCCTCTAAGCACACAAACAATTTTCACTTTTATAGAACAAATAGATTGAAAGTTACTTTTTAAAACGTGTAACATGATCGCTTCTAAACACATAGAACAAATAAAGCAAATACAGCCATAAATACATTTTAATACAAACAATATCTTAGAACGATAATGAATAAAGACAGGTTTACCAGACACATTACTGTATTGTTAAGGTCTATATATCGATGACACGGTAGATTGCATAACACCTCCCAATATCAATAGATATTTAAGTCACTATCATAATCTTGTCTTTAACTCACCCTATCTCTTCCACATCCGTACACATTACTCACCTTCCCCCCATACAACCCCCTTCCATACCCTTACACATTTGCTTAGGAGAGCTGCTGTTTTTCATCTTACATACCAAAATCAAACTCCTGCTATGCAATATAAAAAATACATTCACAGTTTGTGTTTACATTTTTAATAGTATAGTATAATTTTGAACAATATAGAAAGTTAGTAACTGAGTCACTTGAGTTTAAATTGATTAAACCAGGGGCAGGTAGCCTTTTTGTACTTGAGGGCCTTATGTTCAATATAGCATTGCTGTAAGGGCCACCAATATAAAATAACCATTCATTTTAATATATTACCTAATTTTAGATTGGGTATTTGGTAACTGAGTTTAATACAGTACAAAATGTGATTTTAACATACTGCTACTAATAGCTTTTAAGAGTAATTTCAATCAAATAGGCTACTTACTTCCTGATTACGAATCTGACAATTTTCTAACTTGATTCATACAAATTTCTTTAATAAAGTTTGGAAGTATTAAAATTATGAAATAAAACACGTTCATTTTAAAATTAACAAAATTTTACTAAAACGAAAAAATTGCCGTAGGGATAAACTTGTCTGCATGCACATCTTTCCACTACTTTCCACTTATATCGCGCCTGTAATTTATACTAGCCGTTTATTGTTGTGGCTAGTGTAATGGCTTTAGCTATTGAGCGACCTGATCGCTCAAAATTTAAAAAAAATACATACGAGGATAGGGCAGCACAAAATTATTTTGCTGACCCCTCAATTAAACTTTTATTTTCCAGCTTTAATCAAATTTGTGTTTTACGATACATTTTAAAAATTTAAAAAATATTATTTTTAATCAAACATACAAATAAAAACATATAATTTTATTTAAAATAAACACATGATTTTATTTGATTTAAATTTTAACTCGTGAAAACATTGTGATTATTTTTCAAATCTTTGGCTTGCTTTACCTTCATAGGTAATAAAAAATCTCTCGTTTTATATGCGCAAGCGATAATATTCTATCCGAGGAATCTCGATGTTTCACAGTTCCATGAGCCAGAAAATCACAATATATCACTTTAGGCCGAAGTTGCGGCGAGATAGGAATCCAAACAAAATCAAATCTCCGCACCGTAAGTAAGCGAAAATAAGCTAATACTTCGCCCTTCCCCACCTTCCCTATTACTGGCGCTAACTTGAGCTTCTTTAATGCCACCGTAAGCAGATCGAAAAGAAATCAATCACTTAATATTTAGTCACAAAATGTGTTTCTGGTATATTAACGCACTCTCACGTCCAATACTAGTAACACGCGCGACAGTAATATCGCAACACATTTCTGATTCATTTTTTCGCACTCAAATTATTTTTTTCCAATATATTTATTTATCTCTAAACCTTTTCAACTTTCAGTAACTAAACTAACATTTTATGCTTTTCATTTCTTTTTACCCCATCCATGTAAGTTGTTATTATATTTCATGAAATATTTGATAGATTATTTTTCTACATACAAAAAAAATAATAATTTCTTGCGAAAAGAAAATTAAAACACAGATTGTCTGAAAAAGCTATGCAATAATAAAAGAAAAAACTAACCCGGCGTACAAAGCCTGATAACGTGATGTAGGATATAGACTAAATTTAACATAAGAAAATAGTTTAGAAATTGGCAGCTTTGCGGTTGCTACTTTGACAGTAATTGTACAATTCACATTTCTAAGAGTAAACAAAGGTCGAGTGATGTACGCTAACATTTGCACCGAGAAATAACACAGTCAATCCTTGTTGCCATGGAAACCGCTAGTCCCAGTTAAAGCATTGACGAGCTCTCAGTAGCGTTTTGAATGTGCCTGGAAAAATTCCTTTACTAATTATTAGCTAAGATAATTTTAATTCCACTATAGATATCATTAACTGTATAAAACAACTGTGGCGTAGTGCTTATTTTAAATAAATGAACCCCCTCTATACCACAAATGACATTTTCTTTTATTTAAACCTTATGTATATTTCAATTGCATAGCAATCATCATAAATGTTTTTTTATTATAAATTACCTGTGAGGATGATTGCTATGCAATTGAAATGTACATAAGGTTTAAATAAAAGAAAAACTAATTTGTGTTATAGAGGTTTCATTTATTTAAATTATAGATATGCATTACGGACGCATCCTTGAACTCAATGAGATACTCTAGATAAAGTTTACATTGTAAAGTATTCACAATGATGAAGTATTCATCATATATTCATCTTCGCTTTCATGATGAAGTATTCAGGCGTTAACGCTTTAAATGTGATATATATCATAACCAGTATTATTATAGTCAGTAAAAACTAATCAATCCTATGAAAATCTAAAATAACTCTTTACTCCGGTTGAATGGCTTAATTTATACATAATAATAACAGTAAAGAACTGTACAGTAAATGCAAAGACATATGATCAGATACGATTTAAAGAACGATAACTTGTTAAATATTTACTCATGTTCTACTTCAGGCTGAGCAATACGAAAGAACAAATCTGTCTGTCTCACCTTCCCACTTAGACACAGATGTGTTCACAGCTTATGACAAATGATTTCGATTTAGTTCTACATTTTTGATTCCCTGCAGATAGAAAGCAATTTCGCCGATATGTTTGACTATTTGTTTGGATCTGACGACGGGCAGAGAGGAAATTCATTTTCCATTATAAACTTATTTCAATTGTTAGATTTAGAACTACAGTTAAATTGTTGTAAATGTCCTACTGCAGCGTGAAATATTTTTACAGACTTATTCTGTAAATAGGTTTCAAATAAAGCGTAGACAAAAAATAATTTAGTTTTGTTTGAAAGAATAATTCTAAACGGTGACTTTCTATATTTTATGGAAGGATTTATTTAAATAAACAGGTTTTAAAAAGCAATTCATTGAGCGCACAAAAGGTGGAACTATTCGTGGTTTTGAGATGCTTACACGGGCAAAGGGGTTTTAAGCCCTGAATGTCGGCAACGCTATGTAAATAAGCTTACGGGGTAAGGAAAGGATAAAGTTACATGTTACCAGCAGGGAAACTTAATCAGGGTTTGATTATATTCCAAGAGAAAATGTAAACCCAATACAATTGTAATTCAAATGATTGCCTTAATTTATTTACGAAAATTTCTTTCCTGCACATTAAACAAAAGTAAAATAAAATATATAAAAATAAAATAAAAAATTTTCCAAATACTTCTACATTAGAAAAAAACACTGAACATAATAATACATCTAATACTTCGATAAGAAAGGCTGAATCAAAAAGTCGTGAACAATCATAACCAAAATATTCTTTTGTTAAAACGTAAACCTTAGGAACAACGAAAGTATTGCAAAAGAAAACAAATTAAAATTAAAAATTTTAGTAATTAAAAGTACTGGAATAAAATCAACCACTTACGTATGTTTACTGTAGGCGCGTTTCAGACAAGGTTGATGGTTAGTTTTTGATTGTTTTATAGGATATATTTTGGTGCAATTTAACCTAAACGGCGTTTGTGAAAGAACTATAGTGAAGAGTAGGTTCTAAAGAAGGGTTGGTGAATTTACATTGAACTAAGAAAATGAAGTAATTATGAAACATTACAATATAGGGATATATATATATATATATATATATATATATATATATATATATATATATACACTAAAACAAGAATCTGACTTGGTATTTATGCGGGTTAACTTTCAAACATTGATAGTATCTTCATTGTCGAGCACCAATTCTGTTATATATCAAAAGTAAGTTATGTTTTTAATGTTCTAAAGAACATTGTTCTCTATAATGGCAATTGTCAATTGGTAAAAGCATGGAACAGGGGTTTTTTCGTTCAAAAAATATTCTCATGTTTGTAATAGTTGTGTTTATGAATTGCCAGAAAATATTTCACTACATATACATACATACGACATACGTAAGCATTATATAGTAACATTTAAGTATATTTACACACACACACACACACATATATATATATATATATATATATTTATTTATTTATTTATTTAAAATATCAACGCTGTTCTCTTGTATTCTCTTATCCCTTACCCTTTATCGAGGCCAGCACTCTAAGCTTAGAAATGAGAGCACTGTCATTAATAAGCAAATAAACTAAGCAAGATTCTTTCTTTTAGCACATTAAAATGTATGTTATATATATAGTAGTATGTATGTATGTGTGTTTATACAATAGTATTTTGTGTATAATGAAACACAAACACACATATATACAACTGTTTGTATGTGTGTGTGTATGGCTGGGTGTCTATGCGCGTGTGTTTGTGTTTGCGTGGCAGTTGCCGTGTGCGTTGCTGTGCTAGCATGTGTGTGCGTGCGTGTGTGTGTGTGTATGCGTGTGTGTGTGTGTGTATGTGTAATATATATATCTTTCACAGATATTTCAAACTCATACAAATTCAAAAGTTATTGGGCGAAGGAAATTATTTTATATAAAATCTGTTGTAATTTGTTTTGTTTCACAAAAATTAATAGAACTGTTGTAATTATATTTATTAGAGGTACCAGTGTTGGCTTCATGATATAGAGATCACATATTATTTTCTACTATGGCTGCTATTTTCTGTGCGATATCATCAATTGCGTGTCTTATAACATAAACAGTGTGTTACATTATATATTATATAGAGTTTGTATTTTGTATAGCTGGTTTTATTTATCAATATTGTCCCAAGCGTGAATAAATTGTCAATTATATTATGTAGATTGCATTATTTCGTGGGAATTACGACATATGTAGTTTTACAAAAGGAATCGTCGAATGCTGGACACCTTTGATCATTTCCGTGCATAAAAATAGACTTTAAAGAAGTCTCAGAAAATATGTTTACGTCAGAATCAGGACATCCCGTCGAGATGTAAGATTTCCACTTCAGATAAAACGCTTGATCTTGTCAATTCCTTTTATTATTTCACACTCCTTATACATATATTGTACACATTTTCAATCTTTAATAAAATACGCTTTTATTCGTCTAATCAAGTTCAAATTGTATAGGCCTATACATATTTATGTTAATTGTAATTATAAAATAAAGAAGTAACTAGAAAAACAATTTTTAACACAGTAGACTGTAAATTTTGTTTTTTATATTACCTGTTAAAACTACTTTTTATATAGTTTTCGTTTTTAACCTATTTTACATAAATTATAACATATATGGCTAAATGCACTACATTAAGATAAATGCACGTAGATGAGATAAAATAGATTTGTTTTGGTATAATATTAAACTATGTCAGCCAAGAATTTTAATTAGCTCTATTGTTATATTTAAACAATGTAGACAGTAAATAGCACGTACTGTAGTCAAGAGGGGATAAAAATACAACATTATCGGGTGTTTTGAAAAAAAAGGTATTTATTGACAAAAGCCGTTGTCTCTACAGATCGTGTTTGTTCTAACACTTTATTTTTATTATTTAACAACATTAATTCCTAAAGTAAAGATCAGTAATATGTTTTTAATACAGTGCATGTATAAACACTAATAAAACTGAAAAACCTGCTGTGACTTAGTTAAAGTTGTCTTTACTTGCAGCGCTGGTAAAACTACGGGTGACGCAATTGAACGTAAAGAAATTAGAATAAATATTTCCTACTACGCATTGCAATTTAAGAGATTACGAATTTTAATGATTCTTTATATAATTTCTGTAGAATAATTTATTTTCTCATTATTGTGCAGGGAAAATCGAACATTGCGTACAAACATGTAACATTAGGGCGCTCAGCGATAGAATGTTTTAATGTATAAGCGTAATTGTTTTGAAACGTCGTGATAAATGTTTTCCCTTGTTCGATTTCGTGGGTAGTTGATGATATATTACTAAACAAATCTGAAAATCTATGACCACTTTTGTATAAATTCATGCAGTTAACTTTATAACATTGGTCAAAAGGTTAGGACCGCTGAAAGAGATCATTATTAGGTTATGAAACTAAGCAACGAAAAGTCAAAACATTGTGAAAATGTTTGGACCTGCACGTTTGCACGTCTAAGCACTTCATACTAGAAACATTTTTCAAAATATCTGTAGAGGTATGCGTGTAAATCCAATATTTTAATTACCATGAAGCTTTATATTTGTAACAAAACACTCTACATTTGCACACGATTATAATAGTCTCCTTATTATAACAGATGCGGATGTCACTGATGGGATGTAAAAATAATTTTGTGAATATCGATTGTATTTCTAGAATTTGTTGAGTTGCCTTGCTGTTAGTTTGCATTCCATTCATAATGGGAAGAATTGTATTTTTGTATTTTTTGTGTAACCCGTCAATTTAAATCGGCTGTCAATTTTTATTTTGCCCATTTTGTTGCATCGAAAAAAAATGTTTGACAAATCAAATACAAGTTACTAATAAAATAACCTGAGCAAAGAGTATTTAATATCGACACAAGAGAACTAAGTAAAGTTTTAGTTTTTTATAAAAATTATATTCACTTGGACTACAAATAAAATATTACTTTCAAATCTAAGTATTAATATCTGTGGTCGATACATCTGTGGTTGATACAGCTGAACAATACTATACTCATAAGCAATAGTCGAGCTGAATTGTGAGTGAAGGTTATAAATAAAAGAATAAATAGGCTACGACACACAATTATAATTTGGAGTCATAACCTATTTATTCTTTTGTTTAATACTGTACTCCTTTATTAAATTTGTTTCATATAGCAGATGGAAATTCGATTGATCGATCTATGACCACCATCTATATGAATGTTTCATACATTTAATTAGTATCAAAATGAAATCCCAGTTACCAGCTTAAGCGCCCTTAACTAAGTAGGCAGGTTTTTATGTAAACAGAAAAATATTGGAAAATCAAGAAACTTACATAATAATAGTGTCCGCCCTCGTATGGCATCAAGTAACTCCTGAGTTGTGTTTGTATCGTCGTTACGGGAGGATTTGGGAGCTAATTCATACTTTCTTTTTCTAAGGAAAAACTTTATTAAATAAATGCCACTATATGTTTTGCTAACGCTTAACATGAGTTTGCAAAGCAAATTATTAAAATTTGTTCTTAGTTTAAGTACTTTTCAAATTTTAAAAAGTACTTAACGAGTAATAAATTTAATCAACGTTTTCAGAGTGGTATTTGCGTAGGAAACCACGTTTAATTCTTGCGAGAAATACCAAGGATTATATTTTCACTTCCACAAGTACAATACGTAAGCATATTTAGTTTAACCGACTTGTTTAGTTATTCGTTAAACTGCATTATTTATTACAGCGATTGTCTTGCGCAAGTAAGCAAGGCTAGTCAATTCAAGCCCTCTAGGGATATTAATTTTTGTTTAAATATGAAATGGTGGGGATTCCCAAAACCAGTTACGTACTTTGAAGCCTTCACCACATTGTATTGGTCTACGCACACACACACACACACACACACACACACACACACATATATATATATATATATATATATATATATATATATATATATATATATATATATATACGAAATTATTTCAGTTTATCTGTCACCTTTTTTACGCCTGGACAAATTAAAATAACTTTTAGTCAATACAAAATTAAAAATATACGTTATAACTCTTTCAGTGAAGTTGTCTATCAAAACCCCTCTCGACGAACCCATGATACCCCAAATATATTCCGATCGGCGAATGTTGAGATTTCCTCTCTCCCTACAATTTCATAGGACCTGGGATGGTAACCAATAAGAGAGATGGTTGTTTAAGTGATGTGTGCGTCAACTATGTCTCGAATCCGATAGATTTACAGGCCTCCAGGCGGTCGTATTCTCTCAGCGTGCCTTTACTGTTGAGCAGTACCTTTTTTTCTTGTGAACCAAACTTGCTCTACATCAGGTGAGGAGGAGGTGGAGCTCTTTCTGAAAGAAATATAGTTATTTCAGTTGAAAAGGGTAAACTTATTTTTAAATATTAATTGAGTTTTATGGAAATAAACTTTCTTAAGAAGAATAAAACGAACCTTTTCAAAACTGCAGAGTTAACTAACTTTTTAACTTTCTATATAAATCGTTTAAATTGAAAACATTTTGTTGTTTTTTTTTTAAGACGGCTAAATAAGGTTGCAATTTCTCTCAGAATAGCGACAGAACAATTTTAAACAATGGTTTTTTCCCACGAGTATTTCTTGACAGTTATGTAACGTCAGCTCTTTTCCTATCTTAGTCTACCCTTAGTTTTCACTCTCTCTCTCTCTCTCTCTTTCTCTCCCTCTCTCTTTCTCTCTCTCTCTCTCTCTCTCTCTCTCTCTCCCCCTACAAGGGGTTATAAATGGTGGATATTTCTTGTGGCTTCGAAATAGGTAGGCAAACAAACTCACCCAAGTGAGATTTATGGCACTGGAATCCTTCTTCAAAAGTATTACGCACAGTACAAACATACAAAGAGAAAGAGATAAGGAGAGAGAGAGAAAAGAAAGTAAGAGCGAGAGAAAGGCATATAGATAAAAAGAAAGACAGAGTGAGAGCGAGCGAAACTGAGGGGCATAGAGATTCAGAGAGAAAAACAGACAGACAGAGAAAGAGAGAGAAAGAGAGAGAGAGAGAGAGAAGCGATAAAACATGCACAAATAAAAACGCTCAAAAAAAAATTCTAAATAATTTTTAAGACCTTATTAATATTTTTAGAAACAATTAATTTGTATATTAATTAAGTGAGATCGTAGCACTTTTGTTGCTATTTGTAGCACAAGTCGTGACGGTCTTGAACAGAAATATTTATGTTCTGCGAATGATGATGTAATCAATGATCATGCTATCTCGATAATCAACATTACTGTAAGATTTAAAATGATCTATACATGATTTAAAAAAAAACTTTGAAAAGAGAGAAATATTATTATATACTCTATAAAAAATGTATCTAAAATAAAAAAAAAAAAAAACATATTTGTATGACAAATATTTTCATGTGTGAATAAAATGAAGTTACGTGGCCAGTGATAATAACTTATATAAATAAAAATAGGTGTTTTCGAATAAGGTTTGGATACTGTAGCAAAAGCTAAAATCTTAGTCTCTAAGACACCAAACTTACATACCTAAAACGAAAGAAATTACATATCCAACATTGGCTGACTGCTTATGACGCCTAGAGTCAAGTCGACATTATTAGATATTTATCACAATTATTTTTGTTGGTGTTTGACATCAAACTACGATTTTCGAGGTTTCTTAACTAGTAAATATTTTTGTGATTTTATTTCTTTTAATACGTATATCATTTATATATATATATATATATATATATATATATATATATATATATATATATATATAAATATAAAATACGTTTTCTTGTTTAATAATTTAAAACAACACAGGTTATTCAAATACAAGAATATTTATTATTTTATATCCAAAGCTTTTCGTTTGGCAAACAGTACCAACATCATCAGGAATGAAAATTACAATAATGTAAGCTATAGGCCTAAAACATATGTTTTAGGCCTATAGCTTACATTATTGTAATTTTCATTCCTGATGATGTTGGTACTGTTTGCCAACGAAAAGCTTTGGATATAAAATAATAAATATTCTTGTATTTGAATAACCTGTGTTGTTTTAAATATATATATATATATATATATATATATATATATATATATATATATATAAGTGATATGAACAATTTATGTTAGCATTTCATAATTAAATGCGTGCTAGGAAAATTCCTGCTTACGCAGCTTTTGTATTATATAGGTGGTGAGAACAGAGCCCCAGCAGTGTGCAAGTCGCCTCTGTATCATACAGACGTTATCACTCCGATTGAATGTACATCAATTGTATTTGTTTTTATTAAGCTAAATTATTGTAACCATTTCAAAATTAAATGTTTCGTAATTAACAAAGGTTTGTAAAAATAAAATCATTTTTAAAAACCTTTCAAGCTTAATATAACACGTAACTGGTGCAGTCGGTAGGACACCTCAAGGAAGTTAGTGAATATAACGTCCGTCGGTTTTAACCGTTAATTGAGGAAACTTTAAGTAGAGTGAATATCTACAACAACTTAATAAAGCGCATATCTATTAAGAGCACGAGTGAATATCGTGTAAGTGAAAAGTGAAAAGTGAAAATTGTTCAAATGAGCAAAGTATTTTGGATCAACTTGTAAGTAGATCTTAAGATATAGAATTAAGAAAAGTAGAGTAAATACTTTTTAATTTTATATAATTGATTTTTAATTTTATTATTTTAAAGAAAATAATATTTTAAAATGGCAACGCCAACATTAAAGAAGGAATATCTTGATATGATTCCTGAGTATAGTGGAGAGCCCACTATGCTCCACAGATTTATCTCAATATGTGATAAAGTAGTAAATAAGTTTTATGTAAACGAAAATCCAGAGGATTTTCAAAATGAATATCTATTTTCTTCTATACTAGCTAAGTTAAAAGGCCAAGCATTAGAAATGGTAGTAAACTCAAATTCATACAATTGGTATGAGATTAAAAAAGTATTATTAACCAGCTACTCAGACAAAAGAGATTGTTTTACTTTAAATTTAGAAATGGCTGAGTTAAAACAAGAGAATAACGAATCACCTTTTAAATTTTATGAGAGAATTCAAAAACTATTAAATTTGCAGATTTCATTTTTTGTTAATAAAGAGCCTCAAAAACAATTGGCCAAAGATGTTTTGATAGAATATGTACAGAAATTAGGGTTAAGAGTTCTCCTTAGAGGTTTACATGAACCCGTAGGATCGCTAATGCGAACCAAAAATCCAGATTCTCTTAGCGAAGCACTTAACATGCTTACTAATGACTTTCAATTTAAAAATAACAAATTATTTCAAAATATTAAACAGAACATTCCACCTAGGGCCCCACAATACCCGCCTATTTGCAAACCCCTTCCTAACAAACAAACCTTCCAAAATTATAGGCCAAACTACCAAAGTAATCCTAACCAATTTACTAAATCTAACTCATACGTACAGCAAAATCAACAACCGAGACAGTCTAACAACTACACACCATTAAAAGTTCATCAAAAATTTGAACCAGAACCAATGAGCATTTCCACACGTCAAACAGGGAACACAATTAGACAAAATAGACTTTATCAGATGACAGGGAAACCAATAGAAGAGGAAAATTACGATCAAACTATGAATCGATTGACTGAACAAATGACTAACTCTTATCTGACCGAACAAACAGATTATGAACCGCAAGAGGACCCTGACAGCTACATAGACTTTGATGATTCAACGCAAGAGGAAAACGCATGCGGATTCACTCAAGAGGACAATCATACCCAAAATCATTTTTTAGGACTAACCACAATAAAAAGACATTTTCCATAATGCATATCGAAGACGACACAAACAAACTACCGTACATCCACGATCCCAAGACCAACCTAAAGATGCTGATTGACACTGGAAGCACGAGATCATTTATAATGAAATCAATAGCTTTCCAATTTTTCAAAAACACCCTAAAACAAGAACCATTTGAAGTGAGTACAGCTCATGGAGTATCAAAAGAAAAATACAGTTGTACGCTACCACTTTTAGGAAAAGGAACAACCAAATTCTGTTTATTTGATTTCCATAAAGATTTTGACATACTCCTTGGATTAGATAACATAAAAGAATTAAAAATTAATTTAAATTTTGTGAATGATAAATTAATATTTCGCAATAAGCAAATCCCGATTAAATATTTTAACACAGAAAAACAAAATAATAATAATAATAATAATAATAATAATAGAAGCGAATGTCAGGAACAGAACGCAATAAAGGGAACAAGTTATGTTATACAAGCCCGCACTAGCCGAACGATTAAATTTAGAATACAAAATATTCAAGACGGAGAAGGACTCTTACCATACAAACACTTAAATGGATTAGAAATTCCGCAGTGTATAGTCTCAGTACACAAGGGAGAAGCCTACTGCCCTATAATAAACAACACAGAAGTAAATGTAGAATTAACAGTAAATGAACCATTAGAATTAAAATCTTTAGAAGAATACAATATCCTTAGACCTGATGCAATGCAAACGAACGCTAATTTCAATTTATTAGATTATAAACAAAAAAATTCGAGGAGAATAAATTTAGATTTATCAAAATTTAGAATGGAACATATGAACTCGGAAGAAAAATCCGCTATAACAAGTTTAATAGAAGATTATGCAGATTTATTCCATATTGAGGGAAACGATTTAACTTTTACCAACCAAATAAAACATGTTATTAGGACTACTGATGAAATTCCCGTATACTCTAGAAATTATAGATATCCAGAGATTTACAAGAACGAAATTAATAAACAAACTGAGGACCTGCTTGAACAAGGAATTATTAGACCTTCAAATTCTCCATGGAACTCTCCTGTCTGGATTGTACCCAAAAAACAAGACGCTTCTGGCAAAAGAAAATTTCGATTAGTAATAGATTTTAGAGGATTAAACAAGAAAACAATTGACGATAAATTTCCCTTGCCAAACATTACCGACATATTAGATAAATTAGGACGATCTCAGTATTTTACAACTTTAGATTTAGCCTCAGGATTTCACCAAGTAGAAATGGATAAAAATAGCATAGAAAAAACAGCGTTTTCAACAGAAACGGGACACTACGAATTTTTAAGAATGCCCTTTGGACTAAAGAATAGCCCCCCTACATTTCAAAGAATTATGAATAATATTCTGAGAGGCATCCAAAATGAAACATGTTTAGTTTATTTAGACGACATTATAATTTATTCTACTAGCCTCCAAGAACATATACAAAGACTTAAAGAAGTTTTCGACAGATTACGCAAAGCCAACTTTAAAGTACAGCTGGATAAAACAGAATTTTTAAGAAAAGAAGTGGCATATTTGGGACATGTTGTGACACCAGATGGCGTAAAACCTAACCCAGCAAAGATTTTGGCAATCAAAGACTATCCATTACCTAAAACCACCAAACAAATTAAAGGATTTTTAGGACTAATAGGCTATTATCGAAAATTTATTAAAAACTTCGCCAAGATAACAAAACCGTTTACTAACTGTTTAAAGAAAAATGCAAAAATAAATATCCAGACTTTATAGAATGTTTTGAAACATGTAAAAATATATTGCCTAACGAGCCCCTTCTACAATACCCAGATTTTGAAAAGGAGTTTACTCTAACGACAGACGCTAGTAATTTTGCACTAGGAGCAATTTTAAGCCACGACAAAAATGGAAAAGACCTTCCTATAGCGTATGCCAGCAGAACTTTAAACGACAGCGAAACTAACTACTCCGCGATTGAAAAGGAATTATTACGTATGGGCCACCAAACATTTCAGGCCTTATTTATTTGGGAGAAAATTTAAAATTTATACAGACCATAAACCTTTACAATGGTTATTTTCAGTTAAAGAACCAAATTCCAAACTTTTAAGATGGAGATTAAAATTAGAAGAATATGATTATGACATAAGATACAAAAAAGGCAAACTAAATCAAAATGCAGTTGCATTGTCTAGGATACAATTGAATGTTACTGATAAAAGGTCAACAAACACCTAACACACTGTAGAACCAGACCTTGAATTATCTCCAGCCGGCTTACTGAATCGTTACTTCCCGGAACTAAATGAAGATAGTGAATCTATGGTCGTACAACTCGACGCAACAGATAATGCCAACTTAGAGTACGATCAAGAAAGTGACAGTCAAACCGTGCACTCCAATTTTGAAGGGAACACCCAAATTGAAATACCAATTTCCGACAAGCCTGTAAACTTTGGAAAAAATCTAATATTTTTATCATTAGTAAAATATGAGCCAAAGAAAGTAAAAATTATAAAACTATTCGGAACTTCAAAAATTCGTTTAATAGTCGAAATATCAGAAAATAATTTTAAAGAAGACATAGTTAATTTTGTAAAATCATATTTGGTACCCAAAATAAAATATAATCTATATTTTGAAGACGATTTTTATGAGAAATTTGCATCATGCATAGCCAAAAATTTCAAACTGAACTAAATTTAGTTAAGTGTAATAACAAACTCTTAGACCTAACTTCGGAAGAAGATACCTTAGAAACGATAAGTAATTATCATGTTAGCAAAACCAATCACCGTGGGATACAGGAAACATACGAACAAATTAAGCGAAGATATTATTGGCCTAATTTAAAATCACTAATCCAAAATTTCATAAATCAGTGTGACATATGTCAAAGAACCAAATACGACCGAATTCCCTTACTGCTGGGAATGAACTTGACACCAACAGCTGCGAGACCATTCCAGATAATTCACATAGACACTATCTCCTTGGAGAAGAATTCTTTTATCAGCATTGTCGACAGTTTCACGAAATATGCTCAAGTTTATCGCTTGGGAAGCTCTCAAGCTACAGAGATTGCAGACAAGCTATTAGATTACTTCATGCATTTCTGCTTACCAACAGTTATTATCTCAGACAATGGAACGGAGTTTAATAACAGAATTGTAAAGGAGATATTAGATTTGCATAAAATCAAAATTCACTTTATCAGCACACAAAACCCCCAATCAAACGGATTATGTGAAAGATTTCATTCCACCTTAATAGAACACATAAGGCTGTTAAATAATCAAATCGAATTTAAAAAAGACAGTATAATTAAAAAAGTTAAATATGCTGTAATCGCTTATAACAATAGCATACATTCAGTCACAAAATTAACGCCGTGCGAAGTCTTATTTGGACACATAAATTCAAACAATTTATTAGATATAGATTTAGAAAAACAAAATGTAAATGACTACGTTTTAAACCATAAAGAAAAAACAAAAATACTTTACGAAAACATTAGGGATAGCAATCAAAGAATTAAAGAAAATGTTGTAGAAAAAAGGAATGTAAACAAAGAACCACTTCCAGAAATACCATCTGAAGTTTATATAAAATCAGTACAGAAGCAAAGCAAAACAAAAAACAGATATAGCAAGGAAGAGATAGCTTCAACAAACAAGGAAAGAAAAACTGGTAAAATAAAGCCTAGACATCATAACACAAAAGACAAAATACATTTGTCGAAAATTAAAAGGCCTAAGAAGATAAAGAATGTAACTAATGCTCAAAATAATTTTCCAGGTCCCTCCTGTTCGTCATTGGCACAGCCACCGACTCAGCAAAAATCAGAGAAATCAATACCCACCTCGGAATAATCCCAATAGACCTTGGGCCGACCAAATTAGAATCTTCCTACCATACCTTTGTCCACTATTTTAATGTAAGAAACTTAGTAGCTCATTTAAATAACATTGATGCTTATTATTATGATGTATTGCAAAATTTTGAAACTAGTTGCTACAATTGTAACGGTAGCTTATTAAACAATGAATATGTAACTGATAACAGTAATAGAATAAGAGATATTGTTAATTATTTTAAATATGTTAATCACAGTAAAAATGTAATAGAAGAAAAATTAGAAATTATACTCTTAAGAGAGAATGGTAACAAGAGAACAAAAAGAGGTATTATAGACGGACTAGGATCCGTTATCAAATCTTTAACAGGCAATTTAGATGCATATGATGGAAAAAATATGACAAAATAATTAAAGATATTGAAAATGAGCAAATTAAAATTAATTATCAAATTGAATCTCAATACTCCTTTAGTAATAATATTATGAAAGAATTAAATAAAACATTTATTGTAATTGATGAAAATTTTGTAGAATTAAAAAATAAGTTAAGTATTGTGAATAGTAATGTAAATGACTTTGTTCTAAATCAGTATTCTAAATCAATTGAACATTTTATATGACATGATGTTACAGGTAATCACAGATTTAGAAAATTCTCTTACATTTTGTAAACTAGGTGTTGTACACCCTAGTGTTATTTCAACCCAAGAATTATATGAAGAATTAAACAAAATTTATAAATATTATAATGAGAGGTTACCTTTAGAACCTAAAAAGGGAAATATGTGGGAATTAGAGAACCTGATTAAGGTTAATTGTAAACTAGATTCTGAAAGGATTGTATACTTTATAAATTTACCCATTGTAGAAAAAACTCAATTTAAATTGTATAAACTACACTCTATACCCACAAAATATGAAACAGATTATGTAACAATTATACCAAAAGTAAGGTACATATTAGTGTCTAACTCTGTAATATTAGGTTTAGACAATGAATGTAACTGTAAAACCGATTCCATATACTTTTGCTCATTCGACATTCTAACACACCATAAATTAGACTGTGAAGTGTCCATCATCAGGAACAACGATGCCAGCAATTGTGAATATACTGCATTGGAAGTTACAGACAACTTAATTAACTGGATCCCAGAAATCAACCTTTACCTGACGACCTTCCCCAACAAGCAGACTCTGGAAATTACCAATCGCAAGGCAACTACCACCGTCACCCTTCAAGGCATATATTTGATAAAAACTAATAATGATTCAGTCTTTTTCAACAACATGAAACTGAGCCATACATCAACAACTTCAGGAGGCCATCCTATTTTCATGGACACGTCCAAACTACAATTTTCAATGAGTAAAATGCCAGAATTCTCAGTAAACGTTAAACGCCTAGAGTTGGACAAAATAAACACGGAAACCATCTCAAGAATTGACCCAACTATGGAAATAACCCACCACATCTGGACTATTGCTCTTTACGGAGGCGTATTCAGCAGCCTTATATACTTCGCCCTCATCAAGAAGAAGAAGAAGAGGACTTCAACCGATGCCGAAACTTCGCCAACCCCCGAAGTTTTCTTTAGGGATGGAGGAGTTATATGAACAATTTATGTGAACATTTCATAATTAAATGCGTGCTAGGAAAATTCCTGCTTACGCAGCTTTTGTATTATATAGGTGGTGAGAACAGAGCCCCAGCAGTGTGCAAGTCGCCTCTGTATCATACAGACGTTCTCACTCCGATTGAATGTACATCAATTGTATTTGTTTTTATTAAGCTAAATTATTGTAACCATTTCAAAATTAAATGTTTCCTAATTAACAAAGGTTTGTAAAAATAAAATCATTTTTAAAAACCTTTCAAGCTTAATATAACACGTAACTTATATATATAATTGGTATATATTACAACATAACGTTTGAGGCTACAGAATAAATTCAGCTTATATCCTAATAGAAAAATAGTCGGAATAAATATTAAGCCAAATCGACCAGAATAGTTCCTAAAATTACAGACATTGACCATTGTTCTATTTCGAGTGTAGTCTTAAAGGGGCTGAGGAATCTTTAACAAAAGAAGGGTCCAACTCTTTTAAGATAGGACTTTCCAAAATACCTGTGTTATAACAATGTACCGTTAAGGGCAAGCTCTTTGTAGATGGTTATGGGAATAACGAAATCAACCGAAAATACGTGAGGGGGAGAGATGACGCGAGTTGGAAAAAAGAAGTGTTCGAGGGGTCTTGGAAGGACTTCAGAAGAGGGCAGACGTATTGGGATGGACCAAGTGTCAGTAATGTTAATTAGGGGTAAAATTTGTGAGTAAAATTAAGGGAAATGTAAATTTCTGTCATTTTGTAATTTAAAAATGTCCGTCGTAAATAATTTAAGAACGAATTAAGAAAAATAAGTTAGTTATGTGAAAGTGCATCGAAGCAGTATCAACGGTCAAGATTCAAGGGAATCTTTATTATAATAACCTAAAGCCTCGAGACTCCACCTTTGTTTTTTTGTGATTGTAATATTAATTAAGGAATCAATCTTGTCAGTAAGTAGTATTAAGTAAAAGGGTATAATGTGTGTTGTTAAAGTGTCAAGAATAAATGCGTTATGTTAAAATTGATATTGGTGGAAATTAATTAGAAACCTGTAGGCGAGACAGAAGAGTGTTAAGGTAATTAAATATATAACCTAAAGTAAAAGTTATATTTTAATTAGGTTAGGTTAATATATATATATACAAATCAAGAGAAATACAAATACGAGGATAATTTGTTGAATCATACAATTCAAAGCTTTTCGTTGGCAAAGAGTACCAACATCTTCAGGTATAATAAAGAAAAACAAACATAAAAGTGTTAGCTAGATCCAACAACAATGTTGCCAAATCTACTACAATGTTGTCAAATTTATTAATTTGCTACCCTAACATTACATACATTTAAGGAAGTGTAGAATTTTGATTTTATTTTTATCTGTTCATTTATGGATTTATTATTAATATTAAATTTATATATTTCTAAATCTCCATAAATTCTCTTAAGTCTTTGTTAATTACTTTTATACGTATCGTATTATCTATATCAGGAAGTATATGATTATTAGATACAATGATGTATCGATACAATGTATTGATACAATGATTAGCAAAATTCGATTTAAATATGTCTGGTTTTTCATAGGAATTAATATGCTCTTTATATGTAGTTTCAAGTGTTTTCTTAGCTTATGGGATTCTTTGAGAGACCCTTCTGACTTGAAGACTATAATTGGACACTCATTGAAACTTACGTTTTATGAAATAATACTCAAAGCTAATAGGAAAATAATCATCGTTTTATTTAAAATCCGTTCTATTATCTGATTACGTATTGCTTATGTTTTACATTCATTATTCTATTTAAAATATGACAAAAACTCTGTTTACAATAATCATAATCATTCACTTTATTTGTGGTTTATAAATAGCAAATTATATTTTACCAATGACCTAAGCTTTGTCTAATTTTTTTAATTATTGAATTTCTCTATGTTTGAAAGAGCAAATTATTTAAATTTAGGACCTAACTTTGTTTTAAAATTAAACATAACCACTTCGAACATGTTAATGTAATTATATTCTATTTATATTTATTTTTATCATACTATTAACACATTAAGATTTATATGTTATTCACCCTATATTTAAACTAGGCTGTCTGCTTTCCATTTATCCTTGGCCTTAATTTACACACTCTATTCTCATATTGTTATACACACAAAGCCTAATAATTCCCAGCATATCATCATATTTTTTATATTTCAATTAATCAATTTAAATCTACTTCTAATGTGTGTTACCTAAATCAAAACAAAAATATGTAAATCTGGCAAAGATTTACCCAAAAACGGGGTTACTTCTACATTATCATTTGGTTATACGTATTTAAACACACTTACTTTAACATAATTGTAATAATTACTTTCTTGATATTACCAATAAAGAATTAATATTATTTGTTTAAGAAATAGAGCCATATTGAACATGATTTACTCAATGATATAATTTCTCTCCATTTCATATAAACTGTTAATAGAGAGTCAATTTTGAAAAGTTAAATTTTAAAATATTTAACCTGAATGGTTTATTTATCTTAGGCTATCCTTTTATATTGAATTTTGAATTTGAATTAATATGGATCGAAATATAATGTATTTAAATGAAAATTATTATTTGTAAAACCTTAAACTGATGCCTTTTTTTTCTAGGTCTTGTTTTGAAACGGCTTCTTTACATGCAGTAGGCCTTTTAAATATCTTTTTGTTTTTGGCTTATCACTTTACTAAATCGGTTGGTCGAAACGTTTTCATTGTTATTCATGTTTTTAAATATATTTAATTAAAGGAGTCTTCTTCAAATTCACTAATTCCATCGTTTTATATTTACACATTTTACAGGTCGAGGTGGTATTCATTTTGATATTGGAGCATGTAGCTCAAATATCCTAACACGTCCGTATCACATCTTGCACTATTTTAAGCTCTTTAACACATATTTTGACTCATATCATCAGGAGCATAAAAAGACACGTTCAACTCCTTTAATGGCTTTGATACGAGTAAGGCTTGGAGCCCACACTTTCTTCTTCAGAATCGTCACTGCCCCTGTGTAAACCCCGTTGCGTAAATTAACCAATCACAGCCTTGATAGCCTTAGCAACGAGCTTGTTTATTTATAATCTCGACCCTGTCCGTTTGAATTTTTTTTAAATATTTTGTTTTGCTTTTATTAAAGCCTTTTACCTTCATATGATAATCTGATTTAAATTTCGGTGTTTGTGTAAACTATTTTATTTATTTCTCCAAATTCATATAATACCTTTTTTTATTTGAGCAAGTCTTCTTGATTCCAGCGCCTTTCATGCCGCTGCTGAAAGATTTTATAAACGACTTGATTCTCGCGACTTGGTCTAACCAATTATAGCTTTATATTTTTAGAGTCTGAATTTTAGGTTAGTTATGTTTTTGTAACATATTTTACAAATTTGATTTAATTAATTTAGGCCTAGTCTAGCCCTACTTTTATTCATTTGGTCCTATTTTACAATTTTTTGTTTTATTTATTTAAAATTCTTACAAATCTAGGGACTTTGGTCTAAATGCCTATTCTCTCCCACTAAGATTTCTGCAACGGTCAATATGGCCGTTGCAACGTGTATGTGTTGTGACGGAGCTGCCCCCCCCCCCCGCGTATAGCACACGCACTTGCCCCCTCACCAACGCGCTCCGCCACTCGGTAAAAACTTTGAAACAAGCAAGTCCGGCCTGGAGCCGAACCCTGTTCAACGCTTGCCAAAATTTGCCAGAGAACCAGTCACTGGGCTTTATACAAAAATTTAACTCGCTGAGATTAAACCCTTTGAGTATCCGTTTCCTGGGAATGAATTCTTTTGAAGGCAATTTTGGCTTTGTGGCCGTTTGATTTAGGATTATATAAGAAAATTTTTTTAAATAGCTATAACTAATATTCTTGTTGCAACTTTGTTGTAAAAACATTGTTTTTTTATTATCTTGAGATTAAATATACATTACAGCACAGTTTGTAATTTTTTAACTATTTATCTCTTCTTTACTTCTATAATAAATTTTTAATTGAGTCAAACCAAATTTCTTTCCCCTTTTTGGAATAAAATGAATATTCTACTATACTTTGTCTTCCTTGTAAATGAAGAAAAATTATTTCTAATGTTTAATTTATATTTTAAATTTAATCCCTTCTTTGTTTTCTCTAAAAACATAATCTTTACCAGTTGTAATTTTTTCTTACAATTCAGAACTTCTACTTTTAATGCAAAATTTACTTTAATTCGACAAAACTATATTTTTGATAGTTTTAAACAACTTCATTGAAACCAACTTGTAACACAACCTTTTCACTCTAATGAAGTCCCTTATTTCTCATTTGGTATTTGAGACCAAATAAACACAACATTTAAACACAAAAACTATTTCCGAAAAAACAATTTCCAAAATTTATATATATATATATATATTATTAAAAAATGTTATACACATATACATACACACACACACACACACACACACACACATATATATATATATATATATATATATATATATATATATATACCCTAAAATTCTAAACAAACAATTTAAATTCAACATAAGAACGAACATAATTTTCAAATTAGCTCAGATATTTAACCTATTACTAACCATTGAAATTCCTTTATTTATCTTCTAACCCTAATCTTACTCAGGAATTCCACATGCTTAATTTTATAAATTTAATTTTAATTCATAGACCTTTTGGCCGAAGCTTAACATATTTTATAACCTCAATTATTTAAAGGAAGAACCAGTGTTCTCTGATTCACAGTTTCTCACATTTTAAAATTTTACTGACTTCCCCTAACTAATTTTGAAAAAAACCTCTTTCATGTTACTTACCTTTTTTACAGAGTTGACAATTATTCAAACCAATCTTAAAATGCCACTTTTTATAGTTTCATTTGATTCAAATGAAGTTTTTCAATTAATTTTTTTATAAATATAAAAAAGCAATAAATGTTTAAAATTTATTCTTAGCTCTGCACTGCAGATTTCAGTTAAAGTTTTAATACAAATTTTAATTTCTAAATCTGTCTTTAATTTATTTAAAAAAATTTCTTTTAGCTTTCACATTTATTTTAAATAATTCTTACTAAGAACATTCTACTAACTAGGTAGTGTTCGCCATTTTGAGTAGTTAACTACGTTATAAATGACATTCCCACCATCTTGCTTTTAAACAAAGTCACTATGTTAATTCTTTCACATTTTTGAAAACTTATTAAAAATCAAATTTTGAAATTCTCCAGGAATTTAATTCGATTATTTCTTATTAAAATCTGCAAAAAGAGAGGAGCTAAGTTCTGAGCTTAGAATCGCCACTCATCCAAGTGCTGCCTTCTAATGGTTTCCAAAATGTCGTCTTGCTAGGTCTTCTCTCCCACTCGCCTCGCCATTTCTCGTGCCTATGCATCTTAGCGTCGCTGCGATTCTCCTCTGTTCGATGCTTTCTGAACCGAATAACCGTTGCGCGTTTTACCGCTTGAATTTCGATATTTAATTTTGTAAAATATTGCATTTAGTTTACAAGGAATTTATCTAAACCCTCTTTCTTTTTGTACTTCTTGCACTCTAAATTAATTCAATTTAAATTCAAACCTTTTACGAACTCACTCTCTTTAACTGTTTTTTAAAAGATGGATTTTATTATTTTACAGTTTACTGCTTTAAAATTTTAGTTTATTCACTGTTCAATTTTGCTACTTATAACTGAATCTATTTTTAAAACGCCTTCTAACTAACTGAATCATTTTTGTTACCGAACGCCACGACCTGATGGTAAGTTTGTAGAAAACCGCTTTTGTGGAGTTTCCCCTCCAAAAGGGTTTCTGTAACTCACAAAACTACATCTTAGCACCACACTCGAACTCCTTAGCCCTGGATTTTGTTGTTCATATACACTTTAAAAAATATAACAATTTTGCGAAGCGGAGCGAAATACACGTCCGTTCTGTTCGAACTCTGAAAAATGCTAACGCCAAAGGCTGTACCAACGCATCAAGCCTTCCCCCTTGGTCCACCCTTAGCCAATCGCAAGGCTTCCTCGGTTTGGTGTGATCTGGGCCGGTTGTGCGTCATTTTCTTTCGCCCTTCCAACTTTTCTTTCATATCGTGGTTGAATTTTCATCAAATCCCTTAATATCGCTGTAACTACCAAATTTGGTCTTATTTAAGGTTTCTCTTCTCTTCGTTTTTATTCCTGCGTCTGCTCGAATGTCGATGGTCTCTCTACATTGATTTTGACTTTTCTGTCTCTTTCAAATTTATAAAACACTTTTCCCCCTCTAATGGCTTTGTCAATATTAATTTTATTTGCTAACATTATTTATTCTCATGCTTAATGCATTACACCCCAGCCTCGTGCCTCGGTTCTATGATTTTAAATTTTTTAATTTAAACTTTCTATTGTTACGCTTAAATGTTACATTTTACCCCGTTACAGTATGTGTGTGTGTGTGCGTGTGCGCGAGCGCGCGCGTGTGTGTGTGATATACATACGTGTGTGTGTGTGTGCGTGTGTATTTGTCTTGTGTGTGTGTGTGTGTGTGTGTGTGTGTGTGTGTGTGTGTGTGTGTGTGTGTGTGTGTGAGTGTCTGTATGTGTGTGTATGTGTTTGTGTGTGTCTGTGTGTGTGTTTGTGTGTGTGTGTTTGTGTGTGTGTGTGTGTGCGTGTGAATGTGTGTGCGTGTGTGTGTGTGTGTGTGTGTGTGTGTGTGTGAGTGAGTGAGTGAGTTTGAGTGTCTGTGTGTGTGTATGTGTATGTGTGAGTGTGTGTGTGTGTGTGTGTGTGTGTGTATGTATCTTTGTAAATAAGTATATTTATATAGGTAAAAATGTCACCGTTCATAGCTTTGTATCTGTAAGTCCAACGGTTTTGTAACGGAATACTGTGCTCAATATTACCCAAAGGAAATTGAGTCCGTTCCCCCACGTTTCTCAAGAGTACGTGAAGTTTTTCTCAAGATTTTATTTCCAAAGGTTTTTTGTTTGCATCAAAATGAATGCAGTACGTGATCGCCTGAAAGTCTGTTTGTAACCTGAAAGGAAATATCAAGATGATATAAAAGAAAGAAGACAAAAAACATGTAACGTTAAAAACTCAAATTCCTTGATATTTCTAACTTTATTTCTCTAAAAGACAGAACTCAATCAAACTGAATTATTTTTGCCTTTGAGCCGATGACAATTTATTAAATCACAATGAACCTAAAACTTACTATGAAAACAAATTAATAGATATGTAATAATTAATTAGAGGAATTTAATTCTGTCTTTATAAAAAAAGTCATTTACCAACAAGAGCTTGGAACAGGTCGGACTTATGGCGTTGTGCAAACAATGATAGGACGTTTTCAGAGTAACTGACAAAGGTACGTTATCAATTCAGATTGAAAAACCTAACCTATTTCTAGCAGATGCTCTTGGGAGTGCAAGAAATAGTGAATCATTTTTAGACTTTTTTTGTCGGAATTGATAATATACACGGTGACAATCACGGTTACATCATATGAGTCTGAGACCATGCCGCGATAAAACACAACTTAAATGAAAGATAAAATTTAAATTATAAAAAGTTTTCAATTATAAAAAATGAAAAACATTTAACACAATAAATAGTAATTATTATATATAACTATACAATAATTATTATTATACAATAAATAAATACATTATTAAATATATTCTCCAATATAAACTGAATAGACACAGAGACGTTTTGTCAAATACGATTTCAAAGAGCTTTATATTGAAAGTAAGATACAATTTTAATAAAGCAATTATTTATACAATTTGTTTAGACTAGATGTAAAGTTTATTACCAGTGGATTTGGCTTCTCTAGTTTAGTGTAGGGCACTATTAAGTGGCCCACGGCGTCTCTTACAGGTTCTTCTAGGTTTCAATAAAGTAGTGTGAAGATTTTTTGACAAGTTTCGCACCAACTTACACGTATTAATTTATCTAGGGTATAAATAGTAATTTTTCACACTTGAATAAAAAAATAAAAGAAACAGTTGATCTTGTATTTTGTGTACTGCGTACGAATGAGTAAATATTTTTATAGTAATTAGAAAGCTAATTAAATAGATTTCTGTACAAAATTACAAATGGGGACTTTATCCAGACCTAAAACTAATTGTTATTGGAAAAACAGTATACCTGGTGATGCAGAAAGTCTTCAGGGACAAGGAAATAGTAATTAAACGCTGGGTTGACGAAAGAAGTTTTGAAATTTTGGAAGAAGGCAAAAATAACTTTAATTCACAACACACACGAAATATTTTAAAATCACCGTTTTCTATTGAAACAGAACACTGTATCATAATTCATTAGAATGTATCTACAAAGTATCCAATCATGATAAATTTGATTAGAAAAAAAATAATGTTTATGAAGCTTACTTGTTGACAAGTGAAGTGGCCTCTACATACATCTAGCAATGAATAAAGTCATCAGGAATAGGAAAATTATAGTACAATTTTGTGCTGATGACCATAAATTTTAAATTTAGAAGAAAAGGGAAATTTCTTTACAAACACAATGATATATAAGGTTGAAAAATTAATAATCACAAATGTGATAGATTATTCATCAAATAGGGTGAAATTGGAAATAGTAACTAGTATTAAAAAAATAGCCTAAGATTAAAATATGTTGTCATAGTACACAGTGTAATAGAAGTTGCATTAATTAGTGCTACTAGTAATATATCACAAATACATAGTATCAACGCTATTAGTTAATTTATGATAGTGATAAATAAAAAAATAATAGGTGGTAAACAATACTAAATATTAGTTTAAAATAGAAATATTCAAGAGACAAAGTACTTAACAAAATTACTAGGATCATTCGTAACGCGCAGACAAATCTCTAGGGACATTGAGTCTAGCTCCTCCCTTGCATAGCAATCACCATTGTTGCGAAATAGTATTTAAAGTGGTATCCCACTTCTCTCGGGAAACTATAAAATCTCCAGGGTATAAGTTGGATATCAAGGTAATTTCCTACTGCTGGGAACAGAGACAGAATACGAAATTAGAAATGGTGACGTCACTGTTACTTGAATCCATGAGTCTATGAATGATGAATTGGTTGGATTACTTTTATCCATTGAACAACGGTGGGTCCAGAAAAACAAAACCCTATCCAAATTACAACTAACCCTGAACGTTTTACCGAAGGCAACTCCTTAGAATTGCATGAAGAGGGTGTAAAATATAGGTATGGCTTTTCTGATGAGCTACAGATCTTTTGGATTCATCAATATTCAAACTGATTAATTATTTTAAATTCTATTTATAATAACTAACTGTCCTAAAAACTCTCTTTTAAAAAAAAATTCCTTAACAATATCAATAATACCCCAAAAGGTAAAGATTACTCCAAGACATAAAGGTACCCTAAAAGGTAATCTACAAAGTGTAAAGACTACTCCTGCAGAGAGTGCCCAATAGCTAATCTTAGAGAAATAAAGGCTACCTAGATAGGTCAAAAGTATCCCAAAAGATATAGTCCCCAAGAGGTAAAGATTTCCCATAGTGGTATTCAGCTAGAGGTAAAATCTACTTTAAGGAGAGAGTCCCCTAGAAGTAATGACTAGCGCAAGAGGTAAACATTACCCAAACAAGTGGTCCTAAATAGTAAAGGCAACCACATCAGGCATCCCCAAGAAATTAGGATTACTTGAAGAGGTAGTCCCAAAGCGGTAAGGAATATCCGAAGAGGTAAAGACTACCACAAGGGGTAAATAATACCCTAAGAGGTAGCCTCCAAGAAAATAAGATTAACCAAAGAGGTAGTCCCAAAGAAGTAATTATAACCTAAGAGGTAGAGAATACCCTAGGAGGTAGTCCCCAAATAGAGAGAAATGAAAAAAATTTAATCTATGGGAAGTAACAGATTTAAACATTTATACGAAATGCACAATATCATTGTTATGAAAATTATATTATGCATATATAAAAAAATATGTATTACAATAAAATATAACACAATTTAGAGCATAGTTAACGTTATCTTTGTACAAAGGTGAAGATTAAAAGTAATACTTAATTCTTACTAAAATCGTTTTCGAGACTAGTGTTGGCGACGATGTAACTATCCCCCATACATCAGACTCGATCATGTGTGTAGAGTTAAAATTGTTGTAAGATTAGCATTTCTAAGCTGTGGACTGTGTTTAAGTGTATGATTTCTTGAATGACAATTTTTGAGGAAAATCTTTATTTGAAACTAATGCCAATAAAATAATGTGAATGGCTGTCAATTAGTGTTAATGGGAACGACGAAGCTGGTCTGTTGAGTAAATTTTATACTAGTAACAGTCTTAGTTTTTTTTTAAGTTCTTACATTTGTAAAATGAAATCAGTTTACCATAAATATCTCTAGAAGGGTTTCTCGCAGTGGTACGCGCATGCGCTAGGGTGGCGTAATATATTCAAAAGCTTTGTCACAATGCCTTATATTAAACGTAATAGGGAGTTTAAAAACGAGAAAATTAGGAACTTTTACTTCTGGTTAAAATGGTTCTAAGGGTAAACTCGCGAATTTCTTTTAACATAACGTTTACGTTTAGAATCAACAAATATCGTCTTGCCGAACTTATACCATTCTGCAACTGTAAAGCTACGAAAACACAACATAAACTTTCACCGCCTCACTTTGAATCTAATGCAATCGATACCATTATGTCTAGAAAGGTTTTTATAATAAACTTAATTTAAAATTTTGGTAAGTTGTCACATTCAAGCATTAACATTATTAACTGTCAGACTTATCTCTTGACTAAGCACATTTACTTTCTAAATAGCTCTGGAAAAGCTTCCGATAATGCTAAACCTTGATTGAAATGAATGTACGAGTAAAAACAAAATAGCTTGGAACGTCTTTATTAACTTAAGATGTTTTAAAATGTGAGACAACTAAGTTCTTAATTGTATTTTATTTTATGCTGTATTTAAAACATTTTAAAAAATCGATCCTGTTTAAAAAAAGTAGTTTTAAAAAACTACAAACAAGATTGATGAGATTTTAACTTAATCCTATTTTGAAATATTATACGATTAAGTTATGTAGCATAACTTTAAATACTTCAAAAGAAATGATTAAAACATCTTTGGAATGTGCAATGTACATTATAGGATACTGAACCTATGGAATATTTTTTTAGTGCTGCGGAAGAAAATGGACAACAATTTTTCTCTGAACACAATCATTTTGTATAAAAAAAGGCAAGGAAAAACTTTCACAGAAAATTGTGTTTTAAAACAAATTAGTTTAAAATTTTTATTTTAAACAAACCTCAGGTATTATTTATACATTTTTTCTCTTTCTGTTAGCTCAACCCCTCCTGATATATATACCTGATTTATATATATATATATATATATATATATATATATATATATATATATATATATATATATATATATTTATATATCGTGTACAAATTTTCAATCTTGGTGATGACTAATTAACGATGTTAATGCGTTAACTTCAAATGTTAACTTCAAATCTATAATAACATTAGAACGTGATATATTTGTAGAGTATAATATCTTAATACAAGAAATGAACTGAATATATAATATAAATGCCTTAATATGTATTACTAAGTAAGTCAAAGTAAAACAAAACAAAATTAAAAGGTCCATATAAAGAACATTTGAATGTCTACAAAGAAACACCTATCATTATAACTTTTCTCTAAATTTTATTGCAAATAATCAGATCTATTCAGATTTAAAGAGTATGAGTTTTATGGAAATGCTAGAAAAAGAATTTAGTTTAAAATCTTTTGGAAATTTAAAGCGTCACAAACAAAATTGATAACAAATTATTTGATTATCAGGACATTTCTAATAAGAATTATTGATATTAATTAATATAGATAATAAGGTCAAATAAAGGTTTTAATTAAACCTATTGCAACTGACAGAGTAATTGATGACTTAATACTGACAGAGTATTAAGCTAGTACTAGTACACTTGACTAAAGTGTCTAATTACACAATATTGGCACTAGAACACTATAGCTATTTGTTAAGAGATAATTGATTTTGCATGTAACAAGACTTTGCCAAAATTGAATAGTCGGCGAAAAGTTATTGTTATTTTATATACATACATTTTTATTTATATAAACAATTTCATATTATTTACCATATAATATAACTATATTCTTATAATTTAATTTATGAGATAATTTAATCATATATATATATATGTAAATATCGCAAAAATATACATATATATATATATATATATATATATATATAAATTATTTATATATAATTATACAAAAAAATTAATATTTTTCTGAAGAGTTAAATTTTTGTAGGGCCAAAATGTAAACTAGAAATCTATTTATCATAACGATTACATTTGTTAGCGTGTGGGGGAGTTAATGCATTTTGTATTTACGTCATTCTTAATGACGTCATAACATTCAGCAGAACCAGAATCAACATAACAGATGAGGTTATTGTCCCACCCTTATGCTTTACCGTTGCCCTGAAATGTAATTTGTCTGTTGCAGCAACCCCATTACAACACTTAAGACTAAGTAGCATTAGCATATGGGTGAAATATATAGGCAATTTATTGCACAGCAGATGTTCGTTTTGTAATTATTTATAACAGGGAGTGAAGTTTCATAAAACATAAGTTTCTGTGTGCACACAGTAGCGATGAACAGACAGGTTTAAAACAATTTTGACAATATTCTTTTAAGTTCTTTATATTAGGCCAAGTTATCTAAAGCAGGGATTTCCAACTGGTGGCCCACCGGGCTATTCTGTGCGGCCCGCCAATAGTTTTTCAAACTTAAGAAGAGAGTTTTTACTATTGTGTTGAGAAAAATAGAGAGTCCGCGCAGAGTCAGTAGAATGAAATCATTGTATTCGAAAAACCTGATTTAAAATATTGTTTATTTCTCTTTGTCTAATCTACATAGTTATGGTTTTAACAACTTTTACACTACTTATATTATTTCTATTTTAAAATAAAACAATCTTTCAAAATGTAACTTTGTTTTTAAATACAGTTTTATCTACCTTGGTAAGTAGGATAAAGGTGTCACATTAACCCCATGAGCTACAGTGTAACTCATGAGTTTAAATTTGTCCTGTCTCCTCGGATCAAAATGTATTAAATTTAAATACTTATTTCTTTTAGAAACCTCTTCCTAACCAACATATCTTTCAATAATAACTACAAAAGCCTAATTTAACATAGATTTTCCCAGTTTTTATTTTAATGAAGTTATACAAAACTTGATCAGTGTATCAGTCAGTGAAAGCCATCGAACAGCCTCAAAGTTCACAATTTTTCATCTAATTTCAAAAAAGCATCGGGTTCTATTTCATAACCCCATACCCCTTTGAAATATAGTTCTCGGACTCTGGTACTACACATTGGTGTGCCCCGCGGCCCAAACATTGAGTTGCGGCCCTCTCACCTTAGTAAGTTTGACATCTTTGATCTAAAATTGGTTCTCGTTTTTCCAGTTATCCGGAAACTACTGCATAGAGATAAATGTGGATTGGGAGAGGTACGTTCTGTATGAACACTCTTCACTCACTCAGCAGAGAACAGCTGAACTGACAAAATATGAAATAGCTCCAGTTCTTCTATATTTATGTAAACAAGTAATAACAAACTCGTAAACAAGAAAGTAATAACAAACTCAAGTTAGAATAAGTGATAACCAGGTTTAGTAATAGAAAATTAACATCAAGCTTAAGTAAGTAATCACTAGCTAATATAAAGCCAAAGTAAGCTTAAGTAATCAATAATTAATATCTAAGAAACTAAGAAGCTAGAGTAATGAGAAGTGATATCACGCCTAATTAGAAATTTGTATTCAAGAATTAGTGTCAAGCTTAATTAAGCTTGAGTAATCACAAGTAATATCAATTATAAGTTACATAAAGTAATTAATAATTAATATCAAAGCTAATTAGGCATAAGTAATCAAGAAATAATATCAAGCCTAAATAAGGTTGAGAAATCAAGCATAAGTTAAATTAGTAATCAGGAATTAATATCAAGTCTAAATAAGCATAAGTAATCAAGAATTGATATAATGCCTAAGTACGCTTGAGTAATCAGAGGTTTATATCAAGCATAAGTTACATTAGTAATCAAGAAATAATATCAAGCCCAACTAAGCATAAGTAATCAATAATTAATTTCAAGCTTAATTACGAATATGTAATCAAGAATTATATACAACCATAAGTAGGCTTGAGTAATCAGAAGTAATATTTAACATAAGATACAATAGTAATCAAGAATTAATATGAAGGCTAATTAAGCATAATTAATAAACAAATAATATAAAACCTAAGTACGCTTGAGTAATCAGAAGTAATATCAAGCATAAGTTACATAAAGTAATTAAGAATTATTATCAAGCCTAATTAAACATACAGTAGGTAAGCAAGAAATATTATAAAGTCTAAGTAAGCTTGAGTAATCAGAAGTACTATCAAGCATAACATACATAAAGTAACCAAGAATTAATATCAAGCCTAATCAAACATAGGTAATCAAGAAATAATATAAAGTCTAAGTAAGCTTGAGTAATCAGAAGTACTATCAAGCATAACATACATAAAGTAATCAAGAAATAATATCAAGCCTAACTAAGGATAAGTAATCATGAAATTATTTCAAGCTTAATTAAGAATAAGTAATCAAGAAATTATATCAAGCCGAACTAAGCTTGTGTAATCAGAAGTAATATCAAGCATAACTCACATAAAATAATCAAGAATTAATATTAAGCCTAATTAAGCATATGTAAACAAGAATTAACATAAAGCCTAAGTAAGCTTGAGTAAGCAGAAGAAATATAAAGGATAGGTTACATAAGTAATCATGAAATTATTTCAAGCTTAAGTAAGAATAAGTAATCAGGAAATTATATCAAGCCTAACTAAGCTTGTGTAATCAGAAGTAATACCAAGCATAACTAACATAAAGTAATCAAGAATTAATATTAAGCCTAATTAAGCATATGTAAACAAGAATTAACATAAAGCATAAGTACGCTTGAGTAAGCAGAAGAAATATAAAGGATAGGTTACATAAGTAATCATGAAATTATTTCAAGCTTAAGTAAGAATAAGTAATCAGGAAATTATATCAAGCCTAACTAAGCTTGTGTAATCAGAAGTAATATCAAGCATAACTCACATAAAATAATCAAGAATTAATATTAAGCTTAATTAAGCATATGTAAACAAGAATTAACATAAAGCCTAAGTAAGCTTGAGTAAGCAGAAGAAATATAAAGGATAGGTTACATAAGTAATCATGAAATTATTTCAAGCTTAAGTAAGAATAAGTAATCAGGAAATTATATCAAGCCTAACTAAGCTTGTGTAATCAGAAGTAATATCAAGCATAACTCACATAAAATAATCAAGAATTAATATTAAGCCTAATTAAGCATATGTAAACAAGAATTAACATAAAGCCTAAGTAAGCTTGAGTAAGCAGAAGAAATATAAAGGATAGGTTACATAAGTAATCATGAAATTATTTCAAGCTTAAGTAAGAATAAGTAATCAGGAAATTATATCAAGCCTAACTAAGCTTGTGTAATCAGAAGTAATACCAAGCATAACTAACATAAAGTAATCAAGAATTAATATTAAGCCTAATTAAGCATATGTAAACAAGAATTAACATAAAGCATAAGTAAGCTTGAGTAAGCAGAAGAAATATAAAGGATAGGTTACATAAGTAATCATGAAATTATTTCAAGCTTAAGTAAGAATAAGTAATCAGGAAATTATATCAAGCCTAACTAAGCTTGTGTAATCAGAAGTAATATCAAGCATAACTCACATAAAATAATCAAGAATTAATATTAAGCCTAATTAAGCATATGTAAACAAGAATTAACATAAAGCCTAAGTAAGCTTGAGTAAGCAGAAGAAATATAAAGGATAGGTTACATAAGTAATCATGAAATTATTTCAAGCTTAAGTAAGAATAAGTAATCAGGAAATTATATCAAGCCTAACTAAGCTTGTGTAATCAGAAGTAATATCAAGCATAACTCACATAAAATAATCAAGAATTAATATTAAGCCTAATTAAGCATATGTAAACAAGAATTAACATAAAGCCTAAGTAAGCTTGAGTAAGCAGAAGAAATATAAAGGATAGGTTACATAAGTAATCATGAAATTATTTCAAGCTTAAGTAAGAATAAGTAATCAGGAAATTATATCAAGCCTAACTAAGCTTGTGTAATCAGAAGTAATATCAAGCATAACTCACATAAAATAATCAAGAATTAATATTAAGCCTAATTAAGCATATGTAAACAAGAATTAACATAAAGCATAAGTAAGCTTGAGTAAGCAGAAGAAATATAAAGGATAGGTTACATAAGTAATCATGAAATTATTTCAAGCTTAAGTAAGAATAAGTAATCAGGAAATTATATCAAGCCTAACTAAGCTTGTGTAATCAGAAGTAATATCAAGCATATCTCACATAAAATAATCAAGAATTAATATTAAGCCTAATTAAGCATATGTAAACAAGAATTAACATAAAGCATAAGTAAGCTTGAGTAATGAGAAGTAATACCAAGCATAACTAACATAAAGTAATCAAGAATTAATATTAAGCCTAATTAAGCATATGTAAACAATAATTAACATAAAGAATAAGTAAGCTTGAGAAATGAGAAGTAATACCAAGCATAACTTACATAAAGTAATCAAGAATTAATATCAAGCCTAGTTAAGCATACGTAATCAAGAAATGATATAAAGCCAAAGTAAGCTTCAGTAATCAGAAGTCATATCAAGTTTTATTTACATATCGTTATCAAGAATAATATCAATCATAATTAAGCATAAGTTTTCAAAAAATAATACCAAGAACAAGTAAGCTTGCTTAATCGGAATTAAATGTCAATCATAATGTTTTACGTAAACAGGGTAATGCTGTCATTGTTAAATACATGATATTTTTAAATATTGTAGGTAGCTAATATTATAGTTAGATCTATATAAACAGCTCTTCGAGTTACAAGATATTTTCTTGTGTATATGTATGCATTTTAAGATATTATTGAGGGGATATATATATATAGGCTAAGTGTGGGCGTTCCACCTGAGATCCACTATCCTTACCGCTCTAGATATTTCTTTTATAGTGATCATATGTACCTGCATTAATTTCTTTAGCTTACTTATAACGATACATACTTAGACACACACACACTCACACACACACATACAAGCCCATATATATATATATATTAGGGATGGGCCGATTCCGATTCTCGATTCCAGGAATCGTCGATTCTAGGTGGTATCGAGGAATCGTCGATACTCGATTCTTCATCATAAAAGTGTCGATTCCGATTCCTATTTTGTTAACTATTAAAATATGTGTGTGGAGTAATTTATTAGAAAAATAATGAATTATCAACTATATCTTATTTATGTATTGGTTGATATCAATGAATTAAATGATTAAAGTAAACGAAAATATAACGAAAATATTATTATTTATGAAGCAACAGCAATCAAGATCGTAACCATTTCTGGTCGTTTGACATCGGTCCTCTCTCTCTCTCTCTCACTAGAGCGGATTCGATACTCTCTCTCTCTCTCCCCCACGTGTCTTACTGCCACTGATTTATAGATGTCAGAACAAAACACAAAAAAAGTACAGTAAAAACTCGATTAACCGTGGCCATGATGGTTGAGCGAATAGACGGATAACAGAAACACCGTATTATTCCTCCGAAACTTAACCTCAATAAATTATATTATAGACGGTATTCGGTTCAGGCTACTGGCCGTCGCGTCAATTCGATGACAGTTAACAGAAACTGACAGTGGAAAACCACATAATATATCAAATATGAAAAAGCAATTAAACATTCATTTTGCCCAAATTTATCAACAAAAAAAATCTATACTTGAAGAAACTTTATCCTCAGACACAGGACCTATAAGTGATAGTCGGTTAAAAATCAACTGGGACTGAGGAATAAATACAAAATAGGCCTGAATCAGTTGCACTTGTTCCAGACACCTGCAGAAAAAAGGTCCCACCAGATGTGGAGAAGGTATGCCCCACTAATCCAGAATGTTGAGGAAGAAGGTACCCCAGGGGAATTGACAGTAGAAGAAGAAGTAAACAATATCTGGGGGGACCATTAGCCAGACCAGATTGTGATGTTGGAAAGTATTTGGCAGTACAAAGGGCCAAATACCCTCATTTAAATGCTATGGCAATAAAATACCTGTCTGTCCACTCGCGACAGTGTTTTCTGAAAAACCTTTCTCAACTTCAGGAGCTATATGTGACTAGCGATGAAACTAGCTTGACCCACAACGTGTTCAAATGCTTGTGTTTTTGAACAGAAATGTATTATTACCTGCCAGACTTTTAAATTTTAAAAACTATCCTATTTGTATTAATATTTTACTTTTTATGTTGTTTGTTTGTTTTTAATTTTTGTTTTGTTTTGAGAGACAATGTAAATAGGCTTAGGTATTTTTTCAAACATCATAAATTAAGTAAAGTTCACATTGTTAACTTTAAAATAAGTCATTACTTTTATCTGATATGTTTTTATGCTTTTAAAAATTCCTATTGATAAATCAAGATTGAAGGTTTTGTGTAGCCTATTACATTAAAACAGAACTTTTAAAAGGTTTTGCCATATGACCAAGATGTTAACTAAATTAATTATTAGAGAACTAGAATGTAAGCTAATATAACTTAAAAGAATCGAGAATCGAGTAAAGAATCGAGAATCGAATGGAAAATTTTAGAATCGGAATCGGAATCGAAAATTTTAGAAATCGGCCCATCCCTAATATATATATATATATATATATATATATATATATATATATATATATATATATATATATATATATATATATATATATAGATATATATATGTGTGTGTGTGTGTGTGTGTGTGTGTGTATGTGTGTTTGTGTGTGTTTTGTGTGTGTGTGTGTGTGTGTGTGTGTGTTTGTGTGTGTGTGTGTGTGTTTTGTGCGTGTTTTGTGTGTGTGTGTGTGTGTTTGTTTGTGTGTGTGTGTGTGTGTGTGTGTAAGGCCAGCAAGTATAAGCGATCACTAAGTAATAATGACCAGTAAATAGGTATGACCTGTGAGTAGGATTGACCTGTAAGTATCTAGGAACTGATTATGTAAATATTTAGGTATGTGACTTGTAATTCGAACTGATTATTAAGTGAAAATATCAGTAAATATATGTGACCTGTAAATATTTGAAAGCCGTAAGAACAGTAAAACAATGTACACATCCGGATCAATGTGGCGTCAGCTCGTTCCGGATAAAAAAAAATCCGGGTTATGTAATATGTACGTCTGTACTAGATCATTGCAACCATTCCAATTGGATGTATATGTATAATTGTTTTGAATAAATGAATTACGCCTATTGAAGATTGTAATTATATGTTTATAGCAATGTATTGGTACATTTTAGTTACATGTCTTTATGTACAGTTTTTTGATACTGTACTGTATACAGTCAGTAAATGTATATTATGAGTAAATATTTAGGAGCGGTATACGAGACTAATATGAAGAAAAAATCAATAAGTAGAGCAGTAAGTAGATACGACAGAAGAAACGAATGTTCAAATATAACTGATAAAGTAAGTGAAATTTCCTATTTTGATCATATTGAATTAGAGTCTGTCGAGAGAATATATCATAAAATCCTATTTTTTAAATATAGTGTATTCTTTCCTAATCTTCCCGGAAGCTAGCATTTTAATAAATTAGGAAAACGCCATGTCACATCACGTCGAGCACGACCTTATCACGTAATGAACAATATTTGTACAACTATGTTCTGGTGTTAACACAGCGATGCGATACAATGTGCGTGTAACTGTCATGTAGCACTCACAGATTTACCGTCCTGACACGCGGCTTTGTTTGTACCGCTGACGACGGAACTAATCAGTGGTTTCTAGCAGAAACGATTAGATAATGGACTCCAACAATCCATGAGATTGGTTGCCGAAGTACCTCTATAACTAAAGACATCACTATCAGTTATGAGATTTTAAAATAATATAAATTCATAGAACAAATACTGTACAAAAAATGTATTTCACAATTTTACTATCGTTCTAAATCACTTTAGGATGTTGATTAGACTTCAGCGGTGAGAGAGCTTTGCAATTTATGCAACGGATTAGTGTTTGAAAAAAGTGAATGTTTACATTTCTGAGGATGTTTAGCTTGGAAACACACACACACACACACACACACACACACACACACACACACACACACACACACACACACACACACACACACACACACACACACACACACACACACGTATATATATGAAAAATTTTAAATATTATATATATTCATGTTATATATAAATAAAATATATTCCTATATTCTTATATATTTCTTTTATTAATAAAAAATAATTTATAGTTGTAGGTAGTCGTTGCATTTTCAATTCACCCTAAGTTTACTCAACATACTAATAACATAGGATTTCTCTTACACCAACACACAAACAATTAAAATGAACAATTTGGCGCAAACTTGTATTTTATTATTGTTGTAAAGAAAAGAAGTTCAAAATAATTTACCTAAATGAGACAACTCGATTCTCCCTGGATGGGATTAAGTCTACTTTGCGGAAGCAACCTAGGCGAGGCCATAATTCGGTTTACTCCTAGCAACCATGGACAATTAGGATCTCCTTAGTTCTAAACCTAAGCCAACCCATTCTTCTTTATCTTTTATACATGGGGACGTATGAGTTGTAACCTCTTTATGGAGTCTTTATAGAGTATGCATATTTCAAGAGTTTGGCCACGTGACGCAAACAGATATCTTTCATATCCTCTGCCAGAATACCACTGGAAAGTGCAAAAGAAGTAGATAAAAAAATTCGGATAAATCCTAATTCTAAAAAGTAACAACGTTTGATCTTATATCCGGACAAATACTAAAAGAGCGCCCAGATCAACTGAAAGGAAAGTAGTAGCCATGTTTACTTATCTGATTATTGCGGAATATAGACTCAAACTTGTGGGAGATATCTGGAAGGTAGCAGAGGTAATGTTATAAAATTCAGGAAAAACGCTTAATGATATTAAGTCTTATAGACCGATATCGTTAATTCCTACAAACTCCAAGTTATTAGAAATGATCGAAAAGACTTAAACCTGTCATAGAGAAAATTGATCTGATTCTAGAATACCAGTTTGGGTTCAGAGAAAAACCTTACCATAGAATCAGGATATAATTAAACGAGCCTTAGAAGATAAATAAATCTACACTACACTGTTTCTAGATGTGGCACAAGGCTTTGATAAAATGTAGCATGGAGGCCTGGGAATTTTTCAAGATTACGGAAATCCGAGCAGGAGTACCCTAAGGTAATGTACTGGGTTCAGTACTCTACCTACTTTACACCTGTGATATTCCAAGCACCCAAGAAGTCACCATTGTAGTGTTTGTAGACACTGCATTATTAGCTACTGGTAAAAAAATTATACGTCTATAGACAAAGTCCACAGAGCAACAAACTAACTCCTAGAATGGATTAATAAGTGAACAATCAAATAGAACGAAGTACAGTCAGTCCACGTCAACTTTACAAATAAGGCATAGAAAGATCCTCCACTATCGGATGCTAACGGAATTATCATCCCTTATGAAAATCATGTTAAATATCTAGGTATGGAGCTAGATACTAAACTAACATGGAAACACTGCAACAAGAAAAGTAAGGAGAAATTAAATATCAATTAACGTAAGCACTATTGGCTCTTGGATAGAAATTCAAACCTCTAATTATGTAATGAAATAAAAATGTACAGTTAGATTTTGAAACCAGCTGGCTATACGACAGCCAACTGTGGGATGAACAAAGGATTCGAATATAGAAATTCTTCAGATGTTCCAAAATAAGGTACTGAAAAATATCGTTAATGCAACGTGGCATGTGAAAATCAAACATATTCACCGTGATATAAATATCCCGACGATAACAAAATAAATAAAGAAGAAAACTCATGAAAAAGACATGGT
>JBAIZL010000005.1:248403322-248430822 GCA_036971475.1 Prosapia bicincta | reverse complement strand
TTCAGAAGAACGATAATTGGGGTACGGAAGATGAGTGGGTTTAGACTGATATCTGAGGTTTCGGATGAGGGGATATTTGGAACTTTAAGGAGTGCCGAAGAGATTTGCAGATAAGGAACGTATGAATTTTGACAGAATAGGAGAGTCAAAGTATTGTCGGATTTGGGTTTTTTTATTCAAAACATTTTTGTACAAAGAAAAATATATTTAAAAAGAATAAGGAAAAAATACAATTATATTTAGATACTAAAAATTACTTATTTTAATAGGGAGGCCTCTTCGGCTTCTCTCGGTCGTTGCCTGCGCCATGCCCGCTGCTTGTTGCGCCACCGGCGTTTAGTGCGGAGCACTTTTTCCACATCGTCCCTCATAAGGTCTTCATAGAGTTGAATGTGGTCTTCGGCGAAACCGTTGTCCTGGACGCAGACCCCCCGGAGCAAGAACGAGCTCAGTAATTTCCTTAAACGATGTCGTGAGCTCGTCGTCCGGGATCAACTCAGTACAGATGTCGTTAACTTCCTCGGAGTCCCAGAAGAAATACTTCTTCTTCAATTCCTCTTGGTCTTAGTCGGCTTGGTCTTAGCCGGGTTAGCCGGGTTGGCCGAGTTGGCTTCGCCAAACTCTCTCCCAGCCGGTAGCTACAGCAGCGGGATCCTCCCTGTACTCTTACGAGGTAAAGTTAGAGAGTTTGAGATGGATCTCAGAAATCGCGTTTGGAGGTTTCGAGACGTTACTGATGAGTTTGAGTACGTAGTGGCCACCAGACTGGTGCGAAGTAGTTTATGACTGGGCGGAGAAAAATGTGGTAGATAAAGTATTTGAACCATTCCAGAATTCAGAATGGCTCTGCTAGCTTACGCAAGCGACAGGAGGGTATTTGCTATGGTGACTAAAAACCACCCAGAATACGGGCTGCCACTGGGAACTCGACAGTTATGATTAGACAACCTGGGAAGATCTGGCTCATCATAACGCCCTTCTTCACTTAGCTTTTGGGCATGCAACACAGTAGAGTTTTTAAAGTAACTTCAATAGGCCATTTCAGGCTCCAATACCGACCTAGTTCCTTTCATCGTTTTTGTGAACTGAAGTAAATAAACCCCTTTTATCTATTCCTTGACTAGAAAAGCAGCTCTTTCAATTTAACGAGAAGCGTAAAAATCGACTTATTTATATTTATTTTGATAACAACATTTTATGAAAATGGTATTGCAAAGGTTGTCCACAGAGTGAAATACACAAATAAATGCCTCAATCGTCAGGGGCATTATCCAGTGTATAAATAATACCATAAGTGCACTTGTTGTAATGGAGTCAGTGCAGATACTTCTACATCCAATCTTTCCCAAAAGCCATGTTCCCATATTCCTACCCGCAGCCATTGTCGGTGACAGACGCTATATAACCTCGGGGGCGATCAACCCCCTCCTTCTCTGACTTACTTGATGTAATGGAATTAGTTTAGCAATAAACTATTTTAATTATAGCCTAGGAAAGTTTGAAACAATGCAAGTGTGTGTGTTGGTTTTAACATACATTTTAATTAATTCAATATGTAAATTTTCAGAAAGTGAGAAAATTTAGCTATAAGGAGCTATTTATATGAAGTTTCATTTTTGTTTTATAAATAATAATTTTTTAATATTTTTAAAAGTCATACAATTGCTTTTAAACGTAAATGTAGCAAGCCAACAAGCCAACATAACGTAAATGCAACAAAGCCCAATAAATAAAGGTAAAAACACAGTTAAATTAATCTCCCATTGTGTGTACGTTATGAATGCCATGGCCGGCGTAACTTTCTGTTATTAGAATAACCGTTCTCGCGATTACACTAAATTGCTGTCCACTTTTATAGCCACAGCAAATATAGAGGGTTTTATTTATAAAGCTATAGACTGTAGTTCATATTTATACTCTAATATTCATTAAATTGACAGTTATATTGATAAAGTTTATAAAAGTTAATGACTTTTTTATGACGGAAAGAATTTCACTAAATTTGAAAGCAAGAAGTTTGTCTGCTTGTCTACCTCTGAGGATGTGACAGAATAACGTTTATACAATACAATTATAACATTTTATGAAGCATGTTTTATGTCTGTTACTTATAAACTTAAAGTTGCCACGATTTGCTTTTACAAAAAATATAGCAGTCGTGGGACTGCCGACAATCATGAAACTTCAAAAACTTTATGGCCTAGGTAAAAACATGTCAGTCATTAAAATATTTATAAGAACTTAATATAACCTTAAAAGGTTTTGATTAGTTCAATTTTATTTTATTTTGTTATGTTCTATAAAAAAAACACAAAACTCATAAAAAGGGGAACTAAATTTACCTCTATTTATTATTTTTTTTACATTTTAAAAATTAAATTTAACAAATTTATAACTTTTACTAAATTCGTTTCTAATACGTCCCCTCATAAACGGAATTTATAAAATTACATCCAAATCTATCCTAACTGGGTACTTCATAGGCATATGTATTATAGGTATATAGTAATGTTTTATAAAATAGTGTAATAATGTCCTATGCATCAGTTTTAAAACCACCACAAATACTTTTACTGCCCCGATTAATAGCCATTAGAGTCACGTAATGGATAAAAATTAACTCTTGGTGGCTGTAGAAAAACAAATTGAAGATGCGGGGACCAATTATAAAAGACCCCATTACTAAATAACTTCTAATAAATAAACTTAATTAATAAATTTCTTTTAAGTCACTACCAACTTAATATATCACACGCCTATATTTACCAGTAAGTTGTTATACAATAATATAATATTACTTATATGTTTCTGCTGATATGTTTATTGCTAAGTAAAAACAGAAAGTAAAACTACCTAATGAATAATACAAACGATTGTTCTATAAAATTGTACTTTATCTCATAATGCAATAAAATGTACTACAATTCTTAACATGTAGGTAATTTGATCTGAAAATGATTTAACATAACCTCCAGTGAACCTTTAAGTGAAGACAGAAACAGCTGTTAGTGTTGAGATATTGCATTGGTAGTTTTTCAGAAATCTTTCATTTTCAGAAATCTAGAGGAGCAAGAGATCTTCAAATATCTTTAATTTTCATATTGAGGAGCAAGAGATATATGTAAATTTAAAAGTGATTGTGGCACGTTCTTCTGATTCACTCCAATTTAATATTTTTTTAGATAAAGTTTTTTTTTTAAATAAAGTTTTTTCACTAAATAAAGTTTTTAACTGTCTTACTTTATAAATGTTGAAGAATATAAAATAAACAGTTTTATATATTATGACACTGCTTGAAAAAAATCAAAATTGACGTAAATATAATAGAATTTTTAATAAGGATGAAAATTCGAAATTTGTAGTCATATCTTAATTCCGATTTTTATCAAATTTAATTCCTTATTGATACATGAACCTAAAAGAACAGGAAAGAAACAAATTTATACAGGTACTGAATTTTTTTAAATATCTGACGAGGTTAGCTTAGAGGCATTGTCAAAGCTTTAACATACAACTTATTATGCTATAAGTAATTTCCTTGATCGATATTGAAAGCATAACTATGGAGGTTTTAATAGCACTCAGAAGAAATGGAAACCTAATAAAATTTGGTTTCCATGCTCCAAAAATTAATTTCTTTTTTGTAATTTTAAGAGAATACACATGATTTAGATATAAAAATCAAACTTTATAAAACAGAACACTATTTTATTTTGGAGTACAATATAGATAATTCAGTTGTGCCACAAAGTATCCAGTCAGTATAGGTCTTGCTAGTTCCCGTGAGCCAATCGGTTGATTGTGAAGTGGAAAATAGTGTTAATTTTGTTTGCTGAAATGCGACCACAATATAGAGGTAATTTCATTCGTCAACCGGTTAGTTTACTTTGGAAAGGTTTATATTATGTTTTTAACGAAATCTCTCCAAACAAAAAAATGTCTATGTAAGATATAACATATGGTATAACAGTTTGCTTCATTTTAAAGAAATCTTATGTTGATAAAGCTTCGTGAATGTCATAGTTCGAGGTTAAATGTATACATACTATGGCATTCCTTTAGCTTTACCTAATGTTTTCTATCCTTCTTTATCCTTCCCCTACAAGTGTATGAAACAAATAGACAATTCTCTATGACACCGATAGAGAGTAGGTACAATTTAAATACGCAAAACACCACACCTGTCGTTATATACTTCCCCTAATATGTATTAAGGTAGAGATGCCTTTATGTTAAACCTGTGCTCAAAACCCTTTTCTATTTTTAAGTAGGAGATATTAGCGTTATTCGATAATCGGTTTAAAAGCTACAACAACAATCTATCGCCTTTTAAAGACCTCTATTCTGAGAGGCTCCCGTAGGTGCGGTTATTCTTAACAGTTTTGGTTCCCTCTTTTTTTCAGAGATTCTTTCTCTAGCCTTCTTTAATGTTGCCACTCTCTACAACTCTCATTTAAAAGATAAACGGGTTTAATTAGTTTCGTTTATTTATTTATTATTTCCCAGCACCCTGTGTTTCTTATATAATATCTCCAATTTGAAAAATTGTTTTAACTTACTGTTGATTGCTTGTCTAAGAGGATTTCATTGAGGGTACACAAGCAGATGGACTGTGTCATGTGCTTCGTCGGGTTACCATGAGACTTTCTGGTTTATTGTTTACCATAGACTTTTATTCATTAATTTTAGATTGTATGATATACGACATAAAAAAAAACAAAATGTGTGGACAAGCTAGAGCTCTATCCATGATATAACTCAATATTACTAGAATAAGAAAAGGTCCAAACTGGGGGGGGGGTTAGGACTTCTAAGAATCGTAACCCCCTAAGAAGTGTCTAGTGATAGGATAATAGAGACAGGGGATCCCTGAGATTAAAGTTTTATAATATATAATATTATATTACATATGAACACGAAACTAGTTAATAAGAAAACTATTTAGCCTACAGCAAATTTTCATTTCAATTTAATCGAAGCCTGGGTTTGCTTTAATTTTCGATTTTTGAATGACTGAACTAAATGTTTTAGTCGTCATTTTCCAGTGTAAAAAAGATTTCTCTGTTTGCTTTTCAAATGACCGATTACAGCAATTTACTACTTGTCTTATGTTAAGTATTTAGTAATAATGTTAATTTGTAAGTTAGACATGATTGTATTAGGAAACAGAATATTTCTTGCGACAATTAAAGTCAAGGAGATCGGCAAAATGCCCAGTATAAAAGTGGGTCGCAATGTCTAAAAGGTCGATATTGCTTCGTAGACGACGGTACATAATTATTGCATCATTATTTCCCTTTTATAGTCCTTCTCATTACTTCATACCCGTATTTAATTTTTATTTTTTCGACCTGAGCAATAGAGATAGTTTGTTAAAATAAAACCTGAATAAAAGTTAGTTATCTAGTTCTCTTATATATTTATAAAAATTATCATTATTGACCTGCCACCATATTTTATTTTATCTGTTTTGCATAGTGAATGACTTTAGGGACAATAAACACTTTTAGACTTCTAAGAAAAGAGTTTGATATCGTTATCATTTAAAGGTCATGATTTATTGTACGATTCTCTACGCAGGGTTATACAGGGATCAGAAGTCACATTGAGTGGGTTTATTCTCAAGAGACAACTAAACACGCACAACTCATCTATCGATTAGGCCATTCCGTAGGTGAATTATTCATAGCATATTTCCCACCACGACGGATGGTTTCAAATGTGGATTTCGCTTTGGCTTTATAAGTTTTAATGTTCATTTCATGAAACGTTTTTGATCAAAAACGTATTAATGAAACAAAAGTGAGTTATAAAAAGACAAGCGAAAACTTCATATAATTGTAAAGCTTACAAGAGCTTGACTCGAACAAGTAAGGAGTTGAAGAATCATGGCTTAAGTAGTAACAGTAAATTTGTCAATAACCTGTTTGAAAGAAAAAAAACTTTGTGTGAAATATACTCCTTGTATGTTTAAACATTAGTACTCATTATTTATTTGATATTATACCTTTTTATTTCATATGTTGCTCTGCCCTTGGTTTATTGCTGCCAAGCCATAGCATATTATAATAGGAGTTTTTTTTACATTTTAATGCTGTTCACTTACTTTGCATTCAACAATGTTTCAAAGAAAACTTTCCTAATTTGAACAAGTATATTTAATAATTTTTAATATTTCATAACATAGGCTACTGTAGGGAACTTAATATTATGCTATGCAAATCTCTAATACAATATTTTCCAACGCGCTTATCTTTAATTTCTAAGCATTAAATATATTTTTTAATATTTTTAATTTACTAATATATTTCAAAAATTACATTAAATCACACAATATATAAAATAAAAAATATAATGACAACATTATAATATATTACTTAATATAATTGTATACTTATAAAATTTAATATAAAAATCCATCCCTCCTGCACATTTTTCATCAAATAGAGTATATTTAAAGGAGACCATAATAAAAAAATACGCGAGTACGTTTTCAGGCGAACAGCCATAATGTCTATTATCGTCTACTGGGATCATTTCGGTACTGTATATTATAGCCTGGATAGGATAGAACTGTTAGTATCGATAGTGGCATAAAACCCTGGTACAGAGTATAGCGGAAATTGCATTATATGTGTAGATCCTGTACATCAAGCAAACCTAGAGTAACCTTAGTTATAACCATTGCACAACCTAGAATAACCGTTGCACACCTTGCAAAATCGTTGCACCACCTAGAATACCTGTTACACACACTTGCATAGCCGTTACACCCCTTGCATACCGTTACAGCCCCTTGCACACCCGTTACACTCCTAGCATAACCGTTACACCCCTTTCACAAGCGTTACACCCCTTGCATAACCGTGACCGCCACTTGCACACCCGTTACACTCCTAGCATAACCGTTTCACCCAATTACATAATCCGACATCCATTGCATAACCGTTACACCCCTTGCATAAGCGTTATACCCCTTGTAAAATCGTCACACCACCTAGCAAACCGGTTACACACACTTGCATAGCCGTTATACACCCTTGAATAACCATCACAACCCTATGCTTACCCGTTACACCCCAATTACATAACCCGAAATCCTTCTGCATAACCGTTAAATCCCTTGCATAACCGTTAAATCCCTTGCATAACCGTTACACACCTTGTATAATCGTTACATCCCCTTGCATAAGCGTTACATCCATTACATAGCCGTTGTATTCCCTGTATAATCGTTACACGCACTTGCATACCCGTTACATTCACAGGCGTAACCGTTACATCCCTTGCATAACCGTTACACTTCTTTGTATAATATTTACATCCCCTTGCATAACAGTTACACCCACTTGCATAACCGTTACATCCCCTTGCATAATCGTTACACCCACATGATTACCCGTTACATCCCTCGCATAACCGTTAAACTCACTTGCATAACCGTTACATCCACTTGCATAACCGTTACAATTCCTTGTATAATATTTACTTCCCTTTGCATAACTATTATACCCACTTGAATACAAGTTACATCCACTTGCATAATCATTACATCCCCTTGGATAACCGTTACACCTACATGCATACCCATTACATCCCTTGCATAACCGTTACCCTTTTTTGTATAATATTTACATCCCCTTGCTTAACCGTTACTCCTCTTGCATAACAGTTACATCCATTGTCATAACAGTTACATCCCGTTGTATACCCGTTACATCCACTTGCATACCTGTTACATCCACTTGCATAACCGCTACACTCCCTTATATAATCGTTATACCTATTGCATAACCGTTACCCCCAATTAAATAACCGTTACATCACCTCGTATAACCGTTATACTCCTTGCATAAACTTCCTTGTATAATCTTCACATCACCTTGCATAACCTTTACACCCACTTGCATAACCGTTACATACACTTGCATAACCGATAAACCTCTTGTATAATGGTTACATCCCCTTGCATAAATGTTACACCTATTGCATAACCATAACACTCTTTGTATAGTGGATACATCCCCTTGCATAACCGTTACACTCACTTGTATAACCGTTACATCCCCCTGCATAACCGTTACACCCTCTTGCATAACCGTTTCATCAGCTTGCATAACAGTAACACACTATTCGATTCATCGGCAACTCTGAGGTGAACGATATTGTAATGGACACATTCTATCTGGCAAAAAGTAATAACTAAAGCGCTCGGTGATCCCCCAAAATGAAATTCCGATTATTTCTAAAACAACTACACTTTTGAAACACATACAAAACCTTACACACATTTTGAAATTTCGTATAAAAAAGAAGGCGAGATACTTTTATAAGATGTAAGTGGATTTATAAAGCCAGTTTACTTGCGTGTTTTTTCTAAAATATTAAATATTTAGGTTTTTCGCGTCAGGTTCTATTAATTTCCCCATTCTCATGAGATTTTCTACATTGCCAGGTAAAATTTTTATTGCAGTACCGGTGAAACAGGGATATACCAAAATACCTGCTAATTTGGTCGTGTGACGGATCATACACTGTTATTCCACAACGAAATAAGGCTGGAGCGCCCATATAAGCTGTTAGTTCATTTTGAATGAGTCTTGTGAGTGTTTTGATGACCAATTTTGGTGTTGTAAAAAGGCGATAAAAATTGACTATAGGGCTGGCTAGCGAGAGAGACTAAATGTGTAGAAGGATAGAAGAGGAAAAATTGAAGAGCAATTGAGAGAAGTGGAAAAGAGTATTTGATTTTTTTCATCGGTATTAAAGTTCTGTATGAATTTACAGAAAATAAATTTGTTCAAACCACGTCTCTCTGATGGAAACCTAGACGGATAATTTAACAGAGCGTGATTACAGCCTAGCTTTCTGGACGCCCCTAAACTGCTTAAACAAGGTAATTTGTGTTTACTATCACTAATGAAATTCTAAAAGCGTCGCGTCCCAACTCGGTCACCTTTGCAACTGAATACAACTCATTAATGGCTGTACAGAGGTGCCTACACAATGCACTGGACACCACATGAAAGCGTAAACTGTCAAAGGAATACAGAATATATGAGAAGCCTTTGAAACATCGCCATTATATGTTGTGTTTTACAACTAGGCTTTCTGTTAGTTATAAACAGTTTCTTGTCGTGATACAAATATGGCAGGTCCGTATTATGTTGATGAACTTTACAGATTACGCTAAAGGAAAATAGCCAAGTCCATCTCTACATACTTTGCACATTTTTAGTAAATTATTTAATTATTTTGTTCGTTATATCTATTAATTTATTTTATTTTTCTCTTCTATTTCTATATTGCATTTTGTTAGTAGCCTTCCAATTGTTTTGAGCCCCAGCATAATAGTTATAATTCTGTATTTCATGTTACTACTAGTGGTTTTCTGTAACTGTTTCTCTTTGTTTCTGTCATTTCTCTGTATTCATTTATAGTAATAATGAATATAATCCTTCCCATACATAACAACTGTTTTTTAAACAATAGCTACAGAGTGGTGTAAAGAAATAAGCTACATTTAAAACACAGACAAGCAGCCATAGATAATATATTTTGGCGTTAATAACCATGTGAAGTGAGTGAATGACTACAAGATATTACTTAAATAATAGCTAAATTTACACACTTATAAACATCATACTATGTAATTATTTACGACCAAAGTCATCATCTGCTATGTAAAATTCATAGAACTAATTCATTTCTTACGAAATTTTATTTGATATAATCGTATACTATTTGATGATGATGATGACGATGATTAAAACACAAATAATATAAAAATAAATGTTTAAGTCAATTCCTACTTAAATTAACAGAGAAAAATTTCATCTTAGTTTCTTTTTATTTTATAATTACAATTAATATAAATATGTATACACATATGTCTAAATACCAATATTAAGTGGCAAAATAGGAAGGAAATTTCCTTGCCATTTTATTTTCTATATATGGTGTTGGACTATTATTTGTTTTTGATACTTTTTATAAACTTCCTTTTTTTCGTTGCTTACATTGTGTTATACTTTCTTTTCGCTTTCCGTTCGCATTATCCGTTTGTGAAGCAAGGTTCGATACGGTTAATCCAGTTTGTTTGTTTGTTTTATTCTTTCCATTCATTTTTAATCCTAGAGCATTTTTTATGATGTTGTATGGTAACCATGGCGACAATTTAAGGTTATACAATGGAGATTTTTCATATAGATCTTTGAGAGGTTCATTCCTAGCTTTGGAAAGTTAGCTCGCTGGCAAGAAGCACTAGACTTCGAACATGAAGATACTCAGAATCCGATTTGAATCACCCCAATTTTTATAATTATTGAATTGATATTTGAAAAAGCTCTATTCATATCAATTATCATCCACTATAGGTCTAAAAAAATCTATTTGAACTTGATTGGATGAATAACAACGTATTTTATTAACGATTGAAAATTTGTGCAAGATATATATCAGGAGAGTGTAAGCTAATAGAAGGAATTTAATAATAAGGTTATTACTGGATTAATATCTTGTATTACAGTATTTAGTACATTGTTAAGTATGTTAACCGAACTGTGTATTAGTTAATGTTGTTTATTGTGTTCATTGAAATATAGGTAAATACATTAAATAGTAGAACCTCGCTCGCCCTTTAGAGTATTATCATCTGATCCCCAGGCTTATATTTATTCTCTAGACAGAGAAATCAGGTGTGCGAAGACCTTTACATGCAAATGACAGTTTTGTTCTCTGGGGATAACATTTGATCGTACTATCAGCTCCTATCCTTTGCAACAGGTTGCTTTATCCCAGGCTGTCTTCATAATTTGACTGAGAGTCCTGGTTTGTGTTCGAAGCCGAATAACTTGAAACAAATATTCTTGGAGAGTCTCACATCCAGCATTGGCAAGTTAAACAGCTCGTTGCCGTCCAGATCCATGATCGCATTGTAGACAGATCTCTTCTCCGGCCACTAGTTAGGATAGAACGTCTTTGCCACTGTTATCGAAATCGTCTTCTTTAGGTAACCCAGAAGTAACTTCCCGCAGTGCTAAGGTCAGACAGCAAGACCGCCTTATTTCTATCGGTCCAAGTGGAAAGCTTTTCAGTGGCATGACAACCACTTAGCCGGCACTTCGCCTCCAACTATATTTCTTTGTAAGCTGACCGGAAACGACTTTTCCGTGAAAGTTGCATGGAATCCCCCCCCTTGTACTCTCCTATAACCTGCATTAGTTTTCATTTTATGCATAATGGGAATAAAAGAGTTCCCTAAACATAGACAATAAAAATCTTTTCCTCTCAAACAGTGAAAGGATATTACCTAACAGCTTTAACAAAATTTAACAAAGTTTACTTTACGTTACCTGCAGCAATCAATAATAAAAAAGAAAACTAACAGGAACACTGTATCAACTCAAAAACTTTCTGTTTTGAGATAAGAATAAATTCCTATAGTAGTAGGATAGTTTTTCTAATGTCAACACTGTAATATCTCAAAATACTTTTTTTGTATTTGTTTTCTAGTATTTGACTATGAATTTTGTTTGAAAGGCATTTATTTCAGGTTAATAGAGTAACAAATAAAAATGTTACTGTTCTCCTCCGGAACAGCTGTATAATAATGTGAGTAATACAGGAAAATAACCAAATGTTATAGCCTTGCCTGGACTATTTTGTTTGCATTTTAGTGAATAGTCGGCACTCTTTACAAGTCTGAGGGTTTCTATGTTTGTGATAATATTTATTGTTACACGATTATTTATATCACTATGGATGAGTTTGTTAGTAAGTTAAACAATAGTAGAGGATACTCGAGGGAGAGAGAAAGAGAGAGAGAGAGAGGGGGAGGAGAGAGAGGGGGAGAGAGAGAGAGAGGAAGAGTGACAGAGAGGGAGAGAGACAGAGAGGGAGAGAGAGAGAGAGAGGGAGAGAGACAGAGAGAGAGAAATGAAAGATTGTGGGCTAAAAAATAAAGAGAATAAAGGCAAATAAAGAGGAGTCATAAACAACTAAATAAGGGATACTTGTGGATACATAAACCCTAAAGCCTGGCTTTGTAATAAACATAGGCTAACGTGCTCCTCAATACTAAATTCAGATATTCGACAAACACTGTTATATGAGTTTCTTAACCTTCAAGCTGCCAAGCAGGAAAAAGGATATTATTTTCCAGCTACTACAAAAACCCAAAGTAGACTTATAAAATGTTTTTATATTATAAGGAATAATTGTTTTAAAAAAAAATGCAACCACTATTTCTATAGTTACTAAAACCGTGTGAGTATTTACGGGGGTGAATATTTTACCATACAATTTTTTTTTAGCTTCAAGTGTGTTTCCAACATAAAAATAATCGTTATGTAGAAGGCAAAAGGCTAGGTCAAACTTAAAAATCAGAATGGGGTTTCGTGGTTTTGTTTTATGTTGCTGACAGCCGGTTACAACGCGATGAGATTGATGTGGCACCAGGCAGGTGTTTTGAAGTAGGGATAGAGTAATATTTGAATCACTTTAAAATATTGTAGGATAAATTTTGTATGAATACACTATGGAAATCACACAGACACACACACACACACACACACACACACACACACACACACACACACACACACACACACAAACACACACACACACACACACACACAGACACATACACACACACACACACACACAAACACACACACACACACACTCACACACACACACTCACACACACACACACACACACACACACACATACACACACACACACACACACACACACACACACACACACACACACACACACACATATATGCTTGCACTTAAACATGAGAGATTGTGAGTTTTTAAATCCAAGTATTTAAATTGTGTACTTTGAGATGTAACTTTTGTTATAAAATCTGCAATTCGAATTTAAAAAACAGGGTTGTGCCTTGAACGGGGTGATGAACGCCAACCAGGGGTGGTAGCACTAAGGCGGGAAGAAATGATTTGCTCTATTTCGCGCCGCCCGTTGCTGGCAAGCACACTTCATGATTTATTGGATAGCCAGCAGTTTCCTGTCGATCATTTAGAACGTAAAGTACAAACGTTTGATTTGTTGCAAAAAGAGATAAAAACAGCGATTAAAATAAATATCACTCCCCCATTACACACACACATGAATGAAATGCATATAAAAACCCACTCGTATAGAATACAAAACATGGTTGGTATAAATGTAGCAAACGATTGTATTTATAATCAGATATTAAAATGTGTTTAATTTGAGATACAACATATATACTATATAATAGCCAATTTTATACATGTATGTGATTAAATATGTAATACTTGCAAACTCCTGTTTTAATTAGTATAAAGCATAAGTAACAGCTGATATAATTCCTAAAAGTAATATAAAATAAGATTTATGGGCAGCAGTTGATCTAATTGTTATTTGAGGTATAAAATCTAGCACAAGGAAACGGCTGATCTAACAATATAACATGAAACTCTGATAAACTGTCAACAGTTGATGTAATTGTTAAAGCAATAAATTATAACATCTGATTTACGACTGGCTTAGCAGCTGATCTATCCCATATACGATGAAACGTCTGATATACTATAAACAGTTGATGTAATTGTTAAAGCAATAAATTATAACATCTGATTTACGACTGGCTTAGCAGCTGATCTATCCCGTATACGATGAAACGTCTGATATACTATAAACAGTTGATGTAATTGTTAAAGCAATAAATTATAACATCTGATTTACGACTGGTTTAGCAGCTGATCTATCCCGTATACGATGAAACGTCTGACATACTGTAAATATTTGATCTAATTATTAAAACAATAAACTGTAACAACTGATTTACGACTGGCTTAACAGCTGATCTATCCCGTATACGATGAAACGTCTGATATACTGTAAACAGTTGATCTAATTGTTAAAGCAATAAATTAAAACATCTGATTTACTATTGGCTTAACAGCTGATCTATCCCGTATACGATGAAACGTCTGACATACTGTAAATATGTGATCTAATTGTTAAAACAATAAACTGTAACAACTGATTTACGGCTGGCTTAACAGCTGATCTATCCCGTATACGATGAAACGTCTGATATACTGTAAACAGTTGATCTAATTGTTAAAGCAATAAATTAAAACATCTGATTTACTACTGGCTTAACAGCTGATCTATCCCGTATATGATGAATCGTCTGATATACAGTAAACAGCTGATCTAATTGTTGAAATGATGAGTTCTACCCTGTCATCTATGGGGTACCTTACAGTTGACCTAATTATTAAATTGTTCGTATAAGGTATAACATCTCATGAGGCCAGCACATGCAATCAACTGACATAATCAGTATATGATAAAATATTTCATACGTTGTAAACATTCAATTGTGATTGCTTGATAACATCTGATTTATGGTTAGCAGTTGATCTAACCTTTATATGAGGTATAACATCTGGTAAACGGAAACAGATGATCTAATCAGTAGACCTATAAGATAAAATATTTCATAAGTTGTAAACATTTAATTGTGATTACTTGATAACATCTGATTTATAGTTAGCAGTTGATCTAACCTTTATGTGAGGTATAACATTTGGTAAACACAAACAGCTGATCTAATCAGTAGACCTATAAGATAAAATATTTCATACGTTGTAAACATTTAATTGTGATTGCTTGATAACATTTGATTTATGGTTAGCAGTTGATCTAACCTTTATATGAGGTATAACATCTGGTAAACGGAAACAACTGATCTAATCACTAGACCTATAAGATAAAATATGTCATACGTTGTAAACATTTAATTGTAATTACTTGATAACATCTGATTTATGGTTAGCAGTTGATCTAACCTTTATGTGAGGTATAACATTTGGTAAACACAAACAGCTGATCTAATCAATAGATCTTATGATAAAATATTTCATACGTTGTAAACAGCTGTTGTAATTGTTAAACGTTATATACCACCTGATACTCTGTTAACTACAATGATTTAATTTCAATCGTTCAAATTTTGTAAAATTCCGTATTTATAATTACCAAATTATTTATTGTCAATTGAAGTTTCAAATGAAGGTTTGTTTTTACAAAAATCAAACCAGCAAATATTCCTGTTGCTCATAGAGTCTAGTTTGCAGCTGTTTGTAGAGATATATTGGGGCGATAGTGTAGCGTTTATTATAGTTGTTTACGGGTGGAAATACATTGTGCTATTTCTTTATTGGTTTTTTGCATGCAACAGTGTAACCCAGTTTCTTTCTGAAACTGCACTCATGTTGAAACACATTGCGGCCAAATCGAATGTTTTATTTCTATCTCATCACGCAAAATGTGATATGACAATGACAAAACATCAATAGCTTCATTTATCGTATATGTAAAGTGCAGAAATAAAGTATAAATGTTTATATAAATAAATTAAAAGCAACGTCCCTTTTAGTAAGGCAGCTTTCTGTTTCACATCTCACAGGAACTACTCCAGTATTAAAATATCATAATTAAGTAAAATAAGATATTATTTTATTGTTTGTTTAGCCAAATAATGTATAAGAATGTAATCGAGTACAATTTAAACCAAATCACAAACGTTTCCACATTGTTACTCGTATTAAGATACAAAGCTTTAGGTTTGAACATTAAACGCATTCACAATTCTAATTACTGTATTTTACATTCAGTATTTAATTTAACTGATTAAATAAAATAAATTGGTGTTTGAAAAATGTTACATGTTATAGCCTTAAATTACCATTAGATAAGTTGTAATAGATGTGTAAATGTTATAACACAGATAGGCCGATGTTCAACAATGTGAAAGGTGTAACATTTTATATCACAGATAGTCATTAGATCAACCGTTGAAATGTTATATCACAAAAACGCATTAGATCAACCGTTTGAAATGTTATATCACAGATAGGCTGATCAACCGTATGCAATGTTATATAACAGATAGGTATTAAATAACCTGTACGAAATGTATGGGATGTTATACTACAAATAGGCATTAGATCATATGATCTAGATTATGCATACGACTGTATGCAATATTATATGACAGATATTATATCACAGATAATATATCACGTATTCGATAAACTGTATGAAATGTGTGAAATTCTATATCACAGATAGGGATTAGATCAACCGTATGAAACGTTATATCACATTTAGGTATTACACCAACTATATGGAATGTGTGAGCTGTTATATCACAGATAATCACTAAATTAACCGTATGCAATTTTACATCACAGATAGATGTTACACCACCTTCATGTAATGAGCACGATGTTATATCATAGATAGGTATCTCATCCTCTGTATAGAATGTATCAGGAGTTTTATCCCAAATATTTATTAAACCTGATGTTGTATCACTTATATGCATTCATATAATATGCAGGAAGGAGTTAAAGAGGATCTGCTAGGAAAATAGTTTTATTTTTTAGTAGGAAAAATATTATTGTTTTCAATTAACTACAATCTTTAGTCTTGTTGGAGAGTGAACTCATACCGTTCTTGTTGGAATGTATCATTAATAAATACTTTAGTTAAAGAAGGTGAAAATGTATTTGCTTGATTAAAGTAGTGACAAGAAATTCTTGGAAATAGAACATGAACATAAGTGTATTAAAATTCGATCCCAATAGACTAAAAATGAACAAACGTGTTTAAAATTTAGTTATTCAAGTACTATTCTTGCTGGCAGTGACTACAAGAAAATCGTTTATAAGGAATAGAAACTTTAGACCATGTAGAGTAACGGACTAGGATAACTCAAAAGAAATGTGTCTAATTCGTAACTATGCGCCTAGGAAAAAAAAATTAAGAAATACGTCAAGAGATGAAGAATTATGGCAATAAACTAAATGAAACTAATGTTCAAAAGTTTAAAAAACAAAACTAATCTGTAAACATGAGTAAAACAAAACTAACTGACTTCGGGGATAAAATATACACGTGTTTCGCATTTGGAGGGTTGGGCGGTGAATACATTGTGTGTGCTTTGAAAGAACTGCTTTGTTTGTTTTTAATTAAAAGATAACAAACAATATATTAAATTTGTAAACAAAAATGAAAAATCGTTCTTTTTAAAATGTAGATTTGTTTGCTCGCGCGTTCATACCCTCAGGTATGTTTTGAAAGGATCAAAGGATTTTGCGAAAAAATCAGTCTTTTTTAGTAAATTGTTCGAAACATATTGAAATTAACATAATCAAACTTTTGACGTTTAGTTGTTTATTTATTATAAAGTTAAATAAGTTTATGCAAAAAAAATCATGAATCAAGGTTGCTCACTCCCTCTTTGCTAAGCTCTTCTATAACGCCGAACTCTCAGTTTACCCTCACATTCGGAAACTCAACGATTCCAGTTCACGTCCTAAGCCCCCCTCATATCCCCCACAATGCCACACCTAGTAATTTCCCTCCTTATCTTTTCTCCAGACCTCTCAACTTATCCAAATTCTATTTTAAGGTAATTTTCAATTAGAGTTAAAATACTGCAATCAGTGTTAAATGATTAGTGCTAAATCATTTTTTTAGTGTTGATTAATGGTTAACCATTATAGTTAAATTATTCCAATCTATGTTAAACTATTGTTTGTGTTGATTGATGGTTAATCATTACAGTTAAATTACTGGATTTTCTGTTATGTTATTATAATTATTATTAAATTATTTTAATTAGTGTGAAATTATTGTTTTAATATTAAGCTATATTGGTAGGTTTTAATTTGTTGTATTTGAGTTTATATTTTTATTTTCCAAACTAGTCATAAATCAGTACACGTGTTAGGATCAACCTATGTGCATTATCTTTATACATTTTAAAATTTCTCCACAGATTATCAGTCAGTGCCTTTGATTTTAAATAATAAAAAAACTCTAAAAAGCACCAACATACTCACAAACAATACACACGCTCACAAAATCATTTACATGCAGGTATGTCGATGATATTATAACACTATACAGAGGCCACACCAGGCAATGCAAAAAATTCCTCACCTATACTAATAAAATACACCCAAAACTCCAGTTCACCTCAGATGTTGAAACCAACCGATCCCTAAACTTCCTCGACCTCACCATAAAAAAACCACACACAAAAACACAACTTCAGCATTTATAGAAAACTCACAACAGACACACTTATCCACAACACCTCAAACCATCCAATCCAACACAAACACGCTGCCTTCAGATCCATGCTCCATAGACTTGAAAAAATTCAAATGACCACAGAAAACATAAACAAATAATTAGGCACCATTAAATATTACGATGCAGAAATGGATACAACCCCACAATAATAGATAAACAATGCCACAATATATAAAAAAACACTAAAATTAACACTTCAGAGAAGAGAAACAAATACATCACAATACCATACATGAACAGAACATCAAATAAAATAGCCTACAAATTTTAAAAAAAACAGTATACAAAATAGCATACAAAACTAATTACAATTTACAATAATAAATACAACACGACACCAACAACAAAGATTAACTACAAGAAAATACAAATGAAACTGCAGCAAGTGCAACAAATTATACATTGGGCAAACAGGTCGCCGCTTCAAACAAAGAGCCGAGAAACACAAACCGAACACCAACTCAGCATTTTACAATCACATAAAAGAAACAGGACACAAATACACAGACATTTACCATAACCTAGAAATTTTACACAGCAACATAAAAGAACCACATCTCTACACACAGTAACAATATGAAATTTACAATACTCTAAGATACTATCAAATACCTGCTTTTAAAACCGTCACTGCTTAGCCTTACAGCTCCATAAGACCACCATAAGACATTGATGAAGATCGCCACATAGCGATCAAAAGCGTTCTGTATGAGTAAGTTTTTACAAATCTACAATATTTAAAGTTCTGATAGTCATAAACTAGTGGAAAAGGGATTAATTAAGTTTCATCAAACATAATGGACTACAAATTTCAAAAGGAAAAATACAGTGTGACTGATGAACAGAAATCACTATTTCTTTTAGCATTCCTGACTAGGTAATAAAAAACTGAAAAAAATCTTTCGTTACTGTTACATGTTTTTTTTTATAAATATTATATTTTAAAGGAATTACAAATTACACTTTTGCTATTACTTGCGACCAGACATTTGTTAACTAAACGTTGTTAATTGTTAACTTACAGTTGATTGTAAGTTTTTTTAAATGCAAATATCACATAGATATTCCTGAGAATAAATATTTTAAACATTTATTTCCACATTATTTTACAAGCGAAACATGTTTTCATTATTAGAAAAACATTAGTTAGAGGAGATAGCCTACAGTAGTTAATTTTTCTTTGTAACCGACTTTTAAAAAAAAATAGGTTCTGTAATCGATCGGTATGTTTTTTCCTGTTTGTTCCACGTTAACTGTGGAAGTATTTAACCGATCAAAGCGATTTTTCTTGCAAATTAAAGAGAAAAACTTCCCGGTGCTCCCATTATAGTTACATCCCAATCCGTCTGATTTAAAATAATAATACACAATTTTATATTTAAAGAAAAAGGGGGAAATGTTTGTATAAGAATTATGAATAACTTATGGATAAGATAACTAATAAGCAAAATGAACAATCATAGCATTTATTTTATATAGTATTCTACCACATATAAAAATAACTTAGAAGGAAATAAGTGTAAAACAAATGAATTTTTTTCTTGCCTGATAAAGCTGCTTAGAACGAAAACCATCGGTTACTAATGAAAGAATTTTCCTCATGAAATTTATGGTCGGCTTCTTCGATGGTCTATCCATATTGATACATACGTAACTTGGTATAACTCGAATTAGATATGCCAAAATAAATACACCGAAAATACGATGTAGTTTACTACCATAATCAAGGTACTCAATAATTTTCATGTGAAAACGTCATTACTTCACTAAATATCAAGAGATAAATTCATATAACTTTACTATCAACTTTCACTTAATTTTTATTAATATTTTATGTGTACAAAATGTTTTTCCTGATAATTATTAAAGACAGCATTATTGTATATTTGCCTGAGATATTGCATTACATAATTATTAACACGTTTTTAATGATTTTAAACAGAAGTGGTAAAGAAAAATTGCAATATAAAAAATAAAATGTAGGATTTTGAGAAAATTAGTTGAAAGAATTTCAAATTTAAATTAGACAATGTTTTCGTTTAGCAAACTGATATGTTTATCGCATTCTTCAAGTGCGATATTAAAGAACCAACTTCTATAAAAAGAACTTGATTATATAATTTTGCTAACTAAAAAGTGAAAAATAATTTTCCAATACGGAACACATACTTTATTATAAGCTCATTACTTACAAAATTTTAAAGTCAGCACAGCCATCAAGCCTTCTATTTGCTAATCCACCAAATCTATTTCAAACATTTTGATTGATTGATTTTCCATGAGTAATTATAGCCAGCCATAGATTCTTCTTTCGAAACACAAATTTCGTGTGTTCGATATTATGAGAGTGTGTGGGACGATAATTGATCTTTGTTCTTGGCGAAGACTATACAATTTCAAATGTTTCGTTCAGATATACAGATTGAGGACTCTTTAACCTTCTTAATATGATTTACAAGAAATATGATTACTGTACATGCCTTTTTAAATATCACTCATAATGTCTCCTTAAACCTTTTGTATTATAAATTTCTTATATCTATAAAATAAGTCTATTGAAGAAATTATTGAATAGCCTGTATTTATGTTATAATTTGTTAATCTTTATTCGAAAGATCTCCAACATCATACAAATTCCTTTATTTGTCACTTTTAGTACGTTAAATATGAGTCCAAGTATGAAATTCGGCGCCGACTTAAAATTTTGTAGGTAATAAACTCATGATAAATTATTCGTTATTGGAAAATTATTTTTCACTATTAAGTTAGCAAAAATTAAATATATATAAATATCGCAATATGTATTCTTGTGTATTAATAAAGAACATAAGTCAAAATACAAATACAAGAATTATAATTGAATTTACAATTCAAAGCTTTTCGTTGGCTAACAGTACCAACATCATCAGGAATATTAAATCAATATTCATCATGTTTAATATTCCTGATGATGTTGATACTGTTAGCCAACGAAAAGCTTTGAATTGTAAATTTAATTATAATTCTTATAAGTGTATTTTGACTTATGTTCTTTATATATATATATATATATATATATATATATATATATATATATATATATATGTATATATATATATTAAAACGACACAGGTTATTCAAATACAAGAATATTTATTATTTTATATCCATGGATATTATAAAATAATAAATATTCTTTTTTTTTTTTTTTTTTTTTTTTTTTTTTTTTTTTTTTTTTTTTTTTTATTAAAACTGGTCATTTCTGACCAACCGTTAAAGCCAATTTGAATAGCCTGTGTTGTTTTAAATTATTAAACAAGAAAACGTATTATATATATATATATATATATATATATATATATATATATGTATATAAGGGTTTTTTATGTATGTATAAGGGTATATAAGGGTTATGTATATAAGGGGTCTTTTTTTTAGATGTTGAATCTTTTATTTTAAATAAAAAATTGTAATAATTTACCTTATAGAAGTATTATTAAGATCCCTTTATTATAGTTAATAGAAGAAGCATGTAGTGAACAGAAAACATATGTTAGCCGTCGGGGAATAAAAGAAATAAAATTCATCACTGAATTTAATTCCTGATTAAAAATTTTTTTTAACAATGTAGCTGAAATAGGTTTCTAACATGTAAGACACGTCTAAGGAAGTTTTCATTTCAAAAATCGGAATAAAACTATACAATTCATTATTCATATAGTAATTTATAGCAATGTAAATAAATTTATTTATATATATATATATATATATATATATATATATATAGAACGGTAACAAGTAATTAATAATAACAATTTAACTTAATAATGTACAATAAATAATATTGCAAAACCTTCGTGTTGAAACAGCTGTTCTACAAGATAATCTATAACGCAAAATCAGCTGTCGCATGAATTAATATGTTCTAACCTAATTTAAGCCAAATAGATATAAAGAGCCTCTGGTAAGGGCGTCGCAAGCAGAAAATTGCTCCATGTAAAACATACAGAGCCAGGTCATGAGAAATATCCCTCATGAGAATTTAATAATGTCTCCAACAATAAATTATCTTTTGTCTGTCCCAAGTAAAAACGTCTAGCCGTTTTACTAATACCAGGCAAAAAGCAGCTAGTCTTTCTCCGTATCCTACAAGTGTTAAAAACAGACGCTGCTAAAACCACTGGATCATCGAGGCCTTATATTCCATAACTGATTTTGATGACAAACCGTTAGCACTTATATGACAACAATATCGCATCAATTGTTGCCTACAACTCAGCAAGCGCCTTACAATTACAGGATTAAAGTTTTATGGAGTTAAATAATAATTCTGATACAATTGCAGAATAGAACTGGAGTTGAAGTATCTTAGAAAGTCTTGGGCTAATCGCAGACTTGGCAGTTCTGTTTGTCAGCAATCTGTTATCATATCAGTGCGCAGCAAATTATGCTACTAATGGGAGTACCACAGCTGAGTTTGCCTAAACCTTCCTTCTAAGTTATAAGCGAGCTTAAAATACAGCATTTTAAACCAAGTTATAAGTTTACCATATATAAGAAAATGAACCACATATTGTGATACAATCTAGTGCCTTTATTAGGCCGGAACACAGTGGGCGTTTTTTGTCCAATCAATGTGTATCGTTGCCGCTCTAACATAATGTCACGTTTACACACTGAGCGGTAAAATATCCGTTTCCATGTAATCGTTCTGACTCCAAAGCAGTCGATCACTGACCACTGCGCCACTAGTGTCTATTTAATTGCAGGTTTATCATATTATAAATATCGTTGCCGCTCTAACATAATGTCACGTTTACACATTGAGCGGTAAAATATCCGTTGCCATGAAATCGTCCTGACTCCAAAGCAGTCGATAGTAGAAATGAGCCCACTTTGGCAAAAAAGTGGTTTGGGAAGTAGGCCTATGACGCACTAACCTAAGCTAGCCAAAGTGCATCTAACCTAACCTACCCCTAAGTGTGGGGGTGTTCTCAGCTACGTTCTGGACCTTCCCCGGGGTAGATTCGGGGTGGGGGGTAGTTTTTGAAAAATTTTGGAAAAATGTGTCCTGACTGATAGGGTGAGTTTAGAGTGTACTATCGCTATGGTTGGGGGTGGTTTCACCTAGGGGTAGTTATAATATATGAAATTGCCAAAAATTGATCGGTTGGATCAAATGACCGTACGGGATATGTGTAGAGTCCATTATGGACTGTTGCGGGGGTGGATTCACCAGGGGTAGTTTTCAGATCGCCAAAATTTGGTTGGTCCCTGGAGTAGTTGTCATAGGTAAAAGTCACCCAGGAGCCAGGCCTTAGGTAAAGCTATCTGTGGAGCATGGCCAATGAGAGGATGAGAGGACAATTTTCAACTTTATTAAATTTCACGACACCGGTCTGTCTAATAATATTTGCCGAGAGTGTTTGAGTTACTTGGTGCTCCGTCAGATAGTTTCGACATCACAAGAGCCGGTTACACATACTCTATAGCCGAAGTGGACGGCTTCGAATTTTTACACCATATCTGGGACTCTGATAACTGGTGCGATATCTGTTTAACCCCGTTATTTAAAATATTTAGTTTTGAAGACTTTCTACAATCAACCCCGGAAGAGAGCTATTCTTTGATCAACTATTGTGATCCGTTAATCAGCAGGTCATACATTCACGAGAGATGGCGTCACAACAACCTATAACCACTCGCATTGTAAGTAACTATTCTTTTTTCAAATTATGTTAAGCCTAGATGACACAATAGGTGTTTATTTATAGATGAGCATATTTTCAGACTTCATTTTTCAATTTTTGTAATGCCTAGATCACAGGCTATATTGAATGAGGAGTGGTAGTTTATTTTCAATAGCGTTTAATATATATATTTTGGATACGAGATATTATATGTTAATGTCGATTTTTTTTCAAATTATGTAAAGCCTAGATCACACAGTATATTGAATGAGCGGTAGTCTATTTTCAATAGCGTTTATTATATTTTTTTAAATTGTAGCATATTTTGGACACGAGGTAGCGTCATTTCTTTGTTCAAATTATCTGAAGCCTAGATCACGGAGTATATCGAGTGTTGGTTTATTTAGATTCTTTTTTCATTTTTATAGGCGTACACTGCGCTTTCAGATGCTTCACTAACCTATTCGTCATCCTATTCGCCTCTACTACTACCTAGGGGCTCGTCTCCAAGAGATTTACCTTCCCGGCCGCCAGGCGTTGATACGGCCAGCGAGGAAGACGAGGATCATAGGCCCTGCTATAGTTGGGATGATTCGTTTTCGTTTCGCCTACACGATTTCCTAATGGATTCTCATCCACCGAGGAACCCGCCTTCACCCCACACATGCATACAGACGCTGGATTACACCTTAATGGAGCTCCAGCTGGTGATTAGGGATTTGCGGACGGTTGCCTCAAAAGCATACTACAGGACGAGTCGGACCTTTCTGTATAACGTTTGGGGCATGACGAGGAGATTCTTACAGGATATTGTAGTGGCGGGAGACTACGCTGTCCATCGTACCAATAATGTAGGTAGATTTTCATATTATTTCAATTGATTTTTCTTTCAGGATATCTGGACCTATTTACTAATCATATTGTTTCTTACAGGATTTGTATATGCATATACAGCTGTTTCTAATTAACTTTTTTGCCTACAGAATAAGCCACGACCGGCGGAGTTTAGCTTATGCAATATATGTTGTGAGAACCCTCGCAACGCAGTTGCCACGCCATGCGGACATGTCTTTTGCTTAACCTGTCTCTCAAGATGTAATCGCTGCCCAAATTGCAGATCTCGGATCATCGACACATTTAAATTATATATGTAATATTGAGTACAATTTATATCTAGGCACTGTAAATTATTATTATATGTTAGTTTAATAAATCATCATGCTGAATACCCTTATTGTATATATTATTTCATATACCGGCCCTTTTCCATAACGGATCCTTATATCATGCGCTTTATCCAATATTATATGTTTATACCTCTCTTATATTGCTAAAACACTGTTGAATAGATAGTTAGGTTCGTTTTATAGCATCACTCTACATGTTATGTGATAGGCCTCGATATTAGTGTTTCTCCATAGACCTTTATGTCTATACGCATTTACAGCTATAGAATGTAACCATAAAGCTATTTGTTTACTTAAACTATAACAGCCTACATAATAAATCGATACGGTAGTCAAAACAAATACAATCGCCTTGAATCACAACGACACAGCTGTACGGGCTTGCTATAGCGGTCGCCGGCTGTCATTGCGGTTTTAAGATAATGCGTTATCGCTGCAGGTTTTCACATGTCTGGCACACGGTCACCGGTTATGTAACCCGCGTGTATTCCCTCACACGATAAGGCTTTGTTGCATTGTTTATTAATTTAGTAGCATAGACAAATATTGAGTTTGGCAATCATATACCCTTTGCCCCGCATCACCCAATGCATTTAGGGTAGAGCACTCTAGTTATAGGTGCGCTTACTACTTGCCTAGAGTCGCTCGGGCCTCGATCAGAGATACGTCATCAGATATATTAAATTAGAGCCTGACTCTAGTGTGAATTTGCCTCAGGCCTTTCTCCAGGGGGGCTCTAGCTAGGGCCAGGCTTCAGGATGGTTTTAACCTAAGCCCTTACTCTGTGGGGGCTGTACCTAAGGCCTAGCTCCTGGGGGGCTTTACCCATTGGACGACTCCTGGTGTGACTTTTACCTAGGACCCGACTCCAGGTTGGCTTTACCCAAAAATTGATGGAGGTATTTGTCTTAGTCGAGAGGCTGTAATTGATATAGCATCCATCCTAAGGTTCGACTCTTGGGTAGCTTTACTTAAGGGCTAACTGCTTCACCTAAAGTCTAGCTCCAAGAGGCTTTACCTATGGCCTGGCTCCATGGTAGCTTTACCTAAGGCCAGGTTCCTGGGTTACTTTACCTAGGGCATGGCTTCCGATTGGCTTTACCTAAGTCCTAGGCGGCTTTACCTCGAGCACGACTCCTGGTGTGACTTTACCGAAGGTCCGACACCTGAATGGCTTTACTTAAGGGTTGGTTTCTGGATGGTTTTACCTGAGGCCATGCTCCGTATAGAGTATACCTAAGTCCTGGGTGGCTTTACCGAAGGGCCGGCCTCGGGATGGCTTTACCTGAGGCCATGCTCCACAGATAGCTTTACCTAAGGCCTGGCTCCTGGGTGACTTTTACCCAAGACAACTACTCCAGGGACCAACCAAATTTTGGCGATCTGAAAACTACCCCTGGTGAATCCACCCCCGCAACAGTCCATAATGGACTCTACACATATCCCGTACGGTCATTTGATCCAACCGATCAATTTTTGGCAATTTCATATATTATTTAAAAACTACCCCTAGGTGAAACCACCCCCAACCATAGCGATAGTACACTCTAAACTCACCCTATCAGTCAGGACACATTTTCCCAAAATTTTTCAAAAACTACCCCCCACCCCGAATCTACCCCCGGAGCTACCCCCGGGAAAGGTGCAGAACGTAGCTGAGGACACCCCCACACCTAGGGCTAGGTTAGGTTAGATGCACTTTGGCTAGCTTAGGTTAGTGCGTCATAGGCCTACTTCCCCCACCACTTTTTTGCCAAAGTGGGCTCATTTCTACTGTCGATCACTGACCACTGCGCCACTAGTGTCTATTTAATTGCAGGTTTATCATATTATAAATATCGTTGCCGCTCTAACATAATGACACGTTTACACACTGAGCGGTAAAATATCCGTTGCCGTGTAATCGTTCTGACTCCAAAGCAGTCGATCTCTGACCACTGCGCCACTAGTGTCTATTTAATTTCAGGATTATCATATTATAAATATCGTTGCCGCTCTAACATAATGACACGTTTACACACTGAGCGGTAAAATATCCGTTGCCGTGTAATCGTTCTGACTCCAAAGCAGTCGATCACTGACCACTGCGCCACTAGTGTCTATTTAATTGTAGGTTTATCATATTATATTGTTGTGCATAACATGAATAGAAAACAACTTCTTACTAGAGAACAACTTCTTCTTCGTTATTTCGTCGATTGAAGAGAAGGCTAACAAATCAAATTACTTGAGTTCATTCGATTAGTCAAAGGAGAGAGGAAGTTGCAACTTATCAACTAAGCTGATGAAATCAACTCATTCCCGAGTTGAAGACAAACTTCATGCCACGCATTCCTTGAGGTGATCCAGTTTTGTCCCAGAGAACAGGCCTTTCTTGTATTAAAAGAATTATTAATTCATTGCCAATCACAACCACGATAAAATCACTTCACTGCGCCACTACCCAACAGCTGTCGACGGGTGACCAGACGA
>JBAIZL010000005.1:248383322-248398322 GCA_036971475.1 Prosapia bicincta | reverse complement strand
CTACTGTACCACACAGTAAATAGGCTGTTAACTCTCTACTGCACCACACAATAAAGAGACTTAAACTTCTTACTTTATTATACAAAAAATAAGTTTGAACCCCCTATTCTACCACACAAATATATACCTTTTACTTTCTAATGTAGAACACAATAAATACTTTTGACTCCCGATTGTATGACGTAATTAATATACTTTTAACTCCTATTGTACCATATTATAAGTTGACTTTTGATTCTTTATTATAAAGCACTAAAACTCACATTGCACCACATAATAAATAGACTTTATCTCACTGTTGTACCACATAATAGACTTTATACCTCATAATAAATGGACTTTTAACTCTTCATTGTAAAATACAATAAATACTATAATCCTCATTGTACCACATAATAAATAGACTTTATCTCACTGTTTTACCACATAATAGACTTTATACCTCATAATAAATGGACTTTTAACTCTTCATTGGAAAATACAATAAATACTATAATCCTCATTCTAGCACATAATAAATGGACTTTTAACTCTTCATTGTGAAATACAATAAATACTATTACTCCTCATTGTACCACATAATAAATAGACTTTAATTCCCTGTTGTACCACATAATAGACTTTGTACCTCATAATAAATGGACTTTTAACTCTTCTTTGTGAAATACAATAAATACGATTACTCCTCATTGTACCACATAATAAATAGACTTTAACTACCTATTATAACACACAACAAATATACTGTAATTCCATATTGAACTACACAATGAATACTTTAAATCCCTGTTGTACTACATAGTAAATGAATGTTTAACTCCCTAATATACCACCTAAGAAATTGAGTTTTAACTCTCTATTGTGCCACACAACAAATAGACTTTAACTCCCTGTTGTACCACATAATAGACTTTGTACCTAATAATAAATGGACTTTTAACTCTTCATTGTGAAATACAATAAATACGATTACTCCTCATTGTACCACATAATAAATAGACTTTATCTCACTGTTGCACAACATAATAGACTTTATACCTCATAATAAATGGACTTTTAACTCTTCATTGGAAAATACAATAAATACTATAATCCTCATTGTAGCACATAATAAATGAACTTTTAACTCTTTATTGTGAAATACAATAAATACTATTACTCCTCATTGTACCACATAATAAATAGACTTTAACTTCCTGTTGTACCACATAATAGACTTTGTACCTCATAATAAATGGACTTTTAACTCTTCATTGTGAAATAAAATATATACGATTACTCCTCATTGTACCACATAATAAATAGACTTTAACTACCTATTATAACACACAACAAATATACTGTAATTCCATATTGAACTACACAATGAATACTTTAAATCCCTGTTGTACTACATAGTAAATGAATGTTTAACTCCCTAATATACCACCTAAGAAATTGAGTTTTAACTCTCTATTGTGCCACACAACAAATAGACTTTAACTCCCTATTGTACCACAAAATTAATAGACTTTAACTCCCTATTATAAATCACAACAAACCTACAGTGTGTAAGTCCATATTGTACTACACAATAAATATTTTAAATTCCAATTGTACTACATAGTAAATGAAAGATAATCAGTACATTTTTCAATGCTGTGAGTCACGGATAAAACTATTACTTAGGTGTCTTTTGTTGGTGTTTTTATACTCGACACTGTTGGAAGAAATCAGTAAGTATTTGTATAATTAAAGAATAAAAATATGGTACAACTCACAAATATACAATTTTTTATTTCATGTGTGGATTGACCTCGGTGTGTGTATTGACGTCAATGGGGGTGGCTTCATTCCTCTATATATAGGAACCGAGTTATCTGCGCTCTTCACTCGCTCTTCTACTGTTGTTGGGTTCACCTCGTCAATGCTGGATGAGATTCTAGCGAAACGTCGGAACTGCGAATTTATGGACTGCAGAATGAACGGATGTACTCCAGATAGTAAATATTCATCATATATATATATATATATATATATATATATATATATATATATATATATATATATATACTTATATGGAAATTTATATTAGGACATGTCTATTGTACTGTAACATATTTTTAGTTAAAATCATAGAGGCACTGTAGCCTATGAAAGTAAATGTAATGCACTTGGATTGCTAATACCAAAATGTAATTACTCATATGTTTGCTGAAGTTTGTGTAAAGGTTGATTTACCTGAGATCCCGTAACATCCCTGATATGTCCGAGTCCGAAGAATGCACCAGGATATTGAAGGTAATGTGTTAGTGTTACTATTATATTTTGTAATACAATTGTCACCGGTCACGGCGATTAGTGGAAATAGCGTAAGCCTCCCAAAGGCGGGCACACTGCTCAGTTCCATCTACGCTTCCGTATTTTTCTTCTTACTAGAAGGCTTATCACCCCTTTATAGAGAAGGTCTACTTCATCATACACACATATGACGACATAAAGCCCAGATTTTCTACAAATAGGTTTTAAGTTCCTATCGTAATTCACAATAGCTTCCACAACTCGTAGGAAATCAGACTCACCATGCTGGCTGGTAGCCTTAAAACTATACAAAATCTCACGCACACAAGCACACACACACACATACATACACTCAAACAAAATGTAATTAAGTAATAAAGTATTAGTTTTTTATTTGTTTTTGAAATATTTTTGTAAAAAGGGCGGTAGAAATAATCCTAAACTTTATTTTTGATAAAACTAAAACTTAAAGAGTTCATCACATATATTTATGTGTTTCCTCCTCCGGAAATGTTATCGAAGGCTATCGAAAAGAGTTGTGTTTTGGGGTGGGTAACATTGAAGGAAGAGGAAATGAATTGTTGTCTCGCTTTGCCCGTGGCTGGCAGGCTCGCCGTGATTTATTGGACAGCGAACAGTTCCCGTCGATCATTTGGAACATAAAATACAAAAGGTTCGATAGAAATTGGATTTCGACTTTTCTCTTAAATGAGATATAAAATGAAGGTATTTGATTTCCACTGGGTTTATCTTGGCTGGAATATCTATTTTAATTCTCTCGCATTAAAGCACGGATACAAAATATTAAATATTGTTTAAATGTTTTACACATTTATAAAAATTATATAAAACGCCATATCTTCAATATATTTTGGTGATAAACTAAATTCTAAAACGTTTAAATTGGTGATTTATGTAACAATCGTGAAGTTGTCATTGAATAATTATTGTAAAACTGTTTATTTGTATTTCAGAAAAATGATAACTTTAGTAACGCAGTCATTTTCAACTTTGTCCAGTAAAATTAATTAGACCATTAAACACCAATTGAATATTCCTCTAGATTTTTAATAATAAAATATATGTTTTACAATTTTATCCATCTTACTAATAGTCTGTAACACTTCCTAGTTTTATTTTAGTTGATGTGTGTTTACAAAGTTATAAGAATGCGTCTTCTTTTAGGGCATTAAAGCATTTTATTATACCTTGACATTCTTTCATTCTATTTTGAAATAATACTATAAGAACTCTTTCACATTTACTTACATTTACTATGTGTGTGTAAAAGTAAATAAATAAATAAATAAATATATATATATATATATATATATATATATATATATATATATATATATGTATATATATATATATATATATATATATATATATGTATATATATATATATATATATATATATACATATATGTATATATATATATATATATATATATATATATATATATATGTATATATATATATATAGAATATCAAATGTGTTTTCCTGTTAGAATATTTTTAAGATCAAATAATACACACAAATACAGGAATATTTAATTTATTGAACAATAAACTCAAAGCTTTTCGTTGGCTTACATTACCAACATCTTCAGGAGTTACAATATTAAGAATGATAAAACAAACTGTCTAACAAACATGAAGCTACTAGATAAAGCAATACACAGTTGCCAAATCTATTACAATATTGCCAAACTTACTCCACTGCTGCCACAACATTATATACATTGAACAAAGTATGGTATTTAGAACGTATTTGAATTTGTTCATCTATTAATTTGTTATTAATATTATGTTTGTAAATTTCAAATGCTTCACATACGTTCATTTTTAACCCTTTATTTACTTCTTTTATAATTTTCATATTATTTATATTAGGAAACATATGATTATTATTAATACAATGTGTTGCGAAATTAGACTTATATATATTTGGTTTTAAAAAAGCATTAAAATGTTCTTTATACCTTTCTTTTAATTTTTTCTTTGTTTGTGCTATATAAACCTTTTTACAAATTTCACATTCTAATTTATATACTCCATTTTTCTCATGTATAGGCCTATTATTTATATTATTATTATGGTTAATTATATTTATTATTCTATTATTGGTTCTATATGCAATTTTTATGTTTTTATTAGTAAATAATTTGGAAATATTTTTTATTTCAAAACCAGTGTAAGTAAAAGTACTCCATACAGTATTATTATTAATACTATTACTATTGTAATGAATATTATTTTTTATTTGTTTTTGTAATATATTATAATTTAATTTATCTACCGTTTTCTTTTTGTAACCATAAAAAAGAAGAATTTTTGGTTACAAAAAGAAAACGGTAGATAAATTAAATTATAATATATTACAAAAACAAATAAAAAATAATATTCATTACAATAGTAATAGTATTAATAATAATACTGTATGGAGTACTTTTACTTACACTGGTTTTGAAATAAAAAATATTTCCAAATTATTTACTAATAAAAACATAAAAATTGCATATAGAACCAATAATAGAATAATAAATATAATTAACCATAATAATAATATAAATAATAGGCCTATACATGAGAAAAATGGAGTATATAAATTAGAATGTGAAATTTGTAAAAAGGTTTATATAGCACAAACAAAGAAAAAATTAAAAGAAAGGTATAAAGAACATTTTAATGCTTTTTTAAAACCAAATATATATAAGTCTAATTTCGCAACACATTGTATTAATAATAATCATATGTTTCCTAATATAAATAATATGAAAATTATAAAAGAAGTAAATAAAGGGTTAAAAATGAACGTATGTGAAGCATTTGAAATTTACAAACATAATATTAATAACAAATTAATAGATGAACAAATTCAAATACGTTCTAAATACCATACTTTGTTCAATATATATAATGTTGTGGCAGCAGTGGAGTAAGTTTGGCAATATTGTAATAGATTTGGCAACTGTGTATTGCTTTATCTAGTAGCTTCATGTTTGTTAGACAGTTTGTTTTATCATTCTTAATATTGTAACTCCTGAAGATGTTGGTAATGTAAGCCAACGAAAAGCTTTGAGTTTATTGTTCAATAAATTAAATATTCCTGTATTTGTGTGTATTATTTGATCTTAAAAAAAATATATATATATATATATATATATATATATATATATATATATATATATACATATATGTATATATATATATATATATATATATATATATATATATATATATATATATGTATATATATATACATATATGTATATATATATATATATATATATATATATATATATATATATATATATATATATATATATGAGTAAAAATATTAGAAAAAGAAAAATTGTTATAATTTATATATATTTTCAAAGCTTTTCGCTAATAAATATATTTGCATCTCCAAGAAAAATACGATATATCTGTTTATAATACAGTATGTAGGGACTATATTGTGCGTTGAAACGGGCAGATTTTAAAAATAAATGTAGCAGTAAATGTTAAAAATTGTTATATATATATATATATATATATATATATATATATATATATATATACATATATATATATATATCGCAATATGTATTCTTGTGTATTAATAAAGAACATAAGTCAAAATACAAATACAAGAATTATAATTGAATTTACAATTCAAAGCTTTTCGTTGGCTAACAGTACCAACATCATCAGGAATATTAAACAATTAAAATTAACATATGTGCAAATTAGATCAAATAAATAGCTATGCCAAATCAATTACAATGTTGTTAAACATTTTTATTTTGCTGCCCTAACATTACAAACACTGAATATATTATCAAATTTAGATTTTACTTGTATTTGTTCATTTATCAACTCATTATTAGTATTATATTTATGTATTTCTAAAGCTTCATAAATATTCATTCTCAGGCCTTTGTTAATTTCTTTTAAAGGTATCATATTATCTATATTGATATGTGAAATATGTGATTATTATTAACACAATGACTAGCAAAATTTGATTTATAAATTTCTGGCTGTTTATATGCATTAAAATGCTCTTTATATCTATCTTTGAGTTTTTTCTTAGCTTGTCCTATATAAACTTTATTACAATAATCACATTCTAATTTATATACACCGTTTTTTTCATGCATGTTAATAATATTATTATTATTAATTTATTATTAGTATTATATGCGAATTTTATGTTGCTACCTTTAAACAATTTTGTGATATTTTTTACTTCATTAACAAAAAATGTAAATGAAGTCCATATGATATTTTCATCATTATTTTTGTAAGTTAGATTATTATTTTGTTTCTTTAATATATTATAATTAAGTTTATCGACAGTTTTCTTTTTATAGCCATTCTCAGTTGCAATTTGATAGATAATGTTTTTCTCTCTTATCTTGTTTTCATTATTCGTAGGTATTTTATGTAATCTATATAATAAATTGTATAATGCAGCCATTTTTTGATTATACGTTTGGTTAGAATTATTAGGTATAATTTGGTTAGTTTGTGTCGGTTTACGATATATGTTAAATTCAAATTCATTAATATGTCTTATAATTGTTATATCTAGAAAGTTGATCTTATTATTCTTCTCCATTTCATAAGTAAAATTAAAATTTTTATTTATCACATTTATTTTATCTAAAATTGGTATTAAGTTTATACCATTATTATTAGATACATACAAACCATCATCTACATATCTAAACCATTAACAGTTTTTATCAAATTATAATACTATAATAATACTAATAATAAATTATTAAATATAATGAATAATAATAATAATAATATTAACATGCATGAAAAAAAACGGTGTATATAAATTAGAATGTGATTATTGTAATAAAGTTTATATAGGACAAACTAAGAAAAAACTTAGAGATAGATATAAAGAGCATTTTAATGCATAAAAAAAGATAGAAATTTATAAATCAAATTTTGCTAGTCATTGTGTTAATAATAATCACTTATTTCCCAATATAGATAATATGATAGTTATAAAAGAAATTAACAAAGGACTGAGAATGAATATTTATGAAACTTTAGAATTACATAAATATAATACTAATAATGAGTTGATAAATGAACAAATACAAGTAAAATCTAAATTTGATAATATATTCAGTGTTTGTAATGTTGGGGCAGCAAAATAAAAATTTTTAACAACATTGTAATTGATTTGGCATAGCTATTTATTTGATCTAATTTGCATATATGTTAATTTTAATTGTTTAATATTCCTGATGATGTTGGTACTGTTAGCCAACGAAAAGCTTTGAATGGTAAATTCAATTTTAATTCTTGTATTTGTATTTTGACTTATGTTCTTTATATATATATATATATATATATATATATATATATATATATATATATATATATATGTATGTATGTATGTATATAAATAATTATATGTATTTATTTTTATATATAGACACACACACACACACACATACATATATATATATATATATATATATATATATATATATATATATAACAACTGAGGATAATCAAATACAAGAACTATTTATGTGTATTTGATGGTTATATATTCCGACGATGTTTACTATTGTTTCCTAACGAGAACCTTGGGATAAAAAATTATTAAATTATTCTTGTATTTAAATATCTTTAGGTAACCCAAAAAATTAGTTTTTAATAAACACACACACACACAACAAACTAGTTTCGGTGACGATGTCGCCTTTCTCAGTGCTTGACTATTACTAACAAATCATCAAGCTATCATACAAGTCAAATAAAACAAACAAGATAAAAATACAAAGGCAAGCAGTAATATGAATCTATTACATAGCACAACACCTATTACTCTGGAGAGGTATTTTACATAACTGATATTATTATTAATTCTTTGTTCCTTTACTCCCACCCTTATTTTACACTATCACCAATAAACAAATCCTAAACAAAGCGCACACAGTTAAAAAATAACAATCATATATTATATAAAAATACACGTTATAAACAAATCACTAAAAATATCAGTTTACACAAAATTAAAACTAAAAACAAAGTCAAGATAAATAAACAAACATCAACACTTAAACATATTTTACCATTTTTACAAGGTAGCAGTAGCAACTAATTAAACACTTAATATATCTGAAAAAAATAGAAAAAAAAAACAAAAACAGTTATGAAGCACATGCTTAGAGGAACAACAAAGAATTTGGATTTAGAAAGGATGAACCCTGAACTGGTCCCCACTCATTGTTATCTGAGACATCTTGAAATTTGTTGATAAACCAGGTCTCCCAAGCATCCATAGTATTATGCCTCGTGACTTGCTTCAACAACTTAGGGTGGTCAGACGCAAAATAATGCTGGTTGTTCAGGTAATGCTTGGCAATCGCTGAGTATTCCGGTTTGTTTTTAAAATGAGCAAAGTGCTCTCTGCTTCTTGTCTTAATGTTCCTACGGGTTTGACCAATATAGTGTGTAAGCTTTGTTTAGGATTTGTTTATTGATGATAGTGTGAAATAACGGGGGGGGGAGGGGAATTAAAAGAACAAAATATTAATAATAATAGCAGTTATGTAAAATATATACCTCTTCTGAGTAAGAAGTGTTGTGGTATGTAATAGATTAATTTGATTGCTTGACTTTGTATTTTTATCTTGTTTGTTTTATTTGACTTGTACGATAGCTTGACGATTTGTTAGTAGTAGCCAAAAACTGTGGAAGGCGACATCGTCGCCGAAACTAGTTTGTTGTGTGTGTTTATTAAAAACTAATTTTTTGTGACATTTTGAGTTCACTATTTTGATTTTTACCTTTGTGAATAGTTCTCACTAGCTAAGCTCTAATTAACTAAATATTCTCAGTTGGTTTGATTATTATACAACAAAACAATTTTTTATTATATATGCATATATAATTATTATATATAGTCAAAATGTTGACTTTTGAAATGCATTTTGTTATTCTCTTTTTATATCAGACTATTAGGATGTCTACCTATCCTTAAACCATTGTTCCTTTACAAAATTGTATTTTTCATATAGTTTTTAAAATTCATTTTTAATAATTTGAAATGAGAAATATTTTTATTAAAATAAACGTAGAAATCAAAATTTAAAGCGATTTAATTAAGCGTTCATAGTTTAGCTGTGGGCAAAATGTTAGTAATAAAAGTTTTATTTCCCCTCACGTTGTATCGTCACACTAAAAATGGATTTCCAATGCTTTGCAAATACTTGGCTCTGTAAACAGACTCAAAGTGATGTTCAATTCCACTTCACAGCTTGCCTTTCTCAGCAAGAAGAACGTATGTCTAATCATAATCAGACAGTCAATTTTGAAATGTTTTTCTCTTGACAATTCGCCATAAAAAGATGTTGGAGTTGCAAAAATATATTTAGCACATTAGAATAACTGTGCGTCTGTAACCACCTTTCTGTTCCAATAAATAAAAAAAAAGAAGTGAAATATACGGAATGAATAGAGAAAGTATTCAAGAGAACAAAAAAATAACAGTAAGGAAACCCGTAGCATGAATGGAATAAGTGTGCAAGATAAAAGACAAGGAAAAATACTAAATGATTGAAATAAGTGTGCAAGAGAAAGAACAAAGGAGATAATATAGAGTTAACACATTAAGTGTGCAAGAGAAATAAAAATAAAAAATGAATGAAGTAAATGTGCGAGAGAAAGAGAAAAGGAATAGAAAGAATTATTGGACTAAATGTACAAGAAAAAGGTGCAAACTGAAAGTGTAAGTTGCTGTACTGTACTGTATACTTTAACAAACACATACAGGCACGCGAGCAAGCGTATATCTACACAGACACTTACACACACACACACACACATACACACACACACAACCCCCCCCCCACACACACACATACATACATACACACATACATACATACATACACACACACACACACACACACACACACACACACACACACACAAAACACACACACACACACACACACACACACATACATACATACACACACGCGCGCGCGAAAGGTTTTTTTTACCTGTTTGTCGCTAATTACAATTCGTTACGAATATTGCCATAGGCCCGACACAAAATAATGTTTATTGTCTTGCACAAACAATCACCATTACATAGGCAAATTATCACGTTGTACGGATGTCGAGCTGTTGTATAGGGAGAGCCCTGCTTAGGAAGCAAATTTCTTGCGCACGTTGCTTAACCTCACTCAATCAGGGGCTCTTGGGTGAGCTATCCTAAAATGAGACGTTTGTGAGGGTAAGTATCATCTGAACGCTGTAATCCCAATAGGTTATTCGTAAAAATACAATTTCATTTGACGCGGTACATGTGGTTTTTGTTTAATTAATTTTATAATCTGTTAAAACATTAGCTGATAAATAAATATGGTTAATAATTTCTAACTAAATAATGGTTAGAAAATATATCAAACTGGAGTAGTACCAAGATCATTTAATCCCTCACCAAAGTATGGTTTATATAAATCATTTTAATGTCTTATGAATATCTATCTTTCATTAAAAAAAAATATATTAATAATTTTTTAATTTATAACATTAATTATTTTATAAATTGCAATATCTTCCGTTCAATATATACTTTATGATCCGTAAAAGTTCGTTATTTATTATTTTTTGCTTCTATTTAAAAATCCGCTTTATAGATATATTTGTATGTATGTCTGTTTGTGTTGCATAGTAAGAAAAACATAATTTCTAATAGCATATGTATAGGCCTACAATTATTATATTTCTGTTATATTTTACCATCATTATATTAATAGTATTGTATATATTATTTATAAATAATCGTAGCTATTCTATTATTTTAAAGTAGGAACCCAATTAGTTTTGTCTCAGCCTTTTCTTGTTAAATAGTGACAAACTCCTTATTAGATCTTGTAGTTATAATTCAGCTTTGTTAAAATATTTTAGGAAATAATTTATTCCAAATTGTAATTCTTATTATAACTACCAAACTATCAAGCAGTTTATTTGGATTTTTGTTTATTTCAAAATATTTTTTTTACTATCAAAAACTTTCATTTTTGTTTGGTTACAGGTAATACCCTTTTTTAAATTTTTCCATAATGACTTGTAAGATTAAAAAAATTTTGTGTTTACTTTTAAATAATGAAATATCCATTGTGTCAATGTAAGTAATTAATAAAGGTTGAATGACACTTTTGCGGGATTTTACAATCACATCATCTTTTTAAACGTTCCGGATTGGTTAGCGGCGATTGTTTTTCACTCCATCCAGCTTTTCAGGCTACAATTTAATTTTATAATCAACCAAAAATTATTTTAAATTATTAGTGCTCAAACCATCGTACTTTTAATCTGTTTAACTGTTATCACGTTTTCTATTAGTGCCCACTTACATCATACCGTAAAACCCACCCCAACCTATAAAATAAAAACTGTTTGAGGTGATTCACAATTGAAATAAAAATCACGTTATTGAAGAATTATCAAGCTAGGGGTATATTAATAATGGATAGCTTACACTATTATATAACAAATGTAGACGGTAAAATCGTTCAAAATCGTGCTTTAATTTTACAAAACAGTTTCATTAGATAAGGGCTTTCTTTAATAACAAAGACTTAGGTATGCAGAGTACAGAAAGTCAGTAGCTTAAAGCACGAACCACGTTTGTCGAAACGTGTCAAAGAAAAGTATAGTTTTGCCAACATTACACGGTGAGATGCAGCTGACCTTAGAGGTCAGTTGTTCGTTTAGGTATCTCCTTGGGAAGCAGAAGCACTCGGATCCCGTACAATATATCGCAACCATTTCCATTACATAAGCTGTGTACTAGCTTAGAACTACAAATTACCTTTTCGAGGTGATCTGTAATGGCAAACAGCAAATAATAGCGTCAACACAGAAGATGGTGGATGGTTGAATTCAGATTGCTTTGACTCAAGAGAGAACTTTGAATTTTAATTATGATTATATTTGCAATCTTTGCCGTTGTAATTAAACATATGTTTAAAAAATCTATAACTGAAGTAATACTTGACCGGGGATTTAAAATAAGCCTAAAACTAAAAATCGAGACACCTCACAACATAAAAGGATCTAAATAATTACATCCGTCTACACTAAGAAGGCTAAAACAGTTCCATCCATCTACAATTTGAAGGCTAAAATAATTACATCCATCTATACCTAGAAGGCTACAACAATTTCATCCATATACACTAAGAAATCTAAAGCAGTTCCTTCCATTTACACTTAAAAGTCTAAATTGGTTCCATCTATTTACACTTAGAAAGCTAAAACAAATACATCCATCTACACCTAGAAGGCTACAACAATTTCATCCATATACACTAAGAAATCTAAAGCAGTTCCTTCCATTTACACTTAAAAGTCTAAATTGGTTCCATCCATTTACACTTAGAAAGCTAAAACAAATACATCCATCTACACTTAGAGGGCTAAAACAATTTCATCCATCTACACTTAGAAGGCTAAAACAATTTCATCCATCTACACCTAGAAGGCTACAACAATTTCACCCATCTACACTAAGAAAGCTAAAGCAGATCCTTCCATCTACAGTTTGAAGGCGAAAACAATTTCATCCATCTACTCTTAGAAGGCTAAAACAATTTCATCCATCTACACTAAGATATATAAAGCAGTTCCTTCCATCTACACTTAGAAGGCTAAAACAGTTCCATCTATCTACAAAGGGCTAAGAGAGTCTATCCCTCTACACTTAGGAAGCTAAAACAGTCCCCTCCATTTACACTTGGAAGGCTAAATAAATTCCATCCATCTACACTTAGAAAGCTAGAATAGTTTCATTGATCTACACTTAGAAGGTTAAAACAATTTCATCCATCTAGACTTAGAAAGCTAAAAATTTCAAACATATAGAATTCGAAGGCTAGGACGGTTCCATCCATATAAACAGGGTTAAAACAGTTCCATCAATCTACACTTAGAAGGCTAAAACAGTCCCCTCCATTTACACTTCGAAGGCTAAAACAGTTTCATCGATTTATATTTAAAAGGCTAAAATGGTTCCATCTATATAAACAGGGCTAAAACAGTTCTATCCATTTACACTTAGAAGGCTAAAACGGTCCATCCATTTACACTTACAAAGCTAAAAGAGTTCTATCCATCTACACTTAGAAGGCTAAAGCAGTTCCCTCCATTTACCCTTAGAAGGCAAAAACAGTTACTTCCATTTAGCTTTAGAAGGCTAAAACAGTTCCTCCCATGTGTACTTAGAAGGCTAAAACAATTTCATACAATTACTCATAGAAGGAAAAACAGTTTCAAATATTATCAAAAAATATACACGAAATGTTTCTACTTTGTGTATAGACTGTCCGTCCTGCAAATGTTGGATGTGTCCAGATATTTAACCGCTTTTCCAATATTGCGTCGAAGGTATTGATAATGTATGATTCACTTTGACTTTCTTTATTTGCCATTCTCAAAAAACACCTAATTTTTCTCTGTTCTCTTGACCACTTCTACAATTACGCTTTATGTTTGTAACGTTTGCATGCGCATTCTTTACTATACTTTTTATGTGTACTTCTTTGTAGTTTAAATTAGATCACATTTTGTTTTGTAGATATGTCAATATAAATATTTTCGCCTAGTTAATGATAGAAAATGATTTTCTATATAGGTTTTCCAAAGGTATAGGAGATGGCGTCATTGGATTACTAGTGTAGTCGTGAAGTCGAGTCCTAAGTGGATCAACTCAGTATTCGGGTCATAAAGAAATGTCTACCCGTTAGAGTACAACGGATGAAGAAAGATAAGGGCGAATAGATGGCACTAGGTAAGAATAAGGCAATGTGCTATTAAACCCAGGTATAGTGCGGACCACGTAATCGTGCAGCCGACCTTGAGAGATCGTAGTAGGCGAGACGGGAGGTAGAGGGTCAGTATAAATACTTTCCTAAAAACATGGATAAGGACTGTCAAATCACTGACTTGTGTCGACATGAGATGGTCGATATTAGATACATTCAATGATAAATCAGCTTCGGTATGAAATATCAATCTTGTAATATGTGTAGACATATAGGGTGCAGCATTTGTTTATATACTGGACATTCTCAATATGTAAGATGTTTTGCGGAAGTGGTAGTAAACGAGAGCAAGGACAAGTGCACCGTTACAAGGTCAGTATTATACTGGAAATTAAAGGAAAAAAGGCATAGTATGGAAAAGGAAGAGGGGTTTACCTGAAGAAAATCTCCTTTCAATCTACTTAAGGAGAGATAACTTCCCGTTACTTTCTTAAAATTACAAACTAACAAAAACCTACAATACCTTATCAGAATATCCGTTATTAAAAAAATCGTTTTTAGTGACAATATTCAGTTATATTTGAAAGGTATAACTCAAAAATATTTGTAATATTAACTTAGTAATAAGAACATGTTGCATTTATCTACAAATAATAATATTTACACAGATAACTAGCGAAACGTCACTAGAAAATCATTTCAACGACAGTCACGTTATGTTAAGACGTTTTCCTCACAAAAGCAGACAAGCAAGCAGAGAAGAGGAATTGGGCCGGCGCGGCGTTGGGTTTGTGTACAGAGCCAAGTATAATGCAAAGGATCCGAAATCCATTTGGAGATGTGACGGAGCATCTTTATATAGAATACAAATCGTATTCCGCCCCAGCGCTTGTGATATCAAGTGCTTTGTATCAAG
>JBAIZL010000005.1:248348322-248378322 GCA_036971475.1 Prosapia bicincta | reverse complement strand
ATTATAATTCTTTTATTTGTATTTTGACTTTGTTCTTTAAATATATATATATATATATATATATATATATATATATATATATATATATATATATATATATATAATACGAGAAAAACAAATACATGAATAATGTATTGTATAATACAATTTAAAGCTTTTGTTGGTCACGTCCCTGTGTTTTCAAAGAGTGCGGCCAAATAAAATTCGTACTTGTAGATCCCGACAGAAATAAGAATATATTCCTATAAGAAATATGCAGATCGTAGCAATAAGTAAACAGATTGGATTTTGCTAAGACATGAGATCTAAGAAGACTTATATTTAATAGTATTATGAAAATAATATTGGGAATAAAATATTACGTAGTAGGACAAAAGGAATATGAGAATAAGACATATACCAGGTCGGGGATGAATCTTGAACTCACGTGCTTTCCGCTTAATGGCGTATATATATATATATATATATATATATATATATACCCTTTCGCATTACTTATACATTGAACAGAGGATTACATCGAATGTTCTACATGTCATATCGGAAATAACCAATGCCATATTTAAGCTTAGAGAAAAGTCCATCGGAAATTAAACATTTGAAACATATATTGACGTTAAGTGACTCATGTGGCCTTAATTCTTATCGCAATGGAAAAATACTAAATATAGAATTATTATACTTTCATAATAGAAAGTTAATTTGTAATACATGACAATATATCCAATACATAATAACATATGCAAGGCAGGACATAACAATTAGCAAACAGTACCAACATCCTCAGTAATAATTGCAGATTATTCCTGAGGATGTTTCAGTCTGCCTACTAAAAGCTTTGAATTGTAAAATAAAACAAATTATTCTTGTATATGTATTTTCTCATATTTTTCATTATTATACATGAAAACATATTTTATTATATATATAATATTAGTAAACAGTTTACAAATAAGAATGTACTTACTTAGGGGTTTTGTAAACTCAAACATTTTCAAGAAAATATCTTATCGAGTTAAACTCGTTAAAAATGATAGTAAAATATCTAACGAAAGGTTTAAGGCCTCGTATGTACGTGTATTCTTCTTTATTAATTTTACCAAATGTAAAAATAAAGCATTCTACCAATTTATATATATATATAAAAGTAATAATTTATAAATAATGATAATAATTTTGAAAATTATTGATAACGATTTGTTGTTAAGAATAAAGAACAATAAAAGTATTGCAAAACCCCAAATACAAAAACAATGAGAAATATCTAATGTTACAAGTTAGCTAAGATTAAACCCTTATTTACGTTTTCATAACCATGACAACCTCATCAGTGGGTGCTATTACAAAATTAAAGCCTGGATTATAATAATTTATAAACTAGTCTGACCTTGTATAAGAATAAAGAAAAAATTAATATAGTTCAATATCATGTCTGTTTTAAAATATAACTAAATGAAATACACCTGTAATACGCCCCAATTACAATGTAATTAAAGACAAGGAGGAAATTATTATGACAGTGTGAATAGGATCCTTTTGCATATGCTTAGTTCAAGAGACTTATATACTGATGATCTGATAACATACAAGTACCGTGAATGTCCTTTCTATCAAGAGAAGTAAGATACTTGGATGCACTTTATTGGGTAAATTATTAATGGTTAAATAGGAATCCAAGAGCTAAATGGATGCTGATTGTTTTTTTTTTAATTCAAATTGTAGAGCATTATTAAACCTAAAGGAATTCAGTTAATAAAGACAACAACAAATAATTAAAAAGGCACATTGAAATATCAAGAAATATACTTCGCGTCATTTTACCGTCGACTTCAATGTTTTGTAAGAAAATACTGAACTACGGTTCTGTTAGAATACATTAACGCAATTAGTCTCCACCTCCCCCCTTAATACTGCCTAATGATGTTTTGTTTAGTCAGTGTTGTGTAAAGCTGAGACCAAGTCAAAATATTGTCATACATTTACAACCATTCTTCAATTTAGTAGCTCAAAGTAAATAAACATTTCTAAGCTATGTTCATAAAAGCAATAAAGAAACAAATTAAATTTATTGAAATTCAAAAAAATTGGAATATAGGCCTATATATATTATTACTTTACTTTACATCAATTATTTTTGAAACAACACAGTAATCTAAGTTTTATAATCAGACAACTTTGATTTTATATCACTTATAATTATTATGAAATAAATAATTAATTCTCACAAGTTTGCTATATTTAAACTATATGAAAAAATAAAAAATGCAATAGTTAAAATGTGTTATTATATAAACAAATTATTATTATTTTTTTATCAGGAAATTACGGATTATGTTGAGGGACAGATATTAGGCTGAATCATATGTCTTTAAATATAAATATTTTCACTTATCCTAGGTAATGCAGTAATAAAAGTACTAAATAATTTACAAAATATGATTTTACAAATTATTTTTAAATTGTTTTATAAATTTATTTCAAATCAAACTAATATTTAAAAAAATATTGACTGTAGAACATCGAAGGAGATAATTCATGAGATAAAAAGAATATATAAAAATCACAACTGGTTGAATATTTGTAATTACAATTAAAATCAGCTGTAATTAAAATCTACAAAGTAAAATGTAATAAATTTATTTAAAGTGAATCTTACTAAAAAAAAATAAAATAAATGGTAAAGTACACAAATACCGTGTGGATTTGGTCTTTACCATTTCAACATCATTTTCTTATGAGCAGACGCCCATTTAAATAATCATGTTTCACCTTTTAAACAGAGCATTCACCTTTCTCTTCTGTTTTAGCAAGATCTTTCACCGATGAGCTCCCACATGTACTGGACTCCGCAACAAATTTTCATTTATACATTAATTTTTATTCAGGTAGTATAAATTCCAAATCAATAAAATAGTTGCGAATCACTCACATTGACGCATATTTAACTCACTACATTTGAATGTATCACTTCTGCCAGGTAGAATACCAGTACTGATTTTTAAGAATTAACAACACAATATGAAAATGTAATCAAGAAGCTAGCATATATATATATATATATATATATATATATATATATATATATATAAATATGGTGATATGTTTTCTTGTAATATAGTTGAAAATATTTCGAAAAACGAGAACATTTTAATGCATATATTATTCAAAATCATGAAGACTTTCCCGAAGATGCTGGTACTGTTTTATCGGCAAAAAGGTTTGAATAATATATGCATTAAAAGAATTATTGTTTTTGAAATATTTTTAATTAATTAATTCTATATACACACACACACACACACATATATATATATAAAATTATGTATATATTCATTAACTATATTACAAGAAAACGTATCAACAAATTTATCATATATATATATAGTTCCATGGAGAATTCGAAGGTCTAATAATTCCTTGTTCAAGCATGTCCTGAGTTTGTTTATTAATTTCGTTCTTGTAAATCTCTGGATATCTATAATTTCTAGAGTACACGGGAATTTCATCAGTAGTCCTAATAACATGTTTTATTTGGTTGGTAAAAGTTAAATCGTTTCCCTCAATATGGAATAAATCTGCATAATCTTCTATTAAACTTGTTATAGCGGATTTTTCTTCAAAGTTCATATGTTCCATTCTAAATTTTGATAAATCTAAATTTTTCCTTCTCGATTTGGTTTGTTTATAATCGAACATATTGAAATTAGTGTTCCTTTGAATTGCATCAGGTTTGAAAATATTATATTCCTTTAAAGATTTTAATTCTAATGGTTCATTCACTGTTAATTCTACATTTTCCTCTGTGTTGATTATTATAGGGCAGTAGGCTTCTCCCTTGTGTACTGAGACTATACACTGCGGAATTTCTAATCCATTTAAGTTTTTGTATGGTAAGAGTCCTTCTCCATCTTGAATATTTTGTATTCTAAATTTAATCATTTGGCTAGCGCGGGCTTGTATAACATAACTTGTTCCCTTTTTTGCTTTCTGTTCCTGACATTCGCTTTTATTATTATTATTATTATTTTGTTCTTCTGTGTTAAAATATTTAATCAGCATTTGCTTATTGCGAAATATTAATTTATCATTCACAAAATTTAAATTAATTTTTAATTCTTTTATGTTATCTAATCCAAGGAGTAAGTCAAAATCTTTATAGAAATCAAATAAATAGAATTTGGTTGTTTCTTTTCCTAAAAGTGGTAGCGTACAACTGTATTTTTCTTTTGATACTCCATGAGCTGTACTCACTTCAAATGGTTCTTGTTTTAGGGTGTTTTGAAAAATTGGAAAGCTATTGATTTTTTAATAAATGATCTCGTGCTTCCAGTGTCAATCAGCATCTTTAGGTTGGTCTTGGGATCGTGGATGTACGGTAGTTCGTTTGTGTCGTCTTCTATATGCATTATGGAAAATGTCTTTTTAATGTGGTTAGTCCTAAAAAATGATTTTGGGTATGATTGTCCTCTTGAGTGAATCCGCATGCGTTTTCCTCTTGCGTTGAATCATCAATGTCTATGTAGCTGTCAGGGTCCTCTTGCGGTTCATAATCTGTTTGTTCGGTCAGATAAGAGTTAGTCATTTGTTCAGTCAATCGATTCATAGTTTGATCGTAATTTTCCTCCTCTATTGGCTTCCCTGTCATCTGATAAAGTCTATTTTGTCTAATTGTGTTCCCTGTTTGACGTGTGGAAATGCTCATTGGTTCTGGTTCAAATTTTTGATGAACTTTTAATGGTGTGTAGTTGTTAGACTGTCTCGGTTGTTGATTTTGCTGTACGTATGAGTTAGGTTTAGTAAATTGGTTAGGATTATTTTGGTAGTTGGGCCTATAATTTTGGAAGGTTTGTTTGTTAGGAAGGGGTTTGCGAATAGGCGGGTATTGTGGGGCCCTAGGTGGAATGTTCTGTTTAATATTTTGAAATAATTTGTTATTTTAAATTGAAAGTCATTAGTAAGCATGTTAAGTGCTTCGCTAAGAGAATCTGGATTTTTGGTTCGCATTAGCGATCCTACGGGTTCATGTAAACCTCTAAGGAGCACTCTTAACCCTAATTTCTGTACATATTCTATTAAAACATCTTTGGCCAATTGTCTTTGTGGCTCTTTATTAACAAAAAATGAAATCTGTAAATTTAATAGTTTTTGAATTCTCTCATAAAATTTAAAAGGTGATTCGTTATTCTCTTGTTTTAACTCATTTCTAAATTAAAGCCATTTCTAAATTAAGTAAAGCCATTTCTAAGTAAAACAATCTCTTTTGTCTGAATAGCTGGTTAATAATACTTTTTTAATCTCATACCAATTATATGAATTTGAGTTTACTACCATTTGTAATGCTTGGCCTTTTAACTTAGCTAGTATAGAAGAAAATAGATATTCATTTTGAAAATCCTCTGGATTTTCGTTTACATAAAACTCATTTACTACTTTATCACATATGGAAATGAATCTGTGGAGCATAGTGGGCTCTCCACTATACTCAGGAATCATATCAAGATATTCCTTCTTTAATGTTGGCGTTGCCATTTTAAAATATTATTTTCTTTAAAATAATAAAATTAAAAATCAATTATATAAAATTAAAAAGTATTTACTCTACTTTTTCTTAATTCTATATCTTAAGATCTACTTACAAGTTGATCCAAAATACTTTGCTCATTTGAACAATTTTCACTTTTCATTTTTCACTTACACGATATTCACTCGTGCTCTTAATAGATATGCGCTCTATTAAGTGGTTGTAGATATTCACTCTACTTAAAGTTTCCTCAATTAACGGTTAAAACCGACGGACGTTATATTCACTAACTTCCTTGAGGCGTCCTACCGACTGCGCCAGTTACGTGTTATATTAAGCTTGAAAGGTTTTTAAAAATGATTTTATTTTTACAAACCTTTGTTAATTACGAAACATTTAATTTTGAAATTGTTACAATAATTTAGCTTAATAAAAACAAATACAATTGATGTACATTCAATCGGAGTGAGAACGTCTGTATGAGACAGAGGCGACTTGCACACTACTGGGGCTCTGTTCTCACCAACTATATAATACAAAAGCTGCGTAAGCAGGAATTTTCCTAGCACGCATTTAATTATGAAATGTTCACATAAATTGTTCATATAACTTATATATATATATATATATATATATATACACACTTAATAACTTTGTATACAATGTTAAATTTTTACGTATCTGGATTGTGTACAGTTTATTAATTTAATTAAGTTTAATTATAAATTAGTTAAGTATACTGTATTTTTATCTTTTCAGTTTTATTTATTTAAATTAATATTACCATTTATTCAAAATTGATATATAACAAATAAATTAATTTTCGAAACAATTTAATAAGATTTACTTTTTGTGTAAATATCCAATTCAAATATATCCCTTTATAAATCCTATGTCTTATTAGATAGGAAATGGTAACTTATAGAAAAACGTAAACCTGTATTATTACCATATCAACTCTGCTCATGTTTCACATGTGTGAGAACACTGCAAATTAAAACTTGTAAACAAATTTGACTATAACAGATGAAAACAATTAAAAAAAAAAATATGTTAAAAATTATAGGAAGTATATAGTACTACAATATAAGTCAGTGGTTAACAAACATTTTTAAACGGCTACCTTGATGAAAAAATATTTAATGACGCTGCCGAAAAAGTTGCCTATTATTTTGTTGGTAATAACGTTTCAAGTCAATTGTTATTAAAAACACTTTTTCTCACTCCTCTACTTAATACGCTACAAAGACATAACTGTTTATTTGTTAGTAAATTTTTTAAAGCTATACAAATCTCCAATAGACATAAAGTTTAAGAATGATCTAGTTCTTGTAGATGAGTCACCACAAGAAATTTACATTATTAGTAAATAGAATCTATTCCCTGGGTAAAAAATAAAAGCAGAAAAGTCTTACATTGAGAAGCAGCTCTTTATTATTATTCCGTTTCTTTGCTGCTCGTAGTAAGCTTAAGCACGTTACTGCTATTCCGTTTCTTTGGTGTTTGTAGTAAGCTTAAGAACTTTACTGCTAATCCGTTTCTTTGGTGTTTGTAGTAAGCTTAAGAACTTTACTGCTATTCCGTATCTTTGGTGTTTGTAGTAAGCGTAAGAACTTTACTGCTATTCCGTTTCTTTGGTGTTTGTAGTAAGCTTAAAAATTTACTGCTATTCCGTTTCTTTGGTGTTTGTAGTAAGCTTAAGAACTTTACTGCTATTCCGTTTCTTTGGTGTCTGTAGTAAGCTTAAGAACTTTACTGCTATTCCATTTCTTTGGTGTTTGTAGTAAGCTTAAGCACTTTACTGCTATTCCGTTTCTTTGGTGTTTGTAGTAAGCTTAAGAACTTTACTGCTATTCCGTTTCTTTGGTGTTTGTAGTAAGCTTAAGAACTTTACTGCTATTCCGTTTCTTTGATGTTTGTAGTAAGCTTAAGAACTTTACTGCTATTCCGTTTCTTTGGTGTTTGTAGTAAGCTTAAGAACTTTACTGCTATTCCGTTTCTTTGGTGTTTGTAGTAAGCTTAAGAACTTTACTGCTATTCCGTTTCTTTGGTGTTTGTAGTAAGCTTAAGAACTTTACTGCTATTCCGTTTTTTTTGGTGTTTGTAGTAAGCTTAAGAACTTTACTGCTATTCCGTGTCTTTGGTGTTTGTAGTAAGCTTAAGAACTTTACTGCTATTCCGTTTCTTTGGTGTTTGTAGTAAGCTTAAGAACTTTACTGCTATTCCGTTTCTTTGGTGTTTGTAGTAAGCTTAAGAACTTTACTGCTATTCCGTTTTTTGTGTGTTTGTAGTAAGCTTAAGAACTTTACTGCTATTCCGTTTCTTTGGTGTTTGTAGTAAGCTTAAGAACTTTACTGCTATTCCGTTTCTTTGGTGTTTGTAGTAAGCTTAAGAACTTTACTGCTATTCTGTTTCTTTGGGGTTTGTAGTAAGCTTAAGAACTTTACTGCTATTCCGTTTCTTTGGTGTTTGTAGTAAGCTTAAGAAATTTACTGCTATTCTGTTTCTTTGGTGTTTGTAGTAAGCTTAAGAACTTTACTGCTATTCCGTTTCTTTGGTGTTTTTAGTAAGCTTAAGAACTTTACTGCTATTCTGTTTCTTTTGTGTTTGTAGTAAGCTTAAGAATTTTACTGCTATTCCGTTTATTTGGTGTTTGTAGTAAGCTTAAGAACTTTACTGCTATTCCGTTTCTTTGGTGTTTGTAGTAAGCTTAAGAACTTTACTGCTATTCCGTTTCTTTAATGTTTGTAGTAAGCTTAAGAACTTTACTGCTATTCGGTTTCTTTGGTGTTTGTAGTAAGCTTAAGAACTTTACTGCTATTCCGTTTCTTTGCTGCTCGTAGTAAGCCTAAGCACTTCACTGCTATTCCGTTTCTTTGCTGCTTGTAGTGAGTTTAATAATTTTACTGCTATTCCGTGTCTTTACTGCTAGTTGTAAGTTAAAAACTTTACTGATATTCCGTGTCTTTGATGCTCGTAGTAAGTTTAACAACTTTACTAAAATTGCGTGTTTTGCTGCTCCTAACAACTTTACTGCTATTACATGTCTTTGCTGATCGTTGTAAGCCTAACAACTTTACTGCTATTCCGTTTCATTGCTGCTCGTAATAAGCTTAAAAACTTTTCAGCTATTCTGTGTCTTTACTGCTCGTTGTAAGTTTGACAACTTTACTGCTATTACGTGTCTTTACTGCTCGTAGTAAGCCTAACAACTTCACTGCTATTCCGTTTCTTTGCTGCTCGTAGTAAGCTTAAAAACTTTACTGCTATTCCGTGTCTTTACTGCTCGTTGTAAGTTTGACAACTTTACTGCTATTACGTGTCCTTACTGCTCGTAGTAAGCTTAACACCTTTACTGCTATTCCACGTCTTTGCTATTCGTAGTAAGCCTAACAACATTACTGCTATGCCGTTTATTTGCTGCTCGTAGTAAGCTTAACAACTTGACTGCTATTTCACGTCTTTTCTGTTCGTAGTAAGCCTAACAACTTTACTGCTATGTTGTTTATTTGCTGTTCGTAGTAAGCCTAACAACTTTACTGCTATGTTGTTTATTTGCTGCTCGTAGTAAGCTTAACAACTTGACTGCTATTCCACGTCTTTGCTGTTCGTAGTAAGCCTAACAACATTACTGCTATGCCGTTTATTTGCTGCTTGTAGTAAGCTTAACAACTTGACTGCTATTCCACGTCTTTGCTGTTCATAGTAAGCCTAACAACTTTACTGCTATGTTGTTTATTTGCTGCTCGTAGTAAGCTTAAAAACTTGACTGCTATTCCACGTCTTTGCTGTTCGTAGTAAGCCTAACAACTTTACTGCTATGTTGTTCATTTGCTGCTTGTAGTAAGCCTAACAACTTTACTGCTATGTTGTTTATTTGCTGCTCGTAGTAAGCCTAACAACGTTGCTGCTATGTTGTTTATTTGCTGCTCGTAGTAAGCTTAACAACTTGACTGCTGTTCCACGTCTTTGCTGTTCGTAGTAAGCCTAACAACTTTACTGCTATGTTGTTTATTTGCTGCTCGTAGTAAGCCTAACAACTTTACTGCTATGTTGTTTATTCGCTGCTCATAGTAAGCTTAAATACTTGACTGCTATTCCACGTCTTTGCTGTTCGTAGTAAGCCTAACAACTTTACTGATATGTTGTTTATTCGCTGCTCGTAGTAAGCTTAACAACTTGACTGCTATTCCACGTCTTTGCTGCTCGTAGTAAGACTAACAACTTTACTGCTATGTTGTTTATTCGCTGCTCGTAGTAAGCTTAACAACTTGACTGCTATTGCACGTCTTTGCTGTTCGTAGTAAGCCTAACAACATTACTGCTATGTTGTTTATTTGCTGCTCGTAGTAAGCTTAACAACTTGACTGCTATTCCACGTCTTTGCTGTTCATAGTAAGCCTAACAACATTACTGCTATGTTGTTTATTTGCTGCTCGTAATAAGCTTAACAACTTGACTGCTATTCCACGTCTTTGCTGTTCGTAGTAAGCCTAACAACATTACTGCTATGTTGTTTATTTGCTGCTCGTAGTAAGCTTAACAACTTGACTGCTATTCCACGTCTTTGCTGTTCATAGTAAGCCTAACAACTTTACTGCTATGTTGTTTATTTGCTGCTCGTAGTAAGCTTAACAACTTGACTGCTATTCCACGTCTTTGCTGTTCGTAGTAAGCCTAACAACTTTACTGCTATGTTGTTCATTTGCTGCTTGTAGTAAGCCTAACAACTTTACTGCTATGTTGTTTATTTGCTGCTCGTAGTAAGCCTAACAACGTTGCTGCTATGTTGTTTATTTGCTGCTCGTAGTAAGCTTAACAACTTGACTGCTATTCCACGTCTTTGCTGTTCGTAGTAAGCCTAACAACTTTACTGCTATGTTGTTTATTTGCTGCTCGTAGTAAGCCTAACAACTTTACTGCTATGTTGTTTATTCGCTGCTCGTAGTAAGCTTAACAACTTGACTGCTATTCCACGTCTTTGCTGTTCGTAGTAAGCCTAACAACATTACTGCTATGTTGTTTATTTGCTGCTCGTAATAAGCTTAACAACTTGACTGCTATTCCACGTCTTTGCTGTTCGTAGTAAGCCTAACAACATTACTGCTATGTTGTTTATTTGCTGCTCGTAGTAAGCTTAACAACTTGACTGCTATTCCACGTCTTTGCTGTTCGTAGTAAGCCTAACAACATTACTGCTATGCCGTTTATTTGCTGCTCGTAGTAAGCTTAACAACTTTACTGCTAACTACATTACTATTCGCTATCACAAATAAATGTAAAATTTTGTTTACGAACATTCTTAGTGTGACCAAAACAGAACACTTTGTATTCTTCTTGGGAGTATTTATTCTTCACCAGTTCACCGCATCTTGGGTTACTTTAGACAAATCAATTCTATTTTCTTTTCGATGTTACCTTTAGACTTATACTTAGGCAAGACTAAGAAACGAATTAACAGCATGCAATGCTTTCTCGCTTAAGCCCGGAAGTTCGATTTCAGTTTCACTAAAAAATCTAAAACAATAGATTGGAATTGAAAGTTTCACTTTAAAGATCGTTGGCTATTATTAGTTTTGATTATGCATCCTCTAATTTTTAAAGACCTTACATTGCTTACTTTTGGTTGTAAATAATTAAACACGCATATTAATTTAATATTATATAATTTATTCTACCTGATAATCTTTAATTTATTATTTATGCTTTTAAGTACAGTAAGATGATTCAAGGACAAATCTTTGATTGAGTAACTAATACCAATTCAAATTATATTAAGTGAACTCTTGAGGCCTTTGGTTCTTTAAAACTTATTGAGTGAAGCGCTCTGCATATCCCGGGCTTCTTACCGACCTTAATTCAATAATAATCCTAAGTATATTGAATAATAATTCGGTTGCTAGCATTGATTTTAAGAACAGCATGCTTTTGCAGCACTGTGTAACAGTGGTAAATACATAATATAGTCTTTGAACTGATTTTGAACATTATATATTTTAAATAATAATGGTATATCTTAGTTTTTTTTATTAAAAGTAATAATGGTATATCTTTGTTTTTTTATTAAGTAATGTCAGCTCCTGCCAAATGTTGCATTTGCCGAGGCAGTAAACAATGTTTTAATACAGTTTAATAAAATACAGTGTTATTTAATACGACTCTCTCGGGTGTTATTTGGGATCTTTCTATAAACTAGAAGTGGAGTGCAAACGTTGGAAACACTTATTAAATAGCAACACACACACACACACACACACACACACACACACACACACACACACACACACACACACACACACACATACACACACACACACACACACACACACACAAACACACACACACACATACACATAGACACACACACACACACACACACACACACACACACACACACACACACACACACACACACACACACACCATACAAAAGCTATAGGCAAAAGTTGTAGTAAACACAATTCTTTATACTTTTAAAGAAAATAGTTGGCTGATCCTGCTTGGTTTAGTTATTTTTGAAACTGATCAATCAAGAACTATGTGTATGTGTATGTAAATGTAGCTAATATTTGTTTTTTAAATCATCGTTGGAATTATTTATGTTGTGCTGGACGTTAACTTGTTCTTAAATCACTTTATTCACTGTTATATAAAATTCAATGTTAGTTTAAATACAATGTATGTAAAAATTATAGTTCACATTACAGTAATGCACCAATTAAAATACAAGTATAATTATATTTAAAAAAATATAAATATATTAACACTTGAAGTCTACGAATAAAATTAGCAGGTTGCATATCCTTGCATTTTGTTTTTACGAGAAAATTGCCTCGATTCAGATTTCCCAGCGCATGTTTCTAGAAAGGTTTTGATTATAATAACAGCCCCTAAAAAAGATAAAATATTGGTTTATCCTGTGTGAGTTTTTGAATTAAAGCAATATTCGTACGCGTGACTTATTCGTCTGGTGATCAAAGGTGGAGATAAAAATGGGAAAACATGAACTTCACTTTGAGCGCTACAGACTTTAATCTGTGCACAAACTGAAAACTTTCCAATTGCAATTACCTTTTGCCAATATTTCGATAAAAATCTCACTTTGAAAGCTTTATGTGTAATAAAAGCAGGGAATGCAGTTGCGGTCTGAGTAAAAGGATCGGATTTTTCCGTAATGATGTTCCACTTTTATAATATTTTATTTCTACAAATTTGTGCAGAGCGTAAACTATTATATTTTGTTAAAGTCTGTTTATAATTATCCTGGCAGTGGGGAATTTTATTTAAACTATAGACTTCTACACATTTAATGTAAAAACAAATAATAACAATCTATTTTCGAAATTTATATAAATAATACTAATTACAAAACGTATTTTATTTAAGAGTCACGGAAAAATTTCGCTTTTACGACGGTTAAAATAACTGTTCTGTAACTGTAATTGGCTGCATAGTGTAAGTTACTTTTTAATTACGTGTGTTACAGTGTCTGAAAGAAACCACCTACACAAAGGGATTCTTTGACATTAATGTGCAATATAAAGGGTGCGGCAAAATAACCTCCCTATTTTTAAATATTTTTTTCTGAACATAAGAAGTTTATTTAAAAAAAATAATTTTATGTCACGGGAAGTTTTTTCCTACTTGATTTTAAAAAGGGTATTGGAGAGATGGTGGTGCTGGTTGTCAATACACTGCTGCAAACGTATGGACTCTCTCCAGCATGGCTTGAGGCATGCACTGGACCTCCTAGTATATTGCTTGCTTGCTTCAGGTCAAGCAGGTTCCTGGGTCGATGTTTGAAAACCTCGGCCTTCAAGAAACCCCACAAAAAATGAGTTGCAAGGGAGTTAAGTCAGGTGATCGTAATGGGTTGCGGCAATTGACTGACTCATTGCTGCGAATAAACGTCTCGACGGAAAAAACTCTCCACATAATGATAGTGACTGATGCCGACCATCTCGAAAAGGTCCCCTCCTACGTCGATTGCCGTCATACCTACTACTCCGAGTGCTTCCAACTTCTCTCTGCAGAGTAACGAAATTCGGGAGTTTATTATGCCGCACCCTGTATCTAATCCAGTGCTGAAGAAACAAAATTTGAGTTCTTGGAAGCAATTATAAACATATAACGTTATTTACACAACAAGAAAAAAACTATTTTATGTGAAAAAATTCTATTTAACATACAGTTAAAAACATATTATTGTAATAACAAATTTCAACTGGTACATAAGCTTTAAAAATGCAAATAAATTATTTTCACCCCATTTCAGTTTAATTAACGTTTTAATGTTTTATTGAAAGAATAAGAGCGGACAGCAGTGGGAATATTTTTACTACGTCAAGGACAGCTCGAAATACTAAAAAAAAGATGTAAGATAGCACTTGAAAAAAACATTTACAAGAGACGTTTTAGGAGCGTTATAAGCTTAAAGCGGATGCCACGAATGGTATTGCGAGTTAAAGAAGCTTATGCTTAGAAATACAGTCGCTTTGCTAAGCTAACATCGAGTTATTTTACGGTCGCCAGAGGCATTTCTCGGAGAAATGCATGACTTTTAACGTTAATTGCTCTACAGCACCTTCAGGGCAAGAAGATGATCAGTTGTAGCTGGATGTCGCAGAATTAATCGCTGTACATTGTGACAAAAGCTATGAGTGAAATAGTGACGTTGGGTAGGCGGGTATGACATTTCTATAGATGCAGGAAGGATTTATTGAATACTCCTGCGGGACCTCTATAGAGACGAACTTTGATTAGGAGAGTCGGTAGGCGATCGGGGCTCTCGATACTAAAGAGGAGCGATAGAGGAATACAGTCGCAGGGAGATTTAAGTAACATTAAAAGCTTACAAGTAATATTAAAGTCAATAATAATGGGATGAGAATCAGAAAAGAAAGAAATTGCGTAAAGAGAAATGATTTTGTGAAGGATGAAACCGGTGGATTGTATAGATAAAATAGTTAAAAAAGTAATTGAGAAATATAAAGAAACAATATTAAACCTGTATTTGAATCGTATTGGGCTGAGAATATACTTAAATTTATATAAGAGTCTAATAAAACCGCGTCAATCATTTACACTCGTATTTCAAAAGGAAAATAATTAAAATGTTTTACTTTAGTGTGAGAATCTTAGTGCAACCTCAGCGTTAACAGCGATTATCTATATATAACAAATTAGTTTATATATATATATATTATAATATAATTATAAAAAAAAGACGCAATGGAGTTTTATTATTATTGATTATTTAATTTCTCTATTTAAAAACAAAAAAAAACTACTCAGGAACAATTCATAATTCTTTATTATAACAATTTTTTCTTTCAACATTTAAACAATACACAGAACAAAAATAAACTTAACAAATTTTAACACAATATACTAAACTCACTTTCTTTGATTTTTAGTTACAAATTTTAATACCCTTGGCTAATTTTACGATCTCTTAGTATCTCGGGGTTATAGCACGGGCTATATTTTTTTTATTCTTAGGTTAATTAAATAAATTTTGAACAAACAATATTAAATTTTGAAATTAGCTTTAATAAATATTTTCCGGATGGAAATACTTTAATTTTGAATAAGCAAAAAGGCGAAACTATTTGAACTGGATTAAGTTTTATTACTATTAATCACAAGATATTCTAATGTACAAAATTAAACTTCCCTATTATCCTAAGAGTCCACTAAAGTTTATTTTTTTTATATCGCTATGTACTTAACTTATCAAATAACGGCGAATGTCTGCTTGCTCACACGTAGAATTCCGTTGTCTTTAAATTTCACTTTTTTACACACTTAAATTCGTTTTAGTTCTTTCAAATTATATTTTCACTGTACTATATCTTTTAATTTTCTTATTCCTGTTTAATCTGGCCAATTTTCCTCACAAAACTGTATAATTTTGACGAATTCCTTTCAAATTGAATTTTGACTGCACAGGGCAGGTCTGCTTCCTCGGCGTCACCACGCCAGACTCTAACTACGCGTCCTTAGATTTTCTTTTAAAATGTTACAAATATGGCGGCCTCCTTCTTCTTAAAAAAAACATATGGATTATAATTTAGTTCAATTTCTTCTCACTATAGTCGACTGCACACTTGACCTATTTCTTGCTTTCACCTCTGTTTTTACAGCTGATGCAATAACGCGATTGTTTACAATGGCGTTTTAATTTGGTTAAACTTTAGTTGAAATTTACTGTTTCAATTTTCCTTCCTTAACAAACCTTCCAGTGTTTATTTAATTACTATTATTAGTGTGTGAAGTGTCTTTGTGTTTTACTTTTGTAGTATTTCGAAATGTGTGTGTTTTGACTGGACTTTTCCAAACATAACCTTACATTGTTTACAATCGTTTTTCACTTTTTCCTTCGAATAATTACTTATGCCCTATTTTACTAATATTTACAATTTTGTTTAACATATAACTATTATTAGATTATCTTGTTTTAAATTTTATTTGATACAACAAATTTCTTTATGTATTTACAGTTCAAATATCTTATTTACTAATCTAGGCTTTTACCTAAATTTAGTTTCAATTTTAACCTAACCAATCTTTTAATGAATTTCTTTTTAAATTTTGTGTGAGTTATTTCTAATATATTCTTCCAATTCTTAAATAATATTATATAGCCCATTCTATAAATGTTACAATGTCCCCTAATTTAATTTAAATAAAAAAAATATTACTAATATCTACATTACACATTCTTTACATTCTACAAGCTTATTTAAATATACATATTTTTTTTTTAAATTAAATTTAAATTAACATTTATTTCCTAATTGTACATTTTATTTAATAACTAATTGAACACATTTTTTTTTGAGTAAGTGCCTCAACACTTTGGCTACTTATCGTCCATTGTCTTTACCACTTTTAGAATTGTCCACTTAAAAGTCATTTATACCTTCATCTGTCCATTTATACTTAATTCTACGACACAATTTTATCTTAATTCTTTAACAATCAAATACTGAGCTGAAAACTTCAAGCTACATATTACTTAACTTATCTTCTAACAATACAATATACTTATAACTAACATTCAATCGACAATTCCTTAACAATTCTAACAATAAATCATATTCTGGTATTTACAATTCCTTCCATAATTATTATTATTTTTTACATTTATTACAATTGGAATCCTTCCAATCATAAGTCTGATTCAATATTTATTTAACATATATTCTCTGATACCGTGTCTTTAAATCCCAGCCTATCCGAGTCATAGTACGTCTAGATTTGGTCAAATTGGTTATAACATTTCTCTTTCCCTTATTTCTGTTTATTCCTTGTTTATTATTTATCTCATATTTATTTTGCTTTTAGCTTTATCTAACTCTCAGTTCTAAGTTAGTATTTTATCTCCCCTTCCAATCTCACATCCAGTTCAATTATTTTCTTATATCATTTCAGTTTATTTTGTATGAAGTTTAACATCTAATATTTTTAAAGGTTGCAATTTCATATCCTCTATTTGATCATATCTCTAGTTCCTTCGATTACACTATCCCTATATCAACGAATATAAATTTTGTTTTAATACTTATTTATCAACGCAGATTCTCCCTTACAATACGACGAAGTTTAAATACACAATTACCATATTTTTATTACAACGATGCTTTAATATTTATTATCATAGATTCATATTTCTTTTATAATATATAATATATATGACGAAGTTCCATTATTTATCAACGCAGATTCTTCCTTACAATACGACGAAGTTTAAATACACAATTACCATATTTTTATTACAACGATGCTTCAATATTTATTAACATAGATTCATCTTTATCTTTATTCATTATTCGACCAAGTTTCCAATAAATTATCGTAGATATAGTTACCATCCCTTAAACTTATCTCCTGCTAACGTTTTCTTATACACATAATCACCTACAGTTTATTCATATTGCTTCCTTCATCTATATTTAATATCTCCCTTCCTATTTTATTATTATTTTCCTTTTCCAGTTCTCCTGGATACATGTCATATTATTGCCTGTGTCTATTAATGCCTGTAAACTTGTTTCCTCTATTTAATTTCTATTCCTGGGTTTCTTATTGTCTTAGTTTTCCGATTGACTGTGGGCACCATGCTCTTTTCTTGTCCCCACGCCTGTCCTTGCCGTAACACCGTTTACATCTCCATTGTATCTCTCATCTGCTTCATAAGTTCTATTTTCTCTGTTATTCTCATATTTAAATTCCATCTCCCATTTTCCAAACTCGAGTTGTGCCTCCACATTCATTAACATATCCGTACCTCTGATAAATTTTCTCAATAAGCCTTGTACCACTAAGCCTTGAGTCGGATATTTAACTCCTCCTATTTCTCCTATTACCATTTTCATTTGATTAATCTTTTCAATCTTCTTATTAGTTGCGGTTTGAATTGTAAAATTCTTTATTGGCAGTACCTCTATCTTTCCTACTTCATTTCTTAACCTTCCCTGCTCTCCTAATATTTTCTCCCTTACATCTTCAACTTTCCTAAAACGCTCATCTGTTATCTCTCTTTCCCTCTTCACCTTTAATTTTAACTCTCCCAACTCTTCTGTGTTTTTCTTTGTTATATTTTCTACTTTCTCTATCTCTTTTTTATTAATTTCTACCACATCATCTATTATTTCTTTTGTTTCCTCAAAATTTTCCTTAATCTCCTCCTCTAATTCTCTATCTTTTTCCTCTATGTCTCTTCTCACATCCTCTACTACAGCATTATTCTCTGTCCTCCACTGTCGCCTCATATCCTCTATCATTTTCCTCCCTTATTTCCTTTGTTATTAACTTGAAATCCTCCTTCATCTCTCTCATTTCGTCTCTATTTTCCTCTAATTTTTTGTTTATTTCCCTCATATCCTCACTCATATCTTTCATTTCCCCTTTTAATTCATCTATCTTATCTAATTGTCTATTTAGATCCTCTCTCCCTTTTTCACTCATTTCCATGAGAGTTCTCATCATCTCCCTTAAATCTTCATTCTCATTATTTCCCCGTTTTTTTTTGTTGGGTTTGCATAGGTGGTAGTCCCCTAGCTTCTTCTACCTCAATGTTTCCTATTGGCATATCTGTGCCTTCCATTTCCAAACTTGTCCATTTTCCTGTTCCCCTACAACTACCAGCTCGCCTATAATATTTTCTTCTTTTTTTTTTTCTTTATCTGTAAGTAACTTATTATACAAACATAAACAATTTTTATATATACTATAAACCTAGCCTTGATTCTATTCAACTCAGTGTTTAATTTTACAAAATTTTGTCTAAATCTATTTCCAGTTCAAATGTTTTTCATATAAAAAGTTCTAAATTAATTTTGTTTCAAAATCTCTCTAAATAAATTTTATCTCTTATTTTATCGAGTTGTTGCGCCAATTATAACATATATTTCTATGACGCAATACAATGGGGTTTATATTATTAAATATTTTATTTAAATGAAGATATTTTATTTCTAGTTAAAACCAAAAAACTACTCAGGAACAATTCAAATTCTTTATTATCACAATTTCATCTCAACATTTAAACAATAAACACAAAACAAAAATTTACAACTTAACAAGTTTTAACAAACTCGGTTTAACTCTTATTTCTTTTGATTTTATAGTTACACAATTTTAATACCCTTGGCTAATTTTACGATCTCTTAGTATCTCGGGGTTATAGCATGGGCTATATTTTTTTTATTCTTAGGTTAATTAAATAAATTTTGAACAAACAATATTAAATTTTGAAATTAGCTTTAATAAATATTTTCCGGATGGAAATACTTTAATTTTGAATAAGCAAAAAGGCGAAACTATTTGAACTGGATTAAGTTTTATTACTATTAATCACAAGATATTCTAATGTACAAATTAATTAATTTGATTAATTTTCTTATTCCTGTTTAATCTGGCCAATTTTCCTCACAAAACTGTATAATTTTGACGAATTCCTTTCAAATTGAATTTTGACTGCACAGGGCAGGTCTGCTTCCTCGGCGTCACCACGCCAGACTCTAACTACGCGTCCTTAGATTTTCTTTTAAAATGTTACAAATATGGCGGCCTCCTTCTTCTTAAAAAAAAACATATGGATTATAATTTAGTTCAATTTCTTCTCACTATAGTCGACTGCACACTTGACCTATTTCTTGCTTTCACCTCTGTTTTTACAGCTGATGCAATAACGCGATTGTTTACAATGGCGTTTTAATTTGGTTAAACTTTAGTTGAAACTTACTGTTTCAATTTTCCTTCCTTAACAAACCTTCCAGTGTTTATTTAATTACTATTATTAGTGTGTGAAGTGTCTTTGTGTTTTACTTTTGTAATATTTCGAAATGTGTGTGTTTTGACTGGACTTTTCCAAACATAACCTTACATTGTTTACAATCGTTTTTCACTTTTTCCTTCAAGTAATTACTTATGCCCTATTTTACTAATATTTACAATTTTGTTTAACATATAACTATCATTAGATTATCTTGTTTAAAATTTAATTTGATACAACAAATTTCTTTATGTATTTACAGTTCAAATATCTTATTTACTAAACTAGGCTTTTACCTAAATTTAGTTTCAATTTTAACCTAACCAATCTTTTAATGAATTTCTTTTTAAATTCTGTGTGAGTTATTTCTAATATATTCTTCCAATTCTTAAATAATATTATATAGCCCATTCTATAAATGTTACAATATATATATATATATATATATATATATATATATATATATATATATATATATATATATATATATATATATTATAGTAAATATGGTGATACGATATCTTGTATTATAGTTAGTGAATATAAATATTTTAAATACAAGAATAGTTTTAACTTATATATTATTCAAAGCTTTTCGCCAATAAAATAAGTATTAGTATCTTCAGGAAAAACAATGATATAACAAATATTTTACAAAAATTAAATCATATGTATTACAATTCAACCATATGCTTATTGGTATTTATAGTTCTATGTAATTTTTGCTGACTTCAATGACCTTGTAAATAATTTGATATTTTGATTTCACTTGAATTTCTACATTAATTTATTTTTCTCTAACTTTATATTTATAAATTTTTAATGTTTTATATATATTCAATTTTTACACTTTGTTTTTTTTCCATTACTGATACAATCAGTAGCCAAATTTGATTTATATATGTTATTTTTTGGGTAAAGTGTTTAATTGTTATTTATAACTTTCTTTTAATTGCTTCTTTGTTTGTCCTACATATAACTGATTACAATTTTGTCTTTTTATATTATATACACCATTTCTTTAATGGACATTATTTTGATTATTGTTATTGTTTAATATTTTATAAATTTAATTATTAGTTTTGTAAGTATTTTGTAAATTTGTTTCTTAAATAATCTTCTAATTTTGTTTATTTCGTTACCAGTGAATGTAAAGTTGTCCAATTTTTTTATTTGAATTACTTAAAAAATTAGTATTGATTTTCTGTTTTCTTATTGTTTTATTTAATTTATCTATAGTTTTTCCTCTATATTCATTTCTAATGCAATTTCATGTATTATATTTTTCTCTTTTATTTGATAATTTATGTTCATTGGTATTTTGTGCTTCCTATGTAATAAATTATATGCCGTTGCTATTTCTACTATATATATATTCAATTCTTAATACTCTCTCTCTCTCTCTCTCTCTCTCTCTCTCTCTCTCTATATATATATATATATATATATATATATATATATATATATATATATATATATACATATATATTTATTTAAAACTTTTTAAATTTAATTATGTTGACTGTCTTTCGTTTAAATGCGTTATTAATGTGATTGGCAGATATTTCAATATGACCCGATAGAGAGTGATACTAGTTAACCTTGTTAGCACTGCTCATTTTCGCCATAAATTTTTATTTACGAGGTCAGAGTGTTTTGTTTTTCTTTGAATTTTATCCATATTTACAATATCTCGTATCCTTCATATGAGCACTGTTTGCGGCAATATAGATAAATATATCTACAGTTTGAAAAATAAAAAAAAAAGTTCCTTATTTTATTTTAAATATTTTATCTGGAAAAATTACAGAGGTAAAATATTTCTGGTATTAGTTAATGAAGGAATTTTAGCAAAAACCTTTCAAAAGGAATGTCTTTACCAACGTGTTTATTAAACTTCCTGAGAAATTCCAAGCAATGTGACCGTTAGAATATTACGGCGGCGGTTTGACATTTTTTTTTAAATGTGCCAATATTGTAAATTTCTCGACGTTGAAGCTATAATCGCATGTTCGGGATGCCAGATAAATGTAATAAATATCAATGGTTATGTAATAGTAAGATATGGTTAGACATTAATTATATGGAATGATAGCGTGTACAGGATCACATCCTGGACTGGCATATGCAATTTGTACTACAATAAGCGAGGGCTTAAATATTATTTACAATATCTTTTGTTGTACATTTTAGAACTGAGTAGCTGAATATAAGTTAAGGCAGTGGCTGAGTAGTGTAGGGGATAGAGCATTGCGATAGTAATCTAAACATTGTGGTTTCGATTCAAAATAGGGCTAAATAATGTGTCTGTGCTTTTATAACCTCTAAGACTACTTTGTGGAAATGAGTATCTGAGATAATTAGCATTGGGATAATGTGATAGGGCAGTGCGGTGCTCTAATGTGGAGAGCGGTTGCATTAGGGGGCATTTGGGACGACCTTGATACTGCCATATTTTTTGCGGGTAGTGCCAAAATACGAGTGATATGTAGAGTCAATTTTATTGGTACTTAACATAAAAATATTATTGGATTACACTTGTTATTCATATTTCAGTTATTCAATACTGTAGTTGTATTGTAGTACCCTGGTGATGGCTTAAGGGTACCTGTTACTTTCATAATTTTATACCTATAATATTCTAGTACATACTAAATAGTAGTGTGTGAACGTATTAATCAAATCTGTGATTTTGTGTCTATGCATTTCATCAAAATATAAAGAGGAAACCTAATTGTGAAAATTGTTATACCTATAATATTCTAGCACATACTAAATAGTAGTGTGTGAACGTATTAATCAAATCTGTGATTTTGTATCTATGCATTTCATCAAAATATAAAGAGGAAACCTAGTTGTGAAAATTGTTATACCTATAATATTCTAGTGCATACTAAATAGTAGTGTGTGAACGTATTAATAAAATCTGTGATTTTGTATCTATGCATTTCATCAAAATATAAAGAGGAAACCTAATTGTGAAAATTTGTATACCTATAATATTCTAGTACATACTAAATAGTAGTGTATGAACGTGTTAATAAAATCTGCGATTTTGTATCTATGCATTTCATCAAAATATAAAGTGGAAACCTAATTGTGAAAATTTTTATACCTTTAATATTCAAGTACATACTAAATAGTAGTGTGTGAACGTACTAATCAAATCTGTGATTTTGTATCTATGCATTTCATCAAAATATAAAGAGGAAACCTAATTGTGAAAATTGTTATACCTATAATATTCTAGTACATACTAAATAGTAGTGTGTGAACCTATTAATCAAATCTGTGATTTTGTATCTATGCATTTCATCAAAATATAAAGAGGAAACCTAATTGTGAAAATTTGTATACCTATAATATTCAAGTACATACTAAATAGTAGTGTGTGAACGTATTAATCAAATCTGTGATTTTGTATCTATGCATTTCATCAAAATATAAAGAGGAAACCTAATTGTGAAAATTGTTATACCTATAATATTCTAGTACATACTAAATAGTAGTGTGTGAACGTATTAATCAAATCTGTGATTTTGTATCTATGCATTTCATCAAAATATAAAGAGGAAACCTAATTGTGAAAATTGTTATACCTATAATATTCTAGTACATACTAAATAGTAGTGTATGAACGTATTAATCAAATCTGTGATTTTGTATCTATACATTTCATCAAAATATAAAGAGGAAACCTAATTTTGAAAATTTTCTCCTTGAATTAGGTACAATTATTTTTGCACCGATACACAAAATTATCAACGAGCTGTACCCATGATTCACGTGTTTCAATTTGAATTGATTGATTTTGAGTTTTATTTTAAACAATAAAATTATTAGCATTTTATTAACGATCAAAATGAATGTTTGGGGCGGCATGCTGGAGATTTGTATACAGTTAGAAATACATATAGCACTGTATTGGACGAATAAATAATACACACAACCACTAACCACAAATGTCTTTACTCTAGTCTTATGTACATTTCGGTTACAAAGTAACCGTCCTCAGAGACATGGCAGTACATACTAGCTAACTCTACACAGTTCCTTTTATTTATAACCAAACTACTGGCCCATTAAAAAATATATACAATTTCAAAATTATTCGCTTATTGCTCCAAACATTCTTAATTAATTTGATATTATTTACATCTAACTTACGATTAGTCTCTAATATATGTGGAGCAATACTTGAATTGTCTAATCTTTGAGAGATACCTCATGAGAGATATCTTATGAGAGATATCTCATATTGCTATTTAAAACTTGTTAAAACTCTTCTCTTAGTTTGTCCAATATACTTTTAAGATTCGTATGATTTTTATTCGCAACTTCCAACTTAACATTCTTTCATCTTCATTCCACCTTTAGTTAAATTTTATCACACACGTTACCACCAAAGTAAAACGGTTTTTCTCTATCTCTCCTTGATTATGTTAACAAAACACACCAGTCACAGCTCGAAACAAAGAGTATATTAAGGGCATGATTACCTGTTAAAGAATTAAACAGAATTCAGTTACAGCTGTTGGATCACTTCTGATACTGCGCGATGGAGGTAAACTGTTATTGACATACGCAAGCCAACTTCTCAGTTGCGTAGTGATGAAGAGTAACTGAATTCCAAGGTAGAGACGTTCAAGTCTACAAAAGGAAAACACAGTGACTGGATACCTTACAGTACATCCCAGTCTTAACATTTGTAAAGATACTTACTAGTGATTTGTCTGAAGGTGAGCAAACATGGCCATAACTAGGGACGTCAAACACTGTGCTAACCATTCGTGTGACTGGATTTCTCCAAAGCAATTGTTAAATAGAGGTTTTCTGTCCCTTCAAGGGGTAATTTTATGAAAAAATAATATGATTTAGAATTGTGTAATAAAACCATTAGAAACTTATAGTAGTCGTTAAGCAACAACATTTACTTTAAGAATAAAACTTCTTGGCGCAAACAGTTCTAACAAGGGTTTTTAAAAGGCTAATAGTTTTAAATTACATTTTTTTTAGGTGAATGACAAAAACTTAATATGGATAATATTGCGTTATAATTTTACATAACATTTATATATTATATTATATTTGTGGTATATATTAAGTTATCGTTACATTTGTGATAATACAATGAGTTGTTTGCAAATAATAATACGTGGTCGGTATATTTATTATTTACTCAATATATTTATGGTATATATTTAATTATCGTTACATTTGTGATAATGAAATGAGTTATTTGCAAATAATAGTATGTGCTCCGTATATTTATTGTTTACTCAATATATTATTGGTATATATTAAATTATCGCTACATTTGGGATAATACAATGAGTTGTTTGCAAATAACAATATGTGGTCGGTATATTTATTGTTTACTCAATATATTTATGGTATATATTAAACTATCGCTACATTTGGGATAATACAATGAGTTGTTTGCAAATAATAATACGTGGTCGGTATATTTATTGTTTACTCAATATATTTATGGTATATATTTATTATCGTTACATTTGTGATAATACAATGAGTTATTTGCAAATAATAATATGTGGTCGGTATATTTATTGTTTACTCAATATATTTATGGTATATATTAAACTATCGCTACATTTGGGATAATACAATGAGTTGTTTGCAAATAATAATATGTGGTCGGTATATTTATTGTTTACTCAATATACTTATGGTATATATTAAACTATCGCTACATTTGGGACAATACAATGAGTTGTTTGCAAATAATAATACGTGCTCGGATATTTATTGTTTACTCAATATATTTATGGTATATATTAAACTATCGTTACATTTGTGATAATACAATGAGTTATTTGCAAATAATAATATGTGGTCGGTATATTTATTGTTTACTCAATATATTTATGGTATATATTAAACTATCACTACATTTGGGATGATACAATGAGTTGTTTGCAAATAATAATATGTGGTCGGTATATTTATTGTTTACTCAATATATTTATGGTATATATTAAACTATCGCTACATTTGGGATAATACAATGAGTTGTTTGCAAATAATAATACGTGGTCGGTATATTTATTGTTTACTCAATATATTTATGGTATATATTAAACTATCGCTACAATTGGGATAGTACCATGAGTTGTTTGCAAATAATAATATGTGGTCGGTATATTTATTGTTTACTCAATATATTTATGGTATATATTAAACTATCGCTACATTTGGGATAATACAATGAGTTGTTTGCAAATAATAATACGTGGTCGGAATATTTTTTGTTTACTCAATATATTTATGGTATATATTAAACTATCCCTACATTTGGGATAATACAATGAGTTGTTTGCAAATAATAATACGTGGTCGGTATATTTATTGTTTACTCAATATATTTATGGTATATATTAAACTATCGCTACATTTGGGATAATACAATGAGTTGTTTGCAAATAATAATACGTGGTCGGTATATTTATTGTTTACTCAATATATTTATGGTATATATTAAACTATCGCTACATTTGTGATAATACAATGAGTTGTTTGCAAATAATAATACGTGGTCGGTATATTTATTTTTTACTCAATATATTTATGGTATATATTTATTTATCGTTACATTTGTGATAATACAATGAGTTGTTTGCAAATAATAATATGTGGTCGGTATATTTATTGTTTACTCATTATATTTATGGCATATATTAAACTATCGCTACATTTGGGATAATACAATGAGTTGTTTGCAAATAATAATATGTGGTCGGTATATTTATTATTTACTCAATATATATATGGTATATATTAAACTATCGCTACATTTGGGATAATACAATGAGTTGTTTGCAAATAATAATACGTGGTCGGTATATTTATTGTTTTCTCAATATATTTATGGTATATATTAAACTATCCCTACATTTGGGATAATACAATGAGTTGTTTGCAAATAATAATACGTGGTCGGTATATTTATTTTTACTCAATATATTTATGGTATATATTAAACTATCGCTACATTTGGGATAATACAATGAGTTGTTTGCAAATAATAATACGTGGTCGGTATATTTATTGTTTACTCAATATATTTATGGTATATATTAAACTATCGCTACATTTGGGATAATACAATGAGTTGTTTGCAAATAATAATACGTGGTCGGTATATTTATTGTTTACTCATTATATTTATGGTATATATTAAACTATCGCTACATTTGGGATAATACAAAGAGTTGTTTGCAAATAATAATACGTGGTCGGTATATTTATTATTTACTCAATATATTTATGGTTTATATTTAATTATCGTTACATTTGTGATAATACAATGAGTTGTTTGCAAATAATAATATGTGCACCTTATTTTTATTATTTACTCAATATATTAATGGTATATATTATATTATCCCTACATTTGTTATAATACAATGAGTTATTTGCAAATTATAATGTGTGCTGAGTATATGTATTATTTACTCAAAATAATAATGGTATATATTAAATTATCGTTACATTTGTGATAATACAGTGAGTTGTTTGCAAATAATAATATGTGGTCGGTATATTTATGTAAACATTATTATCAGGAATATTGGTTCCTAGTTGTATTTAATATTTTATCTACTCCAGAATAAAGTTCTGTAACACTTATAAAATTGTAACTTAAAATGTTGTAAATTTTAAACTGTATTGGAAATATATTCAATATTATAATTCGTTGGTACTCCTACAAGCTATAGTAGTTTTCATTCATCGATAATTTCCAGTTCAGGTATAATTTCAATGTAAAATGTCTATTACTTATCATTAATTCATTAAATAGCAAAAAGTAGTTTGTTACATCGTTTCATCTGTCGCTTTATTTAGTCGTTACAAAGTCATTTGGAAAGTTGTAGATAAGTTTGTCGGGGGAAGTCTCGATGGAAAAGTAAAAGGTTTTGTGTAAGATAAAGACATCTGCTATCGTGGCACTGAAACAAAATGCAAACTAACTGTGCAAAAAAATAAGAAACGCGTAATAAAAACAGCAAAATATATTAATAATAATTAGAGTACTATTTTTAAAGTATTATAACATAACATAAAGTAGTTGAAAATCCGAAAACTAGGAACCTTCTGAAATAGGTACAGCTGCTTCTCTACACAATAACCGTATTTGCAACAACAATAACCGTTGTCCATAATTAGTGATCTTAACTTCTTCTCAATTAATATCTAATTTGTTTAAAAAGCCAGTTTGAGTGTAAGTAAGAAAGCCACTTGTGCAAATACATTTAAACACCTGCTGTGCAAAATTTCAAATAAACTAAAATATTTCATTTAATATTTGTTTGTTAATTTAGTTGTTACTAAGAAATCATTTTTATACTTAGAATTTTCAGACTGTAAATAAGCCCTAAAGTTTTATTAATAAAAATATTGAGAAAACATTTCTTCATGGACAGGGAAGATATTGGACACGTAGTTATACTCTATTGCGCGAACTAACTTCAAGCAATACCTTAAATATCAGTATATACACTTACTAAGGACTTCCCCTATATTCCCAATGCTTTTCCTTTAAAAGCGATTGAAGGATGATAGTCATATTTATCAATTAAAATACAAAAAAAAAGAACCGTTGTTTTGCTACAGAAAAGTTTTACAAACATTCACGATATGAGTATATTCCTGGCTCCAAGGTAAACGGTATTGACGACCGAAACGTTCAAACGAGTAACTTGACTTGCAAATGTCTCTGTTACTCAAGCATGACGTCATTGCTTTGTATTCTGCATAGATGTATAAACCCAAGATTTATAACACGCCAGTCTATCAAACTTAAATCCAGGTAGATTTAAAATAAATTGGACTCATCCATCAAAAAGGCATTAACTCGTAAAATCGAACAAAGAATCGCAACTCGTGCAGTATAGTATGTGTGTTGTGCACGATATTAACTGTCATCTAAAATACTACCACTGGTATATTTTACATTTGTATAACAATAGTTACACCAAAGTTGCTATAGACACTTTAACGTGGATTATTAATAATAAACATTAAAAATCCTTTAAAGTAAACTTGAATTTCCGTACTTGAAATTTGTTATTTATAACAAAAAATCTCTAAGCACCATATAGATATATCTAGGCCCAATTTTTAGGTCCGGTATTAAAGAAATGATTTATCATTTTTCCGAAACTACATACAATTAGACGTGATTAAACTATGGGAGTTTTTTTAATATATAGTGATACGTCATTTAATCCGTAAACATATACCAGGAAAACATTAAGTGCTAACCTAAACGTGTCATTTCGTAAACAAATTTTGGGGTCGTAAAATAACGAACTGTGTCATTTACCTATCTTTTGTAGATATAAATTTTCGCTTTAGATCTCGTAGGAAAAACCACGTACGTAAAAAATCGAGGAATGGCTAAGCGTCCGTTCATCTTTATATCCTCATACTCTGGCCATAAACAAGAAGAGAAAGAACCTTATAGTTGGATTTCACTTGTGTACAGCCATAAAAAACCGTTATGGTATTTTAAATGTAGCTACGATATCAGATGCTTGACCAGCAATACCTACTTGTTATCTCAGAACTCATTTGGCACAAACCAGACAGTTGGAATAGTATAGACGATATACTAAGCTGAATCTATTAGATGGGGAGTCCGTCAGGGTGAAGTCTTATCTCTGCCTTTGTTTAATCTGTATCCGTAATCTGTATTTATAGAAGCACCAGACAAAGCCCAAGAAGGAATCAAGATCAACCGAACTATGATAACCAGTATCAGATACGCTGCTATCGTCTTGGTAACGTTTTAAAGCTACATTTTGCATAAACCAAGGCTTAAACTGAAGGTCAGGGTACGATTGGTCAGATGTTACGTTTTCTCTGTCTAAAAGTAGACAAGGATGAGAGAGTTGAACGATGGACTTAAAAACAGAAAAAGGAATAGAGGCCTCCTGCATCTATACAACGGATGTTGCGATGTTCAAAGATACAAAGGGCCACGCATTACGAGGTACTCAGACGAACCAGTAAACAAAAAGAGATTGTTTAGCCGCTCGTCCACAGAAATATTTCGTGCTCCAGCCACAAAAGCTACATTCCCATTTGGATCTCCGAACTTCGGCTGGAGACAGTGAGAGAATCAAGAGTGAAATTGGAGGGGTTGATATTTTTACTAAAAACTTCCAGTTAAGAA
>JBAIZL010000005.1:248330822-248343322 GCA_036971475.1 Prosapia bicincta | reverse complement strand
CTGTTTTGTATGGAAATAAATGTCACGATGTCTCTAAGTTGGCCTGGTTTGTATGGAAATAAACGTCATGATGTCTCTAAGTAGGCCTGGTTTCTAAGGAAATAAATGTCGCGATTTCTCTAAGTAGGCCTTGTTTGTATGGAAATAAACGTCGCGCAGGCTCTAAGTAGGCCTGGTTTGTATGAAAATAAATGTCGCGCAGGCTCTAAGTAGGCCTGGTTTGTATGGAAATAAATGTCGCGATGTCTCTAAGTAGGCCTGGTCTGGATGGAAATAAATGTCGCGATGTCTCTAGGCAGGCCTGGTTTCTATAGAAATAAACGTCGCGATGTATCTAAGCTAGCATGTTTCCTATCGTAATAAGAGTTATTAAACTAGTTTTACTCTGTAAAACTACCCTTTACTCTGAGGTTGTAATAAACTATCACAAAATACAAGATCTGGGAGCTTCTCTTCTTACGAATTGTGAGTGGAAAGTAATGTAATACTTGGGGTAATATCTGCACCAAGCTAAACATCAATACAATGTGGCGCTTTAGCGAGTGTAGGACTTGCTTGGTCTCAGTGGGAATTAATTCAATCAATCCTTGCTAAGTCATTACGTGTACATTTCATTGAATTGAAGGAGGCTCTTGCTTACCTTGTTTACTCTGCTGGTAACTGAAGAGTCTATTTGGCTTTGACAGCGTAATAACATTGCACAGTTTCTTAAACAAAAATTAATTGTAGGCCTAACTAATTTTGATATATTTCATGATCTACCAAATTAATCTTACGATAAATGTATATATATGTATGGGAATATTGTATTTTAAACACATTATATCGCTATAAATTATGCATACGAGTCAAAGCTTCAAATGAAACAAACACACAATAAACACGCCAGTAAAGTTGAGCAGCTAAGTTTAAAAAAATTAGTATTTTGATATTAAATGCTAAGTACACAAATATGTATTTGAATTTCATATTGGGTTAATGTTATGCACATGTTAGGCTTAAATATGTTTGATTATGTGCTTTCATATATCGCACACGATGTTTCTACGAATCTTATGCAGTAAAATATGTTTGTCTAGGACGTTTTGTACTTGATCTAATAATAGTCTCGTGCCTTTTAAAAATGTTTTGTACATTTAGATAAAATTACAAAATACAGATAAATTCAGTCCAACCCAACTCCAAACTGTTTTATTTAGTAATTATTATTACACGATTTATTTAACTATCTTGGTTCGTGTAGTTGAAATAGATTTTTCTCGTCTACATTTCCAAGTCCAATTACGATAAAATGACTTTTTTCATAAATAATAATTATTGGTCAATGGGCGACATTTATTTCCATAGAGACCAGGCCTACTTAGAGACATCACAATATTTATTTCTAAATAGATTAGGCCTACGTAGATTCATAGCGACGTTTATTTACATACAAACCAGGAAGAGATAACACGACATTTATTTCCATAGAAACCAGGCCTACTAAGAGACATCTCGACGTTTATTTACATACAAACCAGGATTACTTAGAGACAACGCGACATTTATTTCCATACAAACCAGGCCTACTTAGAGACATCGCGAAATTTATTTCCATACAAACCAGGCCTACTTAGAGACATCGCGACATTTATTTCCATACAAATCAGGACTATATAGAGACTTCAAAATATTTATTTCTAAAGAGATCATGCCTACGTAGGGACATGGCTACATTTATTTCCATAGAGATCAGGCCTACGTAGAGATCTCGCGACATGTATTCCAATAAAGACCAGGCCTACGTAGAGACATCGCGACATTTATTCCGATAGAGACCGGGCCTACGTAGAGACTTCTCGACATTACTTCCATACAGGAGAGCCCTACTTAGAGACATTGCGACATTTACATCCATAGAGACAAGACCTACTTAGAGACCTCTGTATGACATTTATTTGTAGCTTTCGATATTTACGTACATAAATCAGTTGATCGCAACTGTTATTTTGCACATAGTGCAAGACTTAACAGAATTACTAGTATAAAATTTAAGGATATAACCTTAATCTAGTGTTGTATATTTTGGACCATTGTATGATATATAATTTTTGTTTATAGCACATACTGTTATATATTAGTTTTATATAGTAAAATTTACTTTCCAGGTTTAAATATTTTTAAAAATGACTTATTTGCTATCAATTGAATGTCCTAGGGGCTAAAGATTTGCGTTACCCGTATAGGGTCTTACGATACACTAGGAAGATAATGTGTTCAGTACTATTCGAGCTGCAATTATTATGAGTGACCCAGGGAGATGGGATATCACTAAAAGTAACTTTGGTTTTTCACGGGACAGCAGTAGTTGAAGTTTAGGCCAGCAGTAGTTAATGCTTAGGCTAGTAGTAGTTGATGTTTTGGATAGTAGTAGTTGATGTTTAGGCTAGCAGTAGTTGAGGTTTAGGCTACTTTGATTAGTTGAAGTGCGTGCACTTTGGTTAGTTAAAGTCCGTGCACTTTTATTTATTTGAGCGTCGCGTATTTTGGTTAGTTGAATGTTGCGTACGTTTTAGTTAGTTGAATTTTTGATCACTTGAAGGCTACCCGTAGTTGGCACGACTTGTTCTCCAGAGCCATATTTCCGAAACTTACATTTTAATTTTATTTTTATCCCGATTATGGTTCTTTATTTAATCTATAGGCTTATAAACTGTGGTTTAGCCACAGTAGAGCAGCACATTTGCTGCGGCCGCACAAATCGGAACCAATTCTCGCAGCGGTTGATCTCTAATTGCGGTCACCAATTACTGTAACCTCCTCTTCAGTTCAAGTGAATAGTGGTATTTATACAGATAATGAGGCCAGACTGCTTCAAACAGGTATACGTTTTTGTTTTTATTCATTTAAAACTGTTTACAATAATTCAACATCGACAGAAAAGTTATAATTTCAGTAATTTAATTTTTATTTATTATAATTATTATAAAATAAACTAGAGTGGAATCTTGGCAATCCAAACTAATTGTTGCAGGTGGTTGCTCGGATTACTGAAGGATTCGGATTATAGAAAGTACCTACGTATTTATTAGGACAAAATGCTGAAATAAGGATTCTACAGTGACGCGAACGTTCCTGTAAAAGCCACTCATAAATAGCGTCATCAAGGAGTGGACAACTACTTGTGTGCGTTGTCTGTCTCTTATGTGTACCTTCCTCAGAAGCTGATGCATATGAAAGAGTTTTCCCCCGATTTTTTGTTTAAATCAGTGAATGTTGTCTTACCAACATTAAACTCACGGGCGAGATTGGAAGAAGTATCTCCGTTGTCGAGACATATGGTACACTTTGCACTCACAGCCAGTGTTTTACGTTTTAATTTTTCACTCATTTTAACACGCCACTTGAACACTTGAAAAGCAAAAATAAGACTGTTACGTATCCCACCCTACTTATAGAAGGGAGATTATTATTTATTATTATTATTATTACTAAAACTCGGATGAACCTTATTGGTGTAGAGCACTTAGCTGCAGCCTTTGTACTCTTTTCCCATCCATACCACAGGACTAGCTTAGTGGATACCTACCTCTTTGCAGAAATCAAGTACTCACCTGATGCTAAATCTTCTGATATCTTCTGGTGTACATACCTGCCAGCCAAACCACTTTCTCCTTGCAGCTCCCAAAGCAGAGCACTCACAGAGTACATGGATTGGGCTTTCCTCTTGGTCCTCGTCGCATCTCTTGCACACAGGGACCTAGATTTTCCAATTTTGTATTGGAACTCCCTCAGATTCCCATGGCCTGTGACCAGCTCTACAGTAACTCTGAGTTGATGTCTACTTAAGGAGAGTAGTTCTTTGCCCCACAAATCTGCTGAGTAACCCCACAGTACCTTGGATTTGTTACATCCCAAGGTTGCATTCCATTCTTCCCTGCACAAACTGTCTATATGTGCCGTGATCCTCTTGCGCCCATCCTGAGGCGGCATGCCCACTGCCCTCAGCAACGGTCCTTGAGTTATACACCCTTGTTTTGCTAAGGCGTCAGCTCTCTCATTCCCTATCCAGCCAGAATGTCCTGGAATCCAGGTTAGGTTGAGCGAATTATACTTACTCAGCTCTGCTAGAGAGGCTACAGTCTCAGCCACCAGCCTAGAGCTGGTACTAGCCTTACCTAAAGCCTTCAGAGCTGCCTGACTGTCCGAGCAAATCCAGATGGTCTTGCCCCTCCTGCCAGACCCTATTATTTCCTCAGCACATATTTTGATCGCGAGCACCTCTCCCTGGAATCGAAAGTCAATTCCTACTGAGGTCAACAAAGACAATTTTGATTTTAGTTATTTTTAATTTTACAATTATAATTAATATTAATATGTATATACATATGTCAGAGGCATATTAATAAGGGGCAAGATATAAAGCGAATTTTCTAGCAATTTTCCATTTCCCTCTCTATTTAGTATGAGGTGTTGAGCTATTTTTTTGTTTGTTACTGTTTATTCACTTTCGTTCTTTATAGTTTCTTATTTATAAAGCTTATGGGGGGGGTCTATAATTTCTCATTCTATCCATATTTTTTATTCTTTGTTATTGCAAGGAACCTTTCTTTTATAATTTCATATACATATTTAAGTAATAGATTTCTAGCAATGAGAAAGTTTGTCTGTGTCAAAGTGAAAGATTTCAAATATGTAGCTAGTCAGTTCGATTAAGACCGAGACATCTACTTTCTGAAATTTATTTCATGAATAAATATTTGGAAAAACTGTAATAACATCAATTAAATGTCTTCCACTGCAGTTTAAAAAAAAATTGTTTCAATTTGACTAGATGGATACAAACGTGTGTTAACCACGATTGAAAATTTATGGAGAGAATGTAAACTAATAGATGGAATTGAAAAAATCGATTTCAAAATTTTGTTTGCGTGAGCAATTTAAAACCTGGCAAGACATATTGTTTTCTACAAAACTGTTTCATTAGGAACTGAATTTGTGAACAAGTCAGTCGTATAAACCTTGAAACTAGAAAGAAAAGCTAGTATTGTCTTAAGTTAAGTAACACAATCCGACAGGTTGTTTCAGATATCAGGTCAATCAAAGTACGGAAAAACGCAACAGTACTTAACATCGCCGTGGATAATTTGCGGTAAATAATTCAAGCACCTGTAGGGAGGAAGAGGGTGGGCTAATCGATAACCGGGAGAGTTCTAGCGTGTGTGGGTATCGCTTAGGGAGAAATCCACGGAGTCCGATGATTGTTCCCTTTGTAAATCCTCTGTTTAAAATCGTGCAAAACTTACTTGTGACGATTAAACGGTTTTTTGGATCTTCCCTCTTTAAGTAATCTTACCTGTAAATAAGATAAAAAAGTATGAGTAAAAGACAAGTATAAAGTTGTGATTGAAGGTAATGATTAAACTAAAAACTAAAAAAACTAGATGATATAACTCGATATAAATAAAGGTACTTATGAAAAGCTTGTATTACTTACATAATGAAATAAATATAACTAGCTAAATATATAAAATATAATCAACATCCAGTACAATAATCTTAACTTGTTAACAAATCATAATTTATCTTACAAGCATTTTAAATATATTTTGATGAAAAGTTTAAATAGAAATAAATTTCTTGTATTTTTTAATAAGTTTTACATACTTTGGATGGATTTGTATTAGAATATCATTTAGCTAGGTATATAAAGAGGATAAAGTCCCTGAGCTGTAGCTATATTAATTCTGTATGAAACAGGAAAAAGTCTATGAGAGGATGGTTTTATTAAACTACCACTGAGAGGAGTAAATACAATTTCAAATATACATGATTCCTAAAAATTATCGTGAGTTATGTATAAGCTACATGCCATTATTAAATAGTAATGGTGGAATGTTTTGGTTAAACAGTTAGATATGAAAAACTAAACAATTTTATTTACAGAAAAATATTTAAAAAAATTTTTTCTTAAGGGTTCAAAATCGTTCGCCTCCTCGCCGAACAACCTAGATAATGGTAAATGAGGTCATCTTGATGCTTGAATTATGTCTCTGCAAAAGGATTCGACAGTCATTGCTAGTTCGTCTCAAAACGCCCCCTTTCTAGGTGTCAATGTTGCCGTAACATTGTTCCTACATTCCTTTACATATTTTTTGAGAAACCCGGGAGCACTAAATCATGCAAAGTTCAGCTAACCAAGGTATTTTATATGTCAAAATGACATCAAATATGCTTTTATAAGCACATAATCCGCAAGTTACTCAACACCAATTAAACGGTTTTACTGTAAATAAAATACACCGTGAACGACCACCGGCTTTGGAATTATAGTTGGAACGAGCAGCGACAACCCTTCAAGTTTTACAATTTTAGAAATTGTGTGAATTTGATTTTTTTGGTCAATTTATTTATTTGTTGCAGCTTTCTTTTTAATTTTATATTTTGAAATTTCTTCTCGGCACCCGGATAATAGTACATAGTTTTGTCATCTTCAATTCAGCTCACGAAATCTTATACGTCCATGCAGATGGATACCGTATAACTTCAGTCATTATTCTCACTTTAAACTGAAGATAGCCGAACTTTTATAATAGATTCTAAGATAGTGGCATATTCTGCACAACCACTAAATGGATCATCTTCCCAGTTCCGACCAAATTTAAAGTCATTTTCCCTATTGGCAAATGTGTAACATGAAGAAAAAGAGTCCAAGATCATTTTCTGAATGTCCACATTACCTCCTTTGCTTTCACACATTTCTTTATTTTGTAGTTAATCACAGGCCGAACTTCAACAGCTTGGAAGAAATAAAAATCTACGCACTTGTGCTCTTTTCTCGAGCACTGACACTCCATTTGTGTATTTATTAAGGGTGACCTTGTATTGGTGGTATAGCTACTTCTAGCTATAGTACTGACGTCTTTTGGTGATTCCGAAAACTTTTTAAACAGTCCTGTTATATACGGAAATAAATAAGCAACTCATTGTGTTTTTAAATCAAAATACTTTTTCGTATCATACAATCATGATAATTGTAAAAGGTAATTATACCAATAGGTAAAATATGTTACCTTGCTAACATATTCCAATACAAGTAAGGTCAGAAATTATAGAAATATTATTAAGATTTTTGGCATAAACCTAAGAATGCGCCAATGATTGAGATATCATTATTTACTGTTGCTAAAAAACATTTTTAATTGTTATTTAATCAAGAAAAATCTCTACTTCGATTTGTAAATTTTGGAAGTAAAAATTAGCCTTAAAAAAAATTCAGCGTCAAATAAAATAAATATTTCCAGAGTTAACTTGTGTTCTGTACACAAATATCATTAATTACATTTAATTTAAGATTGTTATCAGTAAGCAATATAAGAAGAGTTAAACAGCCGGTTCGCTTTAGATAACGCACAGCTATTTGCTTTCTTCTACCCCAACGTCACAGGATTCCTATTGACAATATTGCAGTCAATTTATTTTAGCGAGTGTTCGAGAGAAGATTAGAGTGACCTGTAAATCCTGTGCCGCCTATAGTGGGGTTAAACTGATTAAAAAGTCATTTGAGTTGTTGCCGTCAATAATGGTTTAAGCGTTGAACGTTCCATGTGTTGGGTAATTTTGTGTTTTTAAAAAGTGTCAAAATTGTTTGGTCTATTTTTTAAAAATATTTTCCTTTTTACAATTAACCTTAGACATCGTTTACTCGTATAAAGAATGTACGGAACCAGTTAAAACATTTTTTTAAACGCAAAAACTTTATAACAGCAAAACATAATTGTTGAGGGCAATAAATGCCTCAATTATTTATTTAAATTATAACGGTAAAAATAAAATAGTCAACTCTGAATCTCGACACACATTAGTTTAATAGTAACAAACCCACTATTTTATAACATAGACTAGTTTCGGTGACGATGTGGCCTTCCTCAGTGTTTGGCTACTATTAACATATTTTGTCAAGCTCTCTTACAACAACAAAACAAACAAGATAAAACATAAAAAGTCAAACAATCAAATAATCTAATCTAACCACGGAGCACAGAAGTCCTTACTCAGGATAGTTATATATTTTACACGATTGTTATTATTAATATTATTTTGTTCTTTTCCTTTCTTATCTCGCATCATCATCAGTATATGAGTAGCATTGATATAATATATAAAAATTATGTTTGATATATTATCTTTGACTTGACTATGTTTTTTGGTTATAATTTTGTAAAACCTATTTTATATGTGAATTGTCTAAAACGCGTATTTATATATCATTGTTAGTTTTTTTTCAACTGTTTTAGCCTTGTTTAAGGTTTGTATATTAATGATGATGTAGGATAAAATAAAAATGTAACAAAATAATATTTTATTACACTTTCGCTATTACTTGGGACCAGACATTTTGTTAACTAAAGGTTGTTAAATTGTTAACTTACACTTGGAGGAAACGTTTTCGTCTTACGACTTCTTCAGCCTCCATGTAAGTTAACAAATTAACGATCTTTAGTTAACAAAAAGTCTGGTCGCAAGTAATAGCAAAAGTGTAATAAATTAATAACAACCAGCTCGTCATGAACAGCAACAAGATTTCGATATTTAAAATAATATTAATAATAACAACAATGTAAAATGGATAACTCGCCCGACTAGATTATTTGATTGCTTGACTTTTTATGTGTTATCTTGTTTGTTTTATTGTTGTACGATCGCTTGACGAAATATGTTAGTAGTAGCCAAATACTGTGGGAAACGAAATCGTCACCGAAACTAATCTGTGTTATAAACCAGTGTGTTTGTTTCTATTAAACTAATGTGTAGTGAGATTCAGAGTTAAAGATTTTATTTTTTACCGTTGAGAAAATTTTTCACTAGCTGAGTTGTAATTAACTAAAAATTATTTAAATAATAACTCAAACTTGGGCAAGTACATATTCTTCTGTACGCGCGTTTATCTACTAGCGCTCGTGATTATGTAACGACTTTGTCTTGTGGAAGTTCAAAAAACAAGAAAACCCTAATAAGTATGAAATTGTGTCGAATGTTGCTGATAATAAAGATAGATTTATTTAAGTTGAAAAAAATATTGAAAAGCCAAAGAACTATACGACCCGTCGCTCAACAACAATAACAGCGGTATATTTATTTACTTTGGTGGAATGAAAAATATAAACATGAAGGTTGCTATGGTAACAGAAACCTGGGCGTCGTAGCCAGTCTGTATACCTCATTAGTTTAATGGTATTGGAAACGAGCATCACAAACAGGGATTGTGCACGATATATCTTAATGAACTAACGCAAAATCAGGGTATTGTGTATACGTTGTATATATTAGGAGCTTTTTGTAGCAAGATTACTGCATGAAATTCAATACGTAACTCTTGTATCTCAAGGCAGTTGATACCTTTTTACTTGCAAAAAAAAATATATGTATAATAAGTTAAATGCAAAGTAAAAGCAAAGTTTAGAGCTACTTCTGAAAAATACGATAGAACCTCGCGGGATAACTATTTCAATTAGCAATAGAGACAGCAGGTTCTAGAATAAGTCAGATCATAATATTAACTCCTAGAGGAGAATCAGCAACATGAAGCCATGTCCGTAGCCGTCCAGTATATTTTTAATTTCAAAGTTAGGGATGTGCAGTGTATAAAAGTATATAGATATATACCGTAATTATGTTAACCTAAAAGTGAAATCATCAAATAGACTAAGGCAAAGCTATTTATAGCGTTTTATATAAATTATATTGAAATATTAGTAGAGTTATTAGTTTTTTTCTCCTAATAAAATTGTAAAGAAGTTCTGTATTTATTTATATTTTTTGTATCCTACAGTACAAATGAATCCAAGGCACGCACCAATACAGTAATATCTAAGAAAAGAACCAAGATAGTAAAAGATAGGGAAAGTAATATCCAAGAAACAGAACACGATAGGGACAATAAATCAAAGAAACAGAACATGATAGGGACAATAATATCCAAGAAAAAGACTAAGATAGGGACAAAACTGCAAGATAGGAACAATAATATCCAAGAAACAGAACACAATAGCGACAATAATATCTAAGATACAGACTAAGATAGGGGTAGTAATATCTAAGAAAAGGACCAAGATAGTAACAATAATAACCAAGATAGGGACGGCAATATCCAAGAAACAGAACACGATAGGCACAATAATAACCAAGAAACAGACTAAGATAGGGACTACAAAATACAAGATAGGGATAGTAATTTCTAAGAAAAGAACCAAGACATGGACAATAATAACCAAGAAACAATCCAAGATAGGAACATTATTACCTAAGATAGGGACAGTAATAGCCAAGAAACAGAACGTGATAGGGACAATAATATCTAAGATACAGACTAATGTGGGGACAATACTATATTAGATAGACATATGAATATCTAAGAAAAGGACCAAGACATGGACAATAACATCCAAGAAACAGATCAAGGTAGGGACAATAACATAAAAAATAGGGACAATAATATACAATATAGGGACAGTAATATTCAAGGTACATTACAAAACATGGACAATAATATCCAAGAATCAGGTCAAGATAGGGCCAATAATATACAAGATAGGGTCGGTTATATCTAAGAAACGGACCAAGACATGGTCATTAATATCCAAGAAACAGACCAAGATAGGGACAACAATATATAAGACAGGGACAGTAATATCCAAGAAGCAAAACAACATAGGGACAATAATTTACAAGACAGGGACAGTAATATCTAAGAAACGGACCAAGACATGGACAATAATATCAAAGAAACGGACCAAGACAGGGATAGCAATATGTAAGAAAAGGAGGAAGATAGGGACAATAATATACAATATAAAAACAATAATATCTAAGAGTTGGGCTAAGACATTAACAAAAGACGTTGATAAGTACAGTAATATCGATAAAACAAAACAAGACATGAACAATATTATCCAAGAAACAAATCAAGATGGGAACAATAATATACAAAATAAGGACGGTAATATCAAAAAACGGACCAAGACAGGAATAGTAATATGTAAGAAAAGGAGCAAGGTAGGGAAAATAATATACAATATTAAAACAATAATTTCAAAGAAACGGACCGAGACATTGACAGTAACATCTAAGAAACAGGCAATGATAGAGGCAAAAATATCCAAGAAACATACGAAGATATGGACAGCACTTTACAAGACAGGGGCAGTAATATCTCAGAAAAGGACCAAGATATGGACAATAATATCCAAGAAACAGGCCGAAATAGGGACAATATTATACGAGGAGAGACAGAACTATCCAAGAATCGGGTCACGACATTGACAGTATAATCTAAGAAAAAGGCCAAGATAGGGGAAAACTATCCAAGAAACAAACCAAGATATGGACAATACTTTACAAGACAAAGGCAGTAATATCTCAAAAAAGCACCAAGATATGGACAATAATATCAAAAAATCAGGCCGAAATAGGAACAATGTTATGCGAGGAGAGACAGTACTATCCAAGAATCGGGTCAAGACATTGACAGTATAATCTAAGAAAAGGTCCAATAGTGGACAATAATATCCAAGAAAAGGACCAAGATAGGGATAATACTTTACAACTCAGAGACAGTAATATTTAAGAAAAAAACTAAGATAGAGACAATAATATACAAGGTAGGGACAGAAATATCTAAGAAACGAAGCAAGACAGGGACAGTAATATCCTAGAGACAGACCAAGATATGCACAATAACATTCTAGATAAGGACGGTTCAATATAGAGACCGAAATATTGACAAAATCTAAGATCTGGAGAAAAACCTACTGACCAGACAACTGTGTATGATCCTGTCACATTCTACTGGTTTCAGCGCCCTGCAGTAGCTAGTAATTGTGTGTAATAATACGTAACAAATTTAATGTAATCCTTATAAGGCTTTTACGATTAATTATTTTCCAATATTTGTTTACCGGTAAATTGGATCCAAAACCTCCAGTAAAGAAAAGGGCGTGTGACCCCCTGAAAAGGACCACCCTGTAAATACGACCTGACTAACATAATTAATTAACTAATTATTTCAAAATTTAAACATAGTTCGGAATTAGTCTTAGGAAATATATATCGCATTGAAATATCATCTAGTTCGAATCAAAGTGACATGTTAGTCTATAAAAGTGAATATAATGCATTTGCATTATTAACCCTAAAATATAATTAATCATATAATTGGTTACGTTTGTGTAAAGGTTGTTTTATCTGAGATCCTGAAACATCCCAGATAGGTCCACCTGAGCAGAACGAAGAACGAATATCCAGATATTCAATGTAATGTATTAGTGTTATAGTTTTGTAATACATTCAGGTCCGTGGAGGGAAGGAGCACAGATTTATCAAATTTAAATAATTCTTACACTCCAGTTATTTAACCGTGTATACTATTGTATGCACAATTAGTTTGTGTAGAAGGTTAATGTGTTTAGTATTCATCTCTTTCACGAGAATCTCAGTTACTCATTTGTATTGCTTCTCAGAGA
>JBAIZL010000005.1:248230822-248325822 GCA_036971475.1 Prosapia bicincta | reverse complement strand
TTTATAACCTCAAAATAGGCTCTAAAAGTATAAGGCTATTTTACGATAGATAACCAGGCTGTTTATAAAATCTTACAACTTTATAAAAAGTGCTGGACTCGAGAATATCTGATAAACTAGGACCAGTGACTTAAATAAATTTGGATAAATATAAAAGGTCGTTAAGACTAGCCTATATTTTACCATATAAAGAAATAAATTGTTGGAACAAAGTTTTAAATTCCAATCAAAGCTCTTATAAAAGTCTAGAAAAAATAATTAAAGAAAATGAAAGCAGAGAGGAGTCGAGATTAAAGATATCAGACTAGTTCCCAAGGCTACAAGTGCTCTAATTGGTTAATAACCACAACGGGGTCTGCACAACGGATTTTGAAAATGTTTCCAAGGGGAGCTTTAGTGATAAACGTGACTTGTACCAAAACCATCAACGTGGTAGGACGTATTTTTCAAGCTCTAGAAGATATAAGTCCAAAGATTTTCTAAAAGCCTAAGACAGTGCAAGGTGTAATACGGAAGGGTTCAGATAGTTGATCTATATTCTCAAATATCAATTTAACACCACCTCGACCAGTAAAATGTGTAAATATATAACGCCGGTAAATTCGTAGAAGACGTTGTCCATTAAACAGACCTGACAACATTGTAAATAGAAGTAAAATAAATTCAAATAACCAGCAAGTTTTGAAAAGTGATTAATCAAAAACATGAAGATATTTACCAAAGATACAGGATGTGCAGAGGCAATTTTCAAGACAATATCAGAAAAGAAAACAGGACATAATCACAAGGTTTTATAAACAATATATTATTTATATAATTACTCTTTATTTCGATCCGTATTAATTAAAATTCAAAATTCAATAAAAAGTAATAAATCTAAGAGAAATAAACCACTCTTAAGCTAAATGAATTAGAGTTTAAATTTTCAAAATTGACTCTCTATTCAACAGTTTGCGTGAAATGGAGAGAAATTATTTATTTGAGTGATGTTTATATGGCTTTATTTCTTAAGGCATTGATATAAATTCTTTATTGGTTATATCAAGGAATTATTTATTATAATTGTATTTAGATAGACGTGTTTCAGAATGCATAACCAAATGATAATGTAGAAGTTAACCACACTATTGGGTAAATCTTTGGCTGACTCACCTAAGATTCTTTTTTATTTAGTTAACAACTGTTATACATAAATTTAAATTGGATAACAGTAATTTACCAGTTATTGTGATATGTTACGAATTATTAGATTTTGTGGGTAAAATATTGTGAGAATAGAGTGTATAAAATAAAGTTTTGGTTAAATGCATAGCAGATATCTTATTTTTAAAATTATTAAAAAATATTTGTATTATTTTATTTTAAATTTTTATTTAAATGAAAAAGAGAGAAGCTAAAATCTGAACTTACACTCAGGATCACTCCTAAATCCAGGTAGATTACACCATCTCCTTCCACGATAGAGTTTGGTGGCCATCTTGATGTGAAAGCCTCCCTGATGTTATTGACAGCGTTGCCCACTGCCAAATTCTTTCCCGTTGGCGTCCCTACTGCGAAGTCTTTATCTCCAACGCCCAAGATGTTCCTTATGTGTTGTAGTGGCAGAATGTTATGTCCCTACTTCGAACCTCAGAAAAATTTGACCTTCCACTTTCCGTTTATCAATTAGTATCGTCCTATTTAAAATTGAATTACCATTTTTTATCACTGTTCTTTTATAAAATTGGAATTTAAAAACTTTAGTTTACTTTTGTCTTCACTGTTCATTAATAACAAGTTTTAACTAAAATTTAGAAGCACTCTCCTTTAAAAATTATTACATTTGCTCTAATGTTCCCCTTTTAACACTTAACAAACTTCTGAGAACGCCGCAACGTCGATGTTAACCTTGGAAACCTCGATGTTAACTTTCTCCAAAAAGGGTTCCATCACACTTGCAACTACATTTCGGCGACACCCACTTTCGCCCTTACCTCTTCATTAGCTACTTCTACATTAACAGATCACAAAATTTAAAACAAAGGCTTGTGACCTGGAGCGAACTTACATGTTGTTACCTCTTCGAAGTACCAAGACACGCTGAAGCTCCCACCTCGGATTGGCCTTTGCGTTCCCACAAGCATCCACATTACCCCACGTTTTCCGACCAATGAAGTGGCTTTATAATTGACGTCACGACATCAGGTGACTTTAACCGACGATCTTGTTTATTTTTCTCACACTCTGCGAGCCTCGCTCCAAAATGATCAAATTCTTGCCTGTTTCGTTAATTTTGGCTTAAGTCCTTCATTTGCTTTTTTCGCGGTTTTTGGTAAAGAGCATTTCTTTTTCCTCTTCAAAAACCGCGTCTCCTGAAGGTCGATGGTGGTTGTATGTGTATTTTGAGCTTTTCTCTCCTTTCCATGTAATTAACGTGTTTTTAAAAATATACTAAACCCCTTATCTCTGATAATGGCTTAGCTTTCTCAATTTTTAACTACGAAATTTCTATATTATTGCGACAGTATTAGTTAATCCGGATTCTGCCCGTCTCAGTGTGTGTGTGTTGAGACGGCCTAAACCATCTCAACGTTAAAGATTTTGCACTTAAACAAAGTGCAAGTTTAGAAATGAAACTGCTGCTCTGCATTGTAGTGGACAAGCAAGGTGCACAATCTGGTTAAGTAAACAGGGTCGGTCCAAATTGTTGATTTTGGGTACAAAAACCGAGCAACTAGGAAATAATTAATTTTTCCTTCTAACACATAACATTAAAATTAAATAAACTTATAAATAAAATAAATAACATTATAAAAAACAAAACTTAAAAATGAAATTAAAACAATAAAAGTAAAGAACCACCAAAGATTAGGAAAATTTAAAAAAATCAGTAAAAGTAAAACATTGTAAAATAAAATTTAATAACAAATTATTAACAAGTTTATTTAATAAATTTATATTAATATATAATATGAATACCAATTATAATAAATTATCATTAAAATAATTTTTTATTATATAAATTAATAACAATATAATACATAATAAATTATAATAAAAGAATTATAATTGATAAATGGTTTCATAAAAGCTCCAAAAATTTATAAAAGTGTCAAGTGCGGGAGAAAATATTTTCGAGTACCGTTAAAGCGCAACCTACGATTGGAATGAGCTGGAACTGTCATTTATACAGTATCAACATGGTAACAACATCTTAAAGTGTGAAATAGAACATGGTGTTAAAAAATATGACTATATTACACTATAAGTGACATTTTCAAGCATCAGCTAAAAACCAGCACAAATCTTAGAAAAAGAGTTCATTAACGCACTATTTTGCAATTCAAGACAAGGTTTTGATAAGCCAATAAGCCGCGTAGCAGAGTAGAGGGGACTGACCAATAGGAAAGGAGACGCAAATCAACTTTCGTAAGAGAAGGACGAGTTTCCGGAGATCGAGAGACGGTTCCAGGATGCCGTTCCGCGGCTAAGAAGAACAGGGAAGAAGGGGGAACAATTCCAGTGAAAGATTTTGGGGCAAGTCTGGATTTTAATAGCAAATAACCATTTATTAAATTTCTTAAAATCATAGTTTCAAATTTTCATAAATAAAAATGGTGTCACTTACTTAAAATTAATAATTAAAAAATATATATAAGAATTGACTCTTTTTTAAATAGCATTACAAGTGGTCATGAAATATAAATTGTTCAATATAACATGCAAGTTCTAAAATCATAAGAAGAACTTTTATTTTAGAACAAGATAACGTTTCACAAAGTCAGAGCTTTATGTATTCAAGACGAATAATAACATATTTTATTTAAAGTCAATATCAGTAGAAGAATAATAAATTCATAAAGATAATCAATAATTAATTAATTAGTACTTGTTAATATAACTTATTTTTTTTCTCTATACATCATATATTTCACGTATAGTATCAAATAACTGTAAAGATGTAAATCAAGTAAAATTGGTTCTAAAAGCCTTTAGATTAATGTTTAGAAACACAAATATAAATTAAACACACACGCAATAGGAAGTAATCTTGCCTGTTACTTCTACAAATAATTATATGGACATAAAATAAAATAAATTGTTGTAAATTATTCTTCTGTTGTATTTAAATATATATGTAAATTTATGTGTCATTTTATTCTAAAAAACAACAATTTCTCATAATGAGTACAAACGTTAGAGAAAACTCAATAATAGCGTTATTCAAATAATTGATGAAATTTATGAAAAATTTGTATGAACATTCCTGAATTTTGTCAACCACTTAAGGTATTACATTTTTAAAAAACCGCTTATTAATATTAAAATAACTAACAAAAATTATGGAATTTAAATAATAATGGTAAAATAATTAAGAAATGCAAATTTTAATTTTCATTTAATTAAAACAAGTTAGAACAAAAAATAATTGAAATTATTATACCTAATAGGTGGTAAATCAACTAATAAAATTTCTAAATTTGTTTCCAACCAACAACAAGAGTAATATTAAATATTACATCTAAACTAGCAAAAAGTTTGTTTAGTAAATACTCTTGCAAGAGAAAGGTAATAGATAAATTTACAGGTAAACAATAATTTATAATGTATTTATAATTGCATAAGTGAGTATGAAGATTTTGGTTGGTTTTTTACTCAAAGTTCATGGATTTATCCACTAGCAGATCACACTCGACACACCACAGGTACCAGGATATGGTAAATCAGGTGGGATCATATTTTGACCGCGGTTGAACTGGCGCGTTAGGTCCTCAAAGTGTCCATCATCACCAAGTACAGGCTATGCGAAAAATGCGTAAATGTGGTCAGGTTGATGGTAGGGTGTGGAACGCAAAAATCGGGGATTCTCTCCCTCAAAGGGTGCAAAATGTTTTGCCATAGCAGCGTGTGTGTGTGTGTGTGTGTGTGTGTGTGTGTGTGTGTGTGTGTGTGTGTGTGTGTGTGTGTGTGTGTTGTGTGTGTGTATGTGTGTGTGTGTGAGTTTAAAGGAAAATAGGATTATATTTATGTAACACTTAGAAAGAACTTACTAAACACAAATACTGTGTTATTTTAACAATGAAACAAACCATCATTGTAGCTCAGTGACCATAAACTTCAAAGAGAAATAGAGAGACATATATTTAAATGTAAGCGGGTTAGACTTTTGTTGAATTCACACAGAGCGTGGATAACTCGAGCATGACGTCATGCTTGCAGTACTTGTTTATATATTTATGGCAGAGAAGAAAGTCACATTTCTGAATATAATTCCCTATTTATTAAACAAATAGAAAAACTGAGAATGAAAATGATTTTAAAATGTGAGAGAATGAAACTGAATAAGAATAATATCAGAGGATTGGTGCAGTTTTAGTGGACATACAGAAACACACAAACACACATACAAACACACAAATTCACACATACACACACAGAACTCTGACTCACTCTGACTGATTGAACGAATGAACTAAATTTACCACTTTGTTCGATTCTTACTGTAGTGTTTCAGAACGGAAAGAACGGGTGAAAAGGAATTCTTTTTCATAGACCCGTCGTTCACTTAGTGGAATGAAGCTCTTTAATTGAACTGTTCATGAACCCATCTCTTCACAGTATACGTCTTTTATACAGTATCATTTCTCAAGAATTCTGCGATAAGGCTGAATGATTTTGTTACATTTTGTTATATCATCCGTTTTCAACTACTTGTAACCTTTGGAGTTGCATCAGACTGTCCCCTTCATACAAGTGGAGATTATTATTCTATACTTGGCCTATATAAATATTGTTTGAAATAAACTAAACTAATCAAAAATTGTCTCTTCGACAATCTGAATTTAAGTATAATTTTAAAAACAAACCTATGAACCGCGCTACAATATTTTTTGATATGGTACAAGGAAGAGAATAACATTTATCGGATTTATTAAGTAGTAACTCAGTAGATAGGAGAACAAAACAGCTCATGAATGACACTCACATTCAGTTGAAATCTAGAAAACAAGAAGCTACAAACTAAAAGGATTTATCATAATAAATAATAAGTAATTCAAGCACTTAAATAAAAAATTGAACAGACCATGTGCAGTAAAATATACACGTCCTATGACAGTTACCAACATTTTATAAGATTTTGTTAGTTAACGGAATAAATATAAGAGAGATAGACAAAGATAACTATCTGTAATTGCTACAGCATTGAACTATGGGTTGAAGTAAAAATCTGTTATTGTAAAACACAATTATAAGACTATTAATTTGATTCCCTTAGAGTCAAAGTTCCTGTAAAACCTCTTAAGGTAAAGGTGTGTGTTTGTGTGTGCGCATGTGTGTGTGAATGTGTGTGTGTGTGTGTGTGTGTGTGTGTGTGTGTGTGTGTGTGTATGTGTGTCTGTGCCTAAGGGTGTGTGTGTGTGTGTTTCTGTTGTTATGCGTGTTTGTATTTATGTTGTGTGTTCGTGTGTGTGTGTGTGTGTGTGTGTGTGTGTGTGTGCGCGCGCGCGCGCGTGTGTGTGTGTGTGTAGTTGTGTGTGTATGTGTGTGTGTGTGTGTGTGTGTGTGTTTGTTTGTTTGTTTCTGTGTTGTGTATGTATGTTTCTGTGTTGTGTAAGTGTGTTTGTGTGTGTGTGTGTGTGTGTGTGTGTGTGTGTGTGTGTGTGTGTGTGTGTGTGTGTGTGTGTGTGTGTGTGTGTGATTGTGTTTGTGTGTGTGTGTGTGTGTATGTGTGTGTGTGTGTGTGTGTGTTATACACCACCAATAAAACGTCTTATTTATAATAATAATCGTAATATTTTGTGCCCAAAAATGAAATTGAATTAATTTTTATACATTCCAATAAACAATGGTATCAGAAAGGAATTAGCAAACCAAAGTTTTGAAACATAAGGCTCTTATAACTGACACATTGAAGATAAGGAAAGTATAAGATAGCTGTCCGGGTTTTTATTTCCCTACTGTACCAAAATTAAATATATGTCATATTTTCTGTAACGCATTTATATTGTCAGTTATCTTTTCAATTGTGTCAGAAACAAAATATATAAGCGTGTTATGAGTATATTGATGTTAAAACGAGGCCTTCATTTCTAAATCAAAATATTGATTAGATAATGATAAAGTTTATCAATAATTTCTCTAGTTAGCGTGCAGGTAACAAAGACCAGTTTACCCTTTGATATTTATGAGCTGCCCATTGAACACTGCTGTAGTACCTTAGTGTTTTACTGTGTCGTTTATGCCAGCTAGGCCTATAAATTACCTTTATGTTTTATAGATTTGAATGTTGCCACTAATAACGCAGATGTTATATTATACTTTAAAATGAATAAACAACAAACATGTTTTATGTTTTATTATTTTCAAAGGGCGTTTAAGAGATAGTGAATTGAAAATCCCAACTTTTTAACTTTTTCAGTGTAACTTGGCAAAATCTAACCTCGTCAAAACAGTTATTTGCTCTAGACCTTCAATCTGAGAATGTTTGTGACTCACACGTCCTCAATGTTTGTGGAAGCTCTTCTCCGCCAAACATCCTCACTTATGTTTACTTATTGTCCTTTGAGGCTAAATGTATTTTACTTCAATATGTAGTAAACGTTTGGATTTGACCATATATCAAGCTAACTTTCATGTATCTACTACAATTTTGGACAAACAACAATAAAACTCGACGATTAACAGACTGTAGTGAACTCGGAAGAGAAAATAGTTTCAAAAAACCTCTACCAAAGATGCGAAAGTTGGATCAAGTATTTGTTAATAATTCCCATTGGCTAAAGTGTAATACTTTAACCTCGATGTGAACATACTTAAGGATTACAAAGAGAACCAATTGAAACATGGTATTTTGTAGACAGATCCTTCCATTTCGGTGAGAAATGCAGAAACAGATTTTCCTCTTGGAAGCGTATGCAAAGGTATTCTTAGGTATATTTAACAAACAATTTCATACCGTAAGATTTGAATAGTTCCTTCATATGTACTTCGTTGGAAAGTTATACAAGGTCAAAGAATATTCAGCTCTCTCAGTGAAATTAACTCACCCCAACATTTTTAGGGCGATATTTGAGTTTGTTATGAGCTAAAAGTCGTAGAAAACATATCCCAGATCTCTATATTCAATAGTTTTAGAGACAATCGGGGTAATGCAAAAAAGGTTAGCGTCGCAAACAAATCTTTTTGCGTTTGGATTACAATAGCTCCGTTAAATTGCCTACAAACAAAGAATAAAATCTTTGGAGAATAAATCCATAGAGAATCTTATTCTCAAATAAAATAATGTAAATAAAGTCAATAAAAAATGTAATAGTTATCTTGTAAACTCAATTTTATTAAAAAACACAAAACTAAAAATTATGAAAATCACGCATTGCTAACAAAGTAGCCTGATGATAATATATATGTCAATGTCTCTCAAAATCATTTTATTACAAATCGAAAATTTATTTGTATAATTACATTAATAATAATAAAAATACTCAATCAATTTTCATTGATAACAATATTACAAGACCTACTCAAAATGTCAACCTTCATTGTTAATACACATTTCAGCAAGACGATTTAAAAATGCCATTGGATAACATTATTGAACTGTTTTTTTTTCTCGATCCACATGACTCAGTGTAAATTTCATGTTCTTTATTCGATTTTTGAGCAAACCCTAATGTATTCATGTGCCCCCATAGAAAGAAATCGAAGCGGTTCAAATAGGGGGATCTCTTAAAAGAAAACTATCTCTTTTTTATTGGCTTCATTTACATTATTTTGATTTGAGAATAAAATTCTCTACAGATTTTATTGAAAATCTTTCTGTGTTTGTGGGCAATTTAATGGTTTTATTGTAGTCCAAACGCAAAAAGGTTTGTTTGCGACGCTAACCTTTATTGCGTTACCCCGATTTTCTTTTAAGCTATTGAATATAGAGTTCCTGTACAGGCTTTGTACGGTTACATATATATGGAGAATATAGTTTTAACAGTTTCCAAGCGATTTACAATTGTTAGACATTTTCATGTGAGTGCGCCGTGCATTATAGTCTGTTTCCCACACAAATAAACCATATGACTTTAGAAGATATTTAAGCAAATTAACAGTAACATTTTTTTATGAGGGTTTAGAGTTTGTTAGGCGTGGTTTTATTTTTGCAACATTTCGTTTGCTATCATAATATGCAATATTATATTAAACCTTGTGCTTAAGATTACTCGATGAAGTAAACTGGAGTGGTTTTTACTGTCCGTCGTGGATAAACTTTCTTGGCCATTAGCAACATGTACATTATAAATGAGGTTAGCTTTTGTAACATTCATAATGCAACGACAGTTGAATCCTGTCCATCGAGAGAAGCCTCTAGAATGTCCGACATTTTCTATTACTTTATTTCTCCATTTATTTGGTCTGGTCTATTCTCTGAAAGTATAAATTGAACAAGAATTAGTTTTTCTATAATATTTATTATTTATTATTATTTAAATTAAAATCAATTAGGTTTTATCCTTATAAAATATTTTAAAGTGCAAAAATAAAATATTAAAAAATGTCTGTTGCTTTATTTTATGCTAGAAATAGAGCACCTTAACACATTTCGAAAACACCAAGTGAAGAACGGAACTAGGGAAGTATCGGTGGGGCACTCAGAATTTCCTAAAGCGGGGAGATACTAATTACAGTAGGGAAATCAACTTGGTTGTAATACTCCCCCAAATCAGTTAAGTTAATTCAATATTTAATTTGTTTTAACACCGCAACTCAATATGCCTTAATACTAGTAATACTGTGCTTGCATTGTGCGACATCTATAACACAATGCTTTGCTTACCAACGTTTTCTTATGTTACGGAATATATTTTTAACAACAATATTAAATAAATTCTAAAATGAATTATTTTTAAAGTAATTAAAACGATAAAAATTAAAACCGGTAACTCTAAATCTCAATACACACAAGTTTAATAAAATAAACTAGTTTTAGACGAAGAAATATTAAAACTTAGATTTCAAACCGTGCACTAATATGGCTTATTACATTTAAAAGCAAGATAAATACAGTATTAGTCAATAATATCCCACGTCCACTGTTGTACATGGAACATCTCAATATATCGAATGAAATAATGTAGTCGTTAGGGAACAGCATTTACAGGCCTGTTGTGTACTATGGGAAACGCCCTTCACTATAGGAATACCATTCTACGCCCTTTACACTGGCCTCTATAATGGATATATAAATGAAACGTTGCGGTAGATTAAAATGATTATTAAATAATATTAAATATATGATTAAATAAATGATTAAATAATATTAAATTTATTTATCCGTTTAGGTAGGTATATTTAAATTATTTATTAACACTGGGTGAACCGGACACTGTAAACGCGTAGTAGAATTTGTTAAGAACAGGATAAAATGGTTTACTCTAAAAAGACAACAACAAATATCGACGGCTGCTGTATCGTGGTCGTCGATTAAATGTAGAAAGATAAAATGCCAGAATGAAATTGTAGATTATATGGGAAATAATAAGAAATAGTAGATTATCAGGCATTATCAAAGGAAGGATAAGAAATAGTAGATTATCAGGGATTATCGAGGGAATGATAAGAAATAGTAGATTATCAGGGATTATCGAGGGAATGATTAAATATAGTATATTATCAGGGATTATCGTGGGAATGATAAGAAATAGTAGGTTATCAGGGATTAATGGGGTAATGATAAGAAATAGTAGATGATCAGGGATTATCGAAGGAATGATGAGAAATATTACAATTATCAAGGATTATCGAGGGAATGATAAGAAATAGTAGATTATCAGGGATTATCGTGGGAATGATAAGAAATAGTAGGTTGTCAGGGATAAGATATTAAATAGTAGATTATCAGGGAAATGATAACTAATAGTAGATTATTAGGAAGTATCAGGGGGAATGATAAGAAATAGTAGATTATCAGGGATTATCGAGGTAATGATAAGAAATAGTAGGTTATCAGGGATGAGATAGTAAATAGTAGATTATCAGGGATTGTTAAGTAAAAGATGAGATATAGTAGGATTATCAGGGATTATCTAGGGAATGATAAGAAATAGTAGATTATGAAGGATTATCTAGAGAATGATAAGAAATAGTAGATTATCAGGGATAAGATAGTAAATAGTAGATTACCAGGGAAATGATAATAAACAGTAGATTATTAGGGATTATCAGGGAAACGATAATACATAGTAGATTATTAGAGATTATCAGTGGAATGATGAGAAATAGGTTATTAGGAATTATCAGGGAAGTGATAAGAAATAGTAGGCTATCAGGGATTAATGAGGTAATGATAAGAAATAGTAGATGATCAGGGAATGATAAGAAATATTACAATTATCAAGGATTATCGAGGGAATGATAAGAAATAGTAGATTATTAGGGATTATCGAGGGAATGATAAGAAATAGTAGGTTATCAGGGATAAGATATTAAATAGTAGATTATCAGGAAAATGATAATAAATAGTAGATTATTAGGAATTATCAGGGAAATGATAAGAAATAGTAGATTATCAGGGATTATCGAGGTAATGATAAGAAATAGTAGGTTATCAGGGATGAGATAGTAAATAGTAGATTATCAAGGGTACGATAATAAACAGTAGATTATTAGGGATTATCAGGTAAATGATAAGAAAGAGTAGATTATCAGGGATTGTTAAGTAAAAGATGAGATATAGTAGGTTTATCAGGGATTATCTAGGGAATGATAAGAAATAGTAGGTTAACAGGGTTAGATAGTAAATAGTAAAATATCAGGGAAATGATAAGAAATAATACAATATTAGGAATTATCAGGGGAATGATAATAAATAGTAGATTATTAGAGATCATTAGGAAAATGATAAGATATAGTACATTATCGAGGATTATTTATCGTGGGAATGATAAGAAATTGTAGGATATTATGAATTAATGATAAGAAACATTAGATTATCAGGGATTATCGAGGGAATGATGAGAAATAGTAGATTATCAGGGAAATTATAATAAATAGTAGATTATTAGGGATTATCAGGGAAATGATAGGAAATAGTAGATTATCGGGGAAATGATAAGAAATAGCAGGTTATCAGGTAATATCAGGAAATTGATAATAAATAGTAGATAAACATGGGTTATCAGAGAAATGATAAGAGATGGTAAATTATCAGGGGTCTTAGGGAAATGATAAGAGATAGTAGATTATCAGAAATTATCATTGAAATGGTAAGAAAAGTAGATTATATGAAGTTAACATGGGAAATAATAAGAAATAGAAGTAGGGTGAGATACCCTAGTGCTGGAGATCGATGTAGCTAGAAGTAGGGTGAGGATCTAATGATAACTGGTGCTGGAGATTAATGTAGTTAGAGGTAGGGTGAGGACCTAATGATACCTGGTGTTGTAGGGTGATGTAGTTAGAGGTAGAGTGGGGACCTAATGATACCCTGGTTCTGGAAATTGATGTTGTTATAGGTAGGGTGAGGACCTAATGTTACCCTAGGGCAGAGATAGTTGTAGTTACAGGTAGGGTGAGGCCCTAATGATACGTGGTGCTGGAGGTTGTTGTAGTTAAAGTAGGGTGAGGACGTAATGATACCTAGTGCTGGAGATTAATGTAGCTAGGTTTAGGTGAGGACCTAATGATACCCTAGTCCTGGAGATTGATGTAGTTTGTAATAGGGCGAGTACTTAATGATCTCATGATGCTGGAGTTTGATGTAGTTAGAATGAGGGTGAGAACTAATGATAACCTAGTGCTGCATATTGATGTAGTTCGAAATAAGATTAGGACTTAATGATCCCATGATGCTGGAGATTGATAAAGTTAGAAGGAGGGTGAGTCATTTTGATAACCTAGTGCTGCAGATTGATGTATTTAGAAGTAGGGTGAGGACTTAATGATCCCCTGGTGCTTGTGAATGATGTAAATAGAAGTAGGGTGAGGCCTTAATTATACCCTAGTACTAGAAATTGATGTAGTTGGAAGTCGGGTTAGGACCTAACGATCCCATGGCCCTGGAGATTAATGTAGTTAGAGGTAGGGAGAGAAGGTGAACCTCCGGTGCTCTAGATTGAAGTAGTTAGAAGAAGGGTAAGGACTGAATTATCCCTTTTTGCTAGAGAATGATGTTGTTAGAAGTAGGATGGTGACCTAATGATCCATTGGTGCTGGAGATTGATGTAGATTGAAGTAGTTCGAGGACGCTATGATACTCTAGTGCTGGAGATTGATGTAGCTAGAAGAATGGTAAGGACCTAATGATTCCCTAGTGCTGGAGATTGATTTAGTTAGAGGAAGGGTGAGGACCTAATGATACCTGATGCTGGAGGGTGATGTAGTTAGAAGTAGGGTAAGGACCTGATGATACCGTGGTTCTGGAGGTTGATATGGTTAGAAGTAGGGCGAGGAACTAATGATACCCTAGTGCAGGAGATTTATGTAGTTAGAGATAGGGTGAGGACCTAATGATACCTGGTGCTGTTATCACCTGCCCCCTGTGGCAAGTAGGTAGAATGAATGGCGAACATCTCTTCCTATGTCCCCAACTACAGTCAACACCGCAGAATATAGTCAGTCTATATAGGGAGGCTCCACGTCGAATGGCAGAACAGCCACGTATTGGAGTTGGATAAAGTAAAATAAGTAAGTAAGTAATACCTAGTGCTGGAGATTGATGTAGTTAGAGGTAGGGTGAAGTCCTAATGATGCCCTGGTGCTGGAGATTGATGAATTTAGAGGTAGGGCGAGTACGTAAGGATACCTAGTGTTGGAGATTGAAGCAGTTAGAAGTAGGGTGAGGACCTAATTATACTCGAGTGCTGGAAATTGATGTAGTTAGAAGTAGGGTGTGTATTTAATGATCGCCTGGTTCTCTAAATTGATTTAGTTAGAGGTATGGGAAGACTTAATGATCCCTTGGTGCTGGAGATGGGGTACCACTATTATGGCGCATCGCTTACATGGTGATGCAAGTAGACCTGCTCAGACTTAGGTTTTTGTTTCTACCTAACCTTACCCATTTCCTCATCCGTAATAAACATCAGTGCCTATGATCACTTCCTATTGCTAAACGTAGTTGCTTGTATAAAAGATACAAACCGATAAGAACTGTTGTTTCTGAAAAGCCAATAAAACGTGACCAATTTATTCTTCTCTCAACTTCCTTCAGCGACTATAAAGTAATTTTTTTTTTACTTAATTAAATAGCGTTAAAGTAAGCTTGACTGTTATTAACTAGCGTTAAAGCATCAGTACTTTTACTTTGTATCAAATGGTAAAACCATATTTAAGTTAATTTAATTGTTACGGTAGTTGAAAGCAACGTACAAAGAGCCACATCACTCAGCTGCTAATGACTATAAGTAGAATTAACAATAAGCCTATTATGTTACGTGGAATAGTCTACTGTTAATGCAAGCAGCTGTTATTCTATTTCTCAGAATTCCATTTAAATCCTTAGTCTTTCCTATAAATATATTCACTGTCTATCGGTCACTGGTAGTGTATTAGTGGTACATTGAACATTTTACAACGTAGTGATGATGATAAAAACAATTAATGATTTTTCCGTTCATAATTTTATTACATTTAAGGCAACGTAGAAACCGTTTATTGTCGCCAAAACAATATCCTTGAATTTGTGCAAGGGTGTTTCATTCATATTGCAGAAACTACCTGGAAAACCATGTTGCACTGCGTCGAAGTAGCTTTTTGGTCGGTACATGCAGCTTACGGGTACTGCAGGGAGTTTTTTCCAGATATTCCTTTAGACATAACAAATATCAACAGCTTGGATATCAAAGCTTAGACCAGGTATTTAAAGCTTGGAAGAGAACTACAAAAAGAGACACATATAGGTAGGGAGATATGGTTGACCACATGAGGGCACAAACACAAGGTTTAGGGAGCATCTATAAGGGAGAGAAGAGAATTAGAAAATGAGAGGAAGAATGCAACCTGTAAGGAGAGCTGTAAAAGTCCTGTATAAATAATTACAAGAAACAAAAACATGAACGCATTTAACATAGTTTTGAAGGTTATTTTAGGCATAAAGAGTGACATATATATAGAGACAGAAAAGCTTATTCTGAAACGTAAGAAAACTGAACGATTTATTTAGGGGCTGAAGCTTCTATAAGGAAGAGATAAGTGACAAAAATGGAGAACAGAATGAAACCATTTATTATCACAGTTGGTTAAGCACCTGCATTTTACAAGAATGGGGCTGAAAATCCAAGGGAACTGAGAAATTTATTTTGATATGTTCAAAGATTTTGAAAGACAGAAAATGAAATAGGCCTATACGTTAAAAACGAAGACGACACATAGTTTCCAAAAACGTGGCCCTTATCCGGGGTAGAAAGAGCAAAGTTGCTGAAACAGAAGAGAACTGAAAAGTGTATTAAGGACGATAAAGGTTTATAAGGGTGAGAGAAATGATGAAAATGCAGAAGAAAAGGAAACACTGTATAGACTGTTTTCATTTGACTGAAGGTTCCTCCATATTTAATGAAAGTGGTTCAAAATAGAAAAAAAACTTTAACAGTTTCATGGCAATCATGAATTTTATAAGAAAGAGACAATAGCCGTGAAAAAATTTGAACGAGATCAAAATACTGTGTTATATGTGATGGACGTACTTCATGCATGATAACAGTGATAGACAAAACAAGAAGACTGAATCATGGTGATATAGCTTTTGTAGATAAACCAAAAGAATCGAAGCATACGAACAATGTTAAAAGCGACGAAGCTTACTGAATGGGAGAAATATTGTAGAATTATGAAAGAGGAGGAAAAAAGAGTGGAAGCTGTTACAGAGATATGGAAAATGTAGAAGCTACAATCGTAAGTAATAAGTGAGTTAAAGAAAACACTGCTATGAAGTAAAAATAAAATAACGTTATGTGGGGACAACGAATTCTATATAATATAAAAATCTAACAATTAAATAACCAATGAAAAATTATCAATTAAGATCAAACTATAAATAATAATAAATAAAAAAAGATATGTATCTATTTATTATAATCATTTAATATAGCACAAAATTTAATATATAAGGCTGAGCTATTTCTATATTTAATTTTACATATAAAATGAATGAAATGCTTTTTTCGTTTTTCATTTGGAAGTAGATTATGAACTACTCCACAGCAGCTCGTTTTATTAAGAAGAACTAATTTCTTGTGCAGTCAGTGAAATTAAAAACGCCCCAGGAGACTTACAACTCATTGTACCCGTGTTTGTCTAACATTAATATTTTGCACAGCTTGTTTATTTTAGATTTATCATTACGGCGCTGGTGTATATTTTGTAATTTAAGAGAAGAATAAGAAAACCTTGTAACATGGAAACAGTTTTTGTTATATAACTCATATTTAAACAATCCTGTAGTTAAAAAGTAATTCTTTTTAGAGCCTATTTGAAAGTAATAAGGAGAGCCAAATTAAAATTGCAAGGGTTTATTTTCTTATAAGCTTATAATATAAAAAAATAGGGTTTTCTTCGGTTTAACTGTTTCTTACGACACTCTGTAAGACTAAAGCTCTCTAAATGTGTCCCAAAGTGAAGCCCAAGCATCCGACTTAACTAAAAAATCACAGCTTGTTTCCATGGTAATTAGATGAAATACAGTTTATCTTTTTACATTTAAACGACCGCGATACAATAGCCGGCGACGTTTGTGATTCTTTCCTTAAAATAAACCTTTTTTCTCGGCAAACTCTGCTACGCGCTTTACAGCGTCCGGTTGGGCTAGAGTTATCAAATAATTTAAATACATAATTAACCTACTTAAACGAATAAATAAATTATTAGTTATTAAATATTTTAATAATATCTATACTTTATTATAATATAATACTTAATAATATTTTAATCTACCGCAACGTTTCATTTACTTCGATTATAGTGGCTAGTGTAAAGGGCGTTGAATGCTATAGCATTTCACATAGTACACAACAGGTAGGCTGTTTCCTAAGGACTGCATTATTTCATTGGATATATTGAGATGCTCCATACACAACAGTGGACGTGGGATATGATTGACTAATACTGTATTTATCTTGCTGTTAAATGTAATAAGCCATATTACCTCACGGTTTGAAATGCAAGTTTTATTATTTGTTCAATTGATAGTATGATCAATGGATAATTTTATGTGAATTAAAACGAATAAAGGCAGTTTTACAGTTGTTGAAGTTATAACAAGTAACTTTGCTAACCCATGTTTTACTCCAAGTGTAAGTAAATGTTTTTAGGTTTTGATTGCTTTCATAAGAACCTTCGAGGGTGAAACCTATTTTATCTATAAGTTAATGTTTTCACTAACTTCTTATTAAAACAGAATTCAAACATTAAACTATTTCACATTGCTTAACGAAGAATGGAAGAGGAAATAGTTTTTATTAAATTTCTTTCCAAACTTTGCTTTTTGATTGAAGTTAATATTACACTGTTTCCCCTCTACCTTAGGTTGTTTATTGTGGAACTTTTATAGTAGCTTCTTACAAGATATGAGAAATATTTCCAAACTCAATTTAATCTCCGTTTGTGCAAATAACGAATGCTACAGTACAAGTGCACTTTATATTCTTACAGAAAACTTTTGAGAACGTCGAGTAATCTGATGTTTTCATGAATGAAGAAATTCATTTATAACTGCAATAGTTTGAGGATGACATTACTTTTCCCCTTAAACTTGAAGCCACTTGTGATACAAAATAATCATCTCATGGTAAAACTATTCATTTCCGAAACGCACACCATTAGTTCGTGCAACGAAATGCATTATAATTATGATAATCATAATCTAGATTCAACTTATATTATAAATTAATATAACTTTTTTTCGGTGTTTTGCTTTTTTTATGAATGTTTGTAAGTATGACCGAATTAAACACTGTATGGTAAACAATTATTTTAGATAGTTGCTGGACAATATCTTGTCATGAAAAACATATAAAACCATCACTTGACAAGGAATCATATATATATATATATATATATATATATATATATATATATATATATATATATATATATATATATATATATATATATATATATATATATATAATATATATATATATATATATATATATATAATATATATTTATTTATTAATATTTATAGTTAGTTTCAGTTAAGCTTCCCAGGTAAGGGAATTTAAGAAACTTTGGGCACGAGATCAAGGTATAAAGAAATCAAAGGAAGCCTGTAAGTATCACTACATCCCTTATTCACAGCATTCGGATTCTCTATTAAGATATGTAGCAGTTAGGAGCTTAGCGGAAAAACGTGAACACTAATACCATCTAGCGAGTGCTATATCGGTGGAACGTTGAAAAGGACGGAGTGCGGCATGAAGAAGAGGAACGGAGACAAATAATGCATACAAAGGGAGAAGAAGAAGAAGAAAGACAGTATAAACGGGTTTTTGTTATTTTCCTTTCTATACATCATTTCAGAGGGATTTTTTTGAGAGACAATCTTCCGGCCTGGCTTTGGGTAAACAAATCTGGTACAATGAACTTGAACAATACTTTGATGCCGCGTACTCATTGGATGTGTTACAAAATATTCTGTATAGCAGTGAATAAATATCAATAATATATTTTATAGTTTCGGTATCCTGCTCTCTCCCACAGAGATTAAACACAATCTATGATCTGCAAAAAACTTTCTCTACAACTATGAAAGAGGTAAAACTGACAATTCTTTACTCTTGAAACATTTACGCTTAGAATTCCTTCTAAATGAAATCAATATTTTTAGGAATCTTCTTACGCTGTATATTTACTTGAAGTAAAAGTGCTCTCATCAGAATTAAAAGAGATGACTAGGCGATACCCGGGCTATTTGAAATATTACAGCAAGCAAACGTAATTCTAAATAACTTATACTTTCTGAAAAAAACGCATAAAATTCGTCTTACGAAATAGGTTTGCCAAAAATTGAACTACAAGTTTCAAATAATATCTCTGTACGGAATAAATACTCAAAGAAGATTTGCGGAAGATAACGGAAGTGGACCGTTTGGACATGAGACAAACATTGTACGCTAAGTGAAGAGTGAAAAAACGCTTTTCCTCTCTTTACATTATTCCACTCGTATCGTTATCTCTCTCTTAAATAATACTACACCTTCTTTTAGAATGACTTACTTTACCATTATTTCCTCAACAAAAGAATCTATTTACTAACGTGTGTAGCTGTTACAAGACAATTTCGTATAGAGCCAGTTGTTATTTGTTAATTAAGGAACGTCAAATTTGGAAAACATTTAACGCATGTGAAACTACAAATGCTACAGTTGTCGGAGGCTAACTCCAAACAAGAACCAAACATACACATTTGGCCGTATTTTTAACACTATTCATAGTTTTTAAGCAAACCGTATTTCAATCGTATTCGTTTAGCCATATTCTTGAATCATAGTTCAGTAAAGCAAATTAATAAAAACGCACAAACACTTAAAACATTATCACGTAACTACAATATATATATTCGTTATATATATATATATATATATATATATATTATAACGAAATTCATTAAGTTAAGAAGGCTGTTGGTCTAACTATTTGATCTTGTGAAATATCCCTAGCTAGCGCTAGTCTATTGTCACATCTATCGGCCGAAATAAGTTACTGCACACACCTGCAAATCATAAATAAAAATAAAAGGGGTTCATTGTAAGTAAACCAGGACGTGCCTCGTTCATGGGAGAGAAGCTTTACCTAGACATCCACGGACCAGGGAGATTTATGACTAGGATTCCCTGAGAATACAGAAAAACACATGCACCTGTGGGAAAGTTCAACAAACTCCTACGAAGCCAAAAAAGGAAAGTGCGGGAAGTGTCAAAATTTCAAAGGCTAGCCAGAGTTTGAGCGCCATAAGGGAGCCAATCAAATTTGAAGAGGGGATGAAACACAAACGGATACAATCCAAGAGGATGTTCAGGAAAGGCAGTCAATTTTCAGTACTCGAAAGGGTCAAGTGGTAGGACTCGAGGAGAAGTAATGTTCAGTTTTTAGTAAGAAATATCAAATTCAAACAAGTAACGTGGAAATTTAAAATAAGGGAGATTAAAGGGTAGCCAGGGAGATTATTAAATAGAAAGTGAAGTATAACTAGGGAGATTAAAGGGTAACAAGTGAGATTAAAATAAGGGAGTGATTAATAAAGTTAGTTAAGGAATAGAAGCATTTCGATAAATTAAGAAAAGTTCAATTGATATGAAAATATTACTAAGTGAATTTGTGTCAAGTGCAGTGAAGCAAGGAACCACGCAAGTATAAGTAATAATTTATTTTCATTATAAAGCCAACTCTTTAAAACCAAACATTTAAGAACATTTAAACTTTTATAAATTCATTAAAAAGTCATAGCTAACTAATATATAAAATTTATCAAACCAAGTGCAGTAATTTATACAAGCCCTTAGACAGCTAAAGAAAGTAAATTTAGAATTATTAAAAAAAATCAATAGTAAAATAAGAGTCTTGATGCCTATCGGCAAATATTAGAGTTAGTAAAAGAATTATATAAACTACCTGTAAATGCAATATTGATCTCAGGATAAAATAAATCTGTAATTATAAAAGCAAGTAGCTGGATTATTAATTTAAATTCCTAAGAGTAAAAATTATCCTGTAGAGAAGCATTAAGTGAAGGTTCGTTATATAACAATTGTCGTTCAACGTGGATGGCTATGTTTCGTTATAATATATATATATATATATATATATATATATATATATATATATATATACATATATATATATATATATATGTATATATATATATATATATATATATATATATATATATATATATATATATATATATATATATTGTATATACATAAACATCTAGCATTCCCAGTCTCCATCCGTGAAGGAAGAGTACGTATCAGCATATATATATCTATATATATATATTTTTTTTTAAACAACATAGGTTATTCAAATACAAGAATATTTATTCTTGGCCAGATATGTTTTAGACCTATAGCTTACATTATTGTAATTTTCATTCCTGATGATGTTGGTACTGTTTACCAACGAAAAGCTTTGGATATAAATTAATAAATATTCTTGTATTTGAATAACCTATGTTGTTTTAATATATATATATATATATATATATATATATATATATATATATATATATATATATGCAATATTTAATATCCATAGGGCCTATATAAAGAAGGGGTACGATACAAATATTGTTTTTACCATACAATGGACCATTGGATCGTGGACGTATTCCTATAATGAGATGTGTGTCGCCAGTCAAAAAAGGTTCGGAACCACTGGGTTAGATGGATAATACTCCCTTTTGGAGGGATGAGCATTATATCAATGTACCTAAAGGTAATCTCTTTCGGGTCATAAAATAAGAATAAGAAAGGTTATGTAGGACAGAGAAAGGACATATTAACCCCTGGTATTGGTAAGAGCTGGGAAATTATAACACCGTTGGTGAAGGCTCACTTGCTTGAAGTAGACTGCTCAGCACAGGAATGAAGGGGAGTGTTGTTGTACCTAGGCAATTGTATCTAATTAAATAATATCTTTTGTTCAGCTATTTTGATCTTTGAGCATATAAAATAAAAAGTATATTATTTTAATTAGAATTTAATACTTATCAGCGCAAGTTAAACTTGAATGTCCTATCAGTTTTAACGTTGGTAATACAAAAACGTGGTTCTGGATTCCCGCGGCAGTGCTACTTGAGTAAACTGTAATACTGCTTTTGTTATGTTAGGATATAAAATTATAAAAAATATTAGTTTAAATTTATTACTAATATTAAATAAATTTATTATTGGGCGCCAACTCTGTATTTTGAACAGTTTAAAATTATTGAAATATATCCTGGATTAAACAAACAAAATAAACTTACTGAACTACTTAATGAATTGAACTTTAATTTACTAAAACAATTTAGGTTTTTTTATTAAATTGATGCATTTCCGTCTAGGTTCTTCATTAAATAAACCAGAAAGAACGGTTTATAATTTAACAGTTGTTAAATCTAAATCTAATATTATCATTATGTACAATATATGTTAACCGTATTAATCTCCAGGCCTTATGTTGCTATGTTATGGCTTACAATTTGTTGTTAAATTTATTTTCTATGATCGTTTTCTGATTCTCAGGGTTCTACCTTCTTCAGCTGCTCTCGCTGGCTCCCAAAATTCAATAACTACGCCTCCTCGCTTCCTTATTCTATCCTCGCTTCGATCACTTCCTTTTCTCCTATCTTCTATACCAATTGCCTTCCTTCTTCTTATTTTAGCCAATTCTGCCATGTATTCCACTTTTTTTAAAGAGGAAACTACCACAATTTAATCACGTTTACGAGGTTGAAATTGGAAATTGGTGTTTAAAACCAATCATCCGGTCGTAATTTCCTGGTTAAACTGTTTATTAATCGATTGGAATGAGTTTGAGGTTTCGCCGCTTCGGTAACTCTCAAAATAGCAAGGCTTCTATACACATATTTTCTGAATTACATAAAATGTACGTTAGGGTGTAATCGGTCGATTTTATTTAAACCTAGACATTCTGATTAGGTCAATTTTACGTGTAAACAATATATTTTATGCAATCGTAATTTACGGGTTTTTCGCATTTATAAATAAACCGCATCGCTTTCAAAAACCTTCGATGAACAATAAAATCAAACAAAAACAACATAACCCCTAAATTGGAAGAATTTTTGTATTGAATTTTTCCCCTAAATTTTTTGGAAGAAATTGGAAGTGAGTAACAATTATATACGAACCTATATAGAAGTGATCATACGTTACACTGACGTTCGACTAATTCTGGATAAGCTTGATGCGACAGTTCATAGCAACTAAACGTTCTTATCTGATTCTTGAATCCGTGAAAGTCGCCGATAATATTTACGATTGTAAAAATAGCAGTAAATGGCAATAGTAAGTCTAAACACACTAACATTGAAAACTCTTCGTAGGAAATGCAATAGATGGGGACGACGCCTCATTAGGGAACACGTATTTCTCAAGGTCATACCACTGTATATCAGTTGAAGTCTCTCCTCATATCAGACTAAAGAAATTTAAATACAAGACTTATTGTTATATACGATTCTTCATTCAACTCCCTCACAGGCGGAATTTTCTTCATCGCCTTCTAACTATGCAAAAACCACCCATTTAATACAACCCAATTGAAATGGTATGGCTACATCAAATCTTATGTATAAGAAAGAAACCAAACTTTTAAAATTAAGGATGCCGAAACACTTTTTTATGAGGCTGTGTCAGCAGTACCACCTGATTTGTGAGAGAAGTATGTGAATCATGTCATAAAGATAATGGAACATGACTGGAAAAATGAAGGACTATACGACAGTGTTAAAAGTTTCGTGATTAACTTAGATTTTAAAGTGACACTGGAAGTGAAATTATCAGTGAAGACGACCTCGTGTGATAGGAGATACTTTGTAAATAATGAAGTGCAGGATAATATTGTCATAGTTCTATTAATTAATTGTTTGGATCATCCAACTATAATAATAAGTGTAAATAAACTGTAAAAATATGAAATTAAAAAAAAGCTTTCTTAGTCTTTGGACTCATTTTTATTAGAACTGAACTTAGATTTCAACAAGATTGTTTAGATTTACGTATAACATGAAATAAAAAAGTTGCTGTAGTGCGGAACAGAGCTAATAGGTGACTAATTGCTTGTCAGATCCCGGCCAAGCAATATGGTCACAGTCAGTTCCGAGAAGGCTGTAGGGTTCTTCGCAGGATATCGCGCTACTGCGGCTCAACTATATATAATCCGGTAATTGTGTTTTGAATTTACAAATCTATTGAAGTTTTTGAGATGTATTTGTCAAGCCGACAACACCAAATGTATGAAACTTATTGATTTGCCATATCAGAGAAAACAATAAAATCACAAATTTCTACCAATATTTGAAAATTTTTGAAGTGTAAATTCTTACATTGCAGTTCATGACAGCGAAGCCATAGAAAGTAATGTTGTAGCTTAGGTATTTACTCGGAAGTGTGTAAAAATCCGAAGTCCATAGAATTTTTTCTCGAAGGTTTCCTAATGAGTGATATGACGTTTAATGTTAACAGCTGTGGTGGTTTTGCTTAAACCATTTTCAATTGTTTCTTATTTAATTAAGTAATAGGATAACGTATAATTTCAACTAAATCCTGTCCTATTACTCCTATGTATCATTTGATTCAAACAAATAACAATTGAATCGATAAGACATGACTTTTTTACGTACTTGCATTCATCCTTGTTCGCAAATCTCATTACGAGGAATCTGAAATATATGCTTATTGCAGTCCGTCTTCACACCAACTGTTTCTTTTAATTAATTCTAAATTTTGGTTTGCTTCTAACTTTCTCATCTTTCATCTTTTTGCGTTTTATTAAGTATAAAATAATGCCTTGAAACGGTTACTAAGGGCATCGATCGGTGACGTTTCATTAAACATATTTCCATCGCTTCTCTAAATTGCTTTTCTTATAACGTTGCCAAATCTTTGGAAAGTTAATCCAAGTTGCTCTGTGTATCACTTACTAATATAGTTATAACTTCACGTCGCTTACAAGTTGTAATTACTTTGATCAAGTTGCAGCTAACGCCCCAGCTGAGATAGAAAGTTGTGGCGCCCCGAAACTTGTTATAAAAGTTAATAACCTACGCGGTCTTTGAGTAAGGGTGGAACAAGGTTACAGATATTTTTCAAAAAAAAAGAAAGAGTGCAAACAAAAAGTTTTGAATATTATGGCAATCAAGGAGAGGGTCGACAAATGGAAGGACTTGAATGCAAAATATAGTTAGGTTTATTTAAGGAACAGTCGATTTGTTCACTTATGAGAAGACACGCTCGTGTACACACACACACGCGCGCGCGCGCGCGCACACACACGCATGCACACACACACACACACACACACACACACACACACACACACACATACTTTAAAATTTGGGAAAACTGATAAATGATAATGTTGAAATTCTAATATAATAAAGAATTCCACTGTTAAAGTATTTAATAATTGATGAATAATGAAAACTAAGAAGAAACAGGTCAACCTTCCGAGTCTGTTGTTACTGATATTCGATTAATTTATAGCATCGTGTTCCGCTTTAGAAAATTCTTTGTGACAATTTTTTCGAAAATCTGATGCTGACTAAAAGTTTTTTCTCCACCATAAAAATATTTTGCTCATCAATATTAACTAAATGTAGAAGCTTCACAGAGAATCAAAATTTCAATACTCTATCTAAAGCAAAATCAGAGACAGTAATTAAAAATTAATACAAAATTAGAAAAAGAGTACAATAAATCTATTTTCTTAAATTATAAATTTATTTTCAGTAATCCTTTTGTATAATCTATGTGTTCCTTTACATGGATGAATATATAAAAATAAATATATATATATATATAAATATATATATATATATATATATATATATATATATATATATATATATATCGCAATATGTATTCTTGTGTATTATTAAAGAACATAAGTAAAAATACAAATACAAGAATTATAATTGAATTTACAATTCAAAGCTTTTCGTTGTCTAACAGTACCAACTTCATCAGGAATATTAAACAATTGTTTACTAGGGCTTCAATACAAAAAACCAACTAATTTTTTAGAATAGCTCAATAAATTAACAATAAATTTGTTCTCAGGAGAGAACTCGTTTGAAGAAACATTAGGCTCTGTATTTTATATATTTATTATTAATTGAAATTGTGATTTAATTTAATAATCATTATTTATTAGTTGGAAAAAATTAAAGGTTTTATTTGTTGTTCAACACAGGATAAATTTAAATACCATAAGTTTTTATATCACATTTAATTACTTGTTTTTAAAAATAAAAATAAATATATTTTCAACTAAAATACATTTGACTCTCTCAAATAGACTGGAGTCATCACTCTAGATTGTAACTTCTTGTTTCCTAGATTGTAATTTTGTAAAAAGACCTTCTGATAACGATAACATGGTCATCGAAATGTAAATAAGGGTTTAATCTTACGTAACTTGTTTTATTTGTTATTTTTTATTATTTTTGTGGTATTGGGGTTCTTTCCAATATTTTCATTGTAAGAAATATTATGTTGTATTTCAATATATGATAATTTCTTTAAGCTTGAAACAGCAATTAAATCTATTATAAACATTTTATAATATCCTGTGTTGAACAATAAATAAAACTTCTAGTTTTTTTCAACTAATAAATAATGTTCATTAAATCAGATCACAAAATTCATTAAAATTCAGTGATTAATAAATTAGATAAAATTCAGAACCTAATGTTTTTCCAGGAGAGTTCTCTCCTGAGGACCATTTTGTTTAAATTTATTGAGCTATTCTGAAAAATAGATGGTTTTTACATTAAAGTCCAGGGACTAGGTCTATTGGCAGGTCATGTTAAAAATACACAGGAGCCTTTAAACAGGTACATTAAGCATGATCATATTTTGCACGGCCCCCTTGCCGTGTCTGCAGATCTTGGGACATGGTAAGAGCATCTGGGGTTTCTGAGTGTTAATGTTAATCTTGTATTCTTTCCAGATGACTACATTACGGACAAATATGACTGTAAAAGACCCGACAAAAAGTCGTTAACCATTTTAGGGGGTAATACAAACAGTAAGGCAGGAGTCGGCGGGTCGTGGCTTGTGCTTAGGCGCGGCACCGACGTTTGAACACCAGGAATGAAGGCATGAATTTTGGAAACGGTAGAAAACACAGTTTACCAAAACAACTAACATATTTTTTTTGAAAACCACTAGCATACGGTACAAAAAGCAAACAAAGCAGGTGCAGGGGGGCGTGGCAGTGTGTGTGTGTGACAGTGTCTATGGGTGTAATTGAAAATTTAGAAAAACTGTAATTTTTGTAATCTTATATAAAACTTTATAATTGAAGTCAATTAAGAAAAGAGTAAAGAGTAATTTTTAGTACTCGAAACTTAAATGAAAAACCAAAGCGTTTTTTTTTTTTTTTTTTAAATACTGTACTAAAATTAGTTTTATATGAAGATGAATAATTCTCTTAGAAAAACGATAAAATTAGTAACTTCTTAGTAATCATCTTAGTAACTAGTATTAATTCACTTTTCTCGTACAAACTATCGGCGTTCAATTTGTTACTTAGTGCAGACTCTTCGTAACGAAATTAGTCGTCCATTAGTGACGAAGTTCATAATCTTTTACTAAGTTCAATACTTAATTTAAGTAAATGAAACCTCTATACCACAAATTACGTTTTCTTTTATTTAAAGCCCTATGTACATTTCAATTACACAACAATAATCTATACACAACTAATATTGTAGTTTAGAGATTTTTATTGTAAATTACCTCAGAGGATGATTGCTGTGCAATTGAAATATACATTATGTATCAAATAAAAGAAAATGTCATTTGTACTAAAGAGGTTTCATTTATTTAAATTAAACATTACGTCACAGTTGTTTTATACAGTTAAGTTCAATACTTCATTTTTCTGTTGACTTATACCATGTCTAATTTGACAGTCAGGCGAGTAATAGTAGTATGGAGGACTCAAGGTTTACCCTTCTGCACATGACAATTATACCCTCGTTAGTCTATTCCTACGGATGTCTTGCTGTTTGACGTTGATACCGCACGAGTACAATAGCAGTTTGTGCCACCGCCGTAAACTCTCGGTTGTGTCTGTCATGTCGCGAGACAGCAGTAGTTAGCAACACACTCGGGAACATGCGCATTTCATTCTATCAGTCGGTAGTTCATCGTCCTTCTTATGGTCGATCATGAATTCCAAATAATCGTCATTACCACGGCACTGTAAACCATTTTGTTTCCCTATTGAACCTGTGGCGAGACTAAAAAAATCATTCACTATTCCTGAGCTCTTATCACCCAGATCGTTTGTGTTTAAAGTTAAAACCTCTGGTAATATTAACCCACCTTACTGTAAGTCTGGTGGAACAGTTCTAAGTTATAAAATCAAATGTGCCGAATATTTGGAGGTTTACGCAGGTATGAGTGTTACTAGGCTGTCATTTAGTAGCATAACAACCATTTCTTGATGTAGCGTTCGTGCTCTTGGACAACCTCAGGACCTATATACTATAGTACCTATTGCTTCAGAGGTCCTGTCAAACCTTCACTGGGAAGATACGTTCTTCCATTCTTTATTTAATTCATTTGACGTAAAACAAGTTGTAAGGTCTATTTTTTACACGTTTGGTATTGCTTGGCAAATAAATCACTACTTTCTCATATTTTTCGGCAGTCGTGTTTGTCACTAGATCAGTGCATTGTTCAATGCTGTAAGTCACGGACAAGACTGTTGCTCAAGTGTGTTGCATTGTTGTGAGTCTGCGGTGTTTTAGTGTTCAGTGGTATATTATTGTGCATAGAGTAATTGTTAACCATGTGATCAAATATAGTATTTGATTGTGAGTGTGTTTTGTCGTTTAGAATGTATTCTGGATGGTTCTTTTGGTATTTGGTCTCGTAGTTTTCTGTTGTGTTCAGTTTATTGCTTTTTTGATATAGTAAAATGGTTTTTTTCCAAGTGATACCAAAGTGTAATTTATAAGAAAAACTTCAAAATGTGCAATACAAAAACTGCAAACTTTGCTGCTTTTTGGTTTAGCAGATGATTAGAGGGCTAAGTTAGTTATTGGTTTTTTATTAGTTAAACACTTTATGTTATTTATTTTATTAGTAATTATATATCTAATTATTATAATGTATTTTTTTAAACATTATGTTGTTTATTACTTTTAGAATGATATATGAATTTGTTCTCTCTAACGAGTTGTATAATCCATCATTCAATGTTTATTAAAGCCACTCGGTTTTTCGTAATCTGTTTGATTTTGTGTGTAATGACCCAATCCATGTATTTATATGGATTAACAAAAGCTTGCTAATCCATTTTAATGAGTTCCAAGTTATAAAAAACCATTACATTTATTATTTTTGAATAATTTATTGCATCAGATTTGTACTTATATCATTAAGAACTTCATGAGTCCAAATAAGGACGGAATTTTTCGCTAACCACAGCGGGTAAAGATTACTTTCCTGAGCGGGAAGGTTAATCTTCGATGTAGATTCTTCTTCGAAGTAAATTCATGAATCACCGTGTATATAAATTACTAGAAAGACCTGTCCTTTATTAAAATGAATGCTACAAAAAACGAGTGTCGTCCAATCCAGAAGATTCTAAGTTGCTGATAATGGCACTGTTGTCCAAAACTGTTGTTTCGGTAAACTGCATTGCAAGTATCTGTTTTGGAACGGTTTCTCGATGAATAATAATCTACATGGTGTATATCTCTACATGGTGATCTATCAGTCTAATTAACCTGACCTTAAAGCGAATACAATGTGGCAATACTCTATTAATCGTATCCTAAACGACGCAGATCTATTACACAAACCTAATTTCTAGGTCTTTTCTGTTTTCGAGCAATCATTGAGTTTTTATATATTTAATTTTATGTACACTAAACCATAGCTGACCTTTACTTGTCAGACACTGCTAGCTACATATTCCACCACATTATACTGAACTCCTCTGATTTCGGACCTAGTTTTATTAAAAATCAGTCAAATTATATAATTTGTCCTAGAATTAGGATCATTTGGAACTAAACAGTGCTCAGTGAGGATCTTCATTAACAAATGATTTATTTTGGTCTTTCACATTTTTAAAATTTGGTTCTCGTTCTCTAAATAGCTCTTGCACTAAGCTGATGACTTGAAGTAATCGCGGGCGGGTTACAAGTAAATTAGAGTATCTATAATTCAAGGTAGATGGGACCGATACCCCGTCGGATTGACGAAGACTGGATTTACATGGAAATATGTTCCCGTATTTTAGACAAAATAAGGGTTTTAATTAACACAGTCAACAGTTTTATTATTACTCAGGATTTTATTCCACGACTTACTTGATGTTTCTGCTTTTATTTCGTTCCATGACTCGGCTACACAGTACGAACTTCCTTAACTGTATTTTGTTTTAGTAAGCTTACAATGCTTTCTTCTTCTTCAGTCGCTTCCAAGAGAGATTGTAAAAAGTGACGTGTGTATTTTTTCATACATTCCTGAACACCCTGATGCATCGGCTGGATGAGACTCGTAACATTTACTGGTAGGAATAAAGCACGGATATTATCGGAGCGCAGTGCATCTTCATTGTGAAGCGACGGTCCTTTGTCCAACAGTAAATAATTTGAATTTTTTTTTCAAATAGATAAAATATTCCGAAATAGAATTAGGCTAGAATTTAACGGATGCTCGAAAATCGGGACTCGGAATATCGAAACTCTACTGTAAAGTAGTTTTCATCTTGCAATATAGATTACATTTATTAGTAGTAACCCTATTTCCATTGTTCGTGAAGTAACGGAACCGCGTTCAACTGTGAACCGAGCTTCCATTCATCACACGACCACACAACTTGTTTATTACAACGGTTAGTTAGAGGAAAGTTTTGATAGCGCGTTACGTTTAATAAACTGTTGTAATAACTCAAAACACCACAGCAAGTACTTGTTTGTTCCTAGTTACATGTTTCTGTAAATGCGATTACTCTACAAAGTTTCTGTGTTGGTGAGATCGAATCAGTTCTCGGCAGATTTCAGTTCACATAGTATCATGGTTGTGCATCTACTAGGATTAGACTTGAATTCTTTGTTTTTATTCATGTTTATCTGAACACTCCAGATAATCATTCACAAACAACAAGCCAGTTGTATATCTATTCAAGTTTTTATTTAGCGGAACGATTCGGAAACTATCAAGCCTGAAAACAATTTTAACATTAAACTATAAATGTGCATAAAAATAATTGAATATGAAAAAATAGTAAGAAGAATAAATACTCTTCATCTAAAGTTTTCTTTGGACATAGTGAAAGGTTTGCGCATAAATTTGTTTTTTACATTTTATTATTCTGCATAATAAGGCCAACTGGAGGAAAAGACTTATTCTGAAGTTGTCCATATTAACTTGCAAACGAATGATATCAATATTAAAAAATATTTTCATAATAATCCAAGAATTAGTTAATGTTGGTTGTATGGTCTCCTCTTTTGTTGTTTTATGTACGATTATTTTGCTTATGTATTTTTGTATTTATATTGTTGTTTTCTCAGTTTTGTTGCTGTTGTTAATATTTAATTATATTTTAGTTGAATTATGACTGTCACCATTTGGGAGGGTTTATTTTATTGTTTTTGAATAGAATTTCATTAAAAATTGTTTATAGTTTAAAAAAATGTTCGTTATAAGTGTACTTGTACTTTTATGCTTATTTATAGTTTAATGTAAAAATTGTTTTCAGGCATGATAACTAAATAAACTTGACTCCATATTCAACTAGCTTGTCGTTTGTTTTTATTTGTATTCTTTATAGGCTCTTTATCGTACATCAGAGCCTATAATAGATAGGAAGCATTTACAGTTTGGGCCTTGATATTTGGTTTTAGGAATCTGTGAACAATTAAAACAATAAATCTTGGCTTCTTTTTCTTTGTATATTTTGTTAATTCTTTTCTTTTACACTCTACTCTTTTCTTATCTCCTAAATATTATGTTTACTTCTTTGTATTAGTATAGTTGTTTTTAACAAATTGTAACGGCTTTTATTGCGTCCGTTTTTTTTGTGCTTTAAAGACGACCATCCAGTGTGACTTCTATAGCCAATGTTAGGTAAGGATTGCGCATATAGTTAGGATTAAGGTAGGAATACCGTCTAGTGCAGGGTTAGTTCATCATTGCATCACGAATACATTTTTTGTACTTTAAAGACGATCATCCAGTGTGTCTACTATCGCTAATGTTAGGTAAGGTTTGCGCATTTAGTTAGGATTAAGGTAGGAATACCGTCTAGCGCAGGGTATGGTTCTTCATTGCATCACGGTAGGTTAGGGATGCGGTGTTGTCAGATCGTAATTTTTCCAATTCCACGTCGTGCATCGTACAAAACTTAATAAAAACTTTCACTTAAAATCAAGGTTTAAAGCACTTAGAGTGGGAATTAAATTTTGAAACTTGGTATGTATAAGCAGCATGATTTCCTCATTCAGAATATTAAACCATAAAGGTAATATTTTGTTTGAAAGAACGTTAAAAAATTAGATTTAATAAAAGTTGCACTTTAACAAACATAAAAAATTTAGTAAGCGACAAGTTTTCGTATTTGTTGGTTAAACACTTTTTGTAAGCGTTAAAGTTTGAGATAACTAGTTAGATATTATTATTTTTTTTTCATAGCAGGACCTTTGGTTCGCTGCTAGTAAAGTGGTAAAGTGAAAAATTTTTCGCGTCACATTTTCGCCGAGTACTGCAGGCCTATACTCGTACTTAGATTGCGGCTTTTGTTCCTGTATGCATATATTTTTAAGTATTTCTTCATAAAAATAATTTTAACTCATGTAAATAATTACAATTTTACATACAAATTCAAATGTATTTAACTAGATAATTTGAAGGTTCTCTATTATTATTAAAAATAGAACATTTTATCTTTTGTATTAATGTGAGAGAGTGTGTGTCAGCTACCAGGTACCATTTGTTTGTAGTAACTTACCATGTTCTATAATTTTGTTATAGGAATATTACATGGAAAAAATAACTACTGAGTCAATAATAGTATTTGCTTTTTTCATGATACAATGTTATCCACATCAATGAGCATATAGCCTATGTGCGATGAGAAGTAATACAACTTAGTACCAAGTACACTGTTATTTCTTATTTTCCTAAAAATATTTTTTAAAAAATTAACAAAATCAATTGTAATCAATTATAGGTGTAAAAAATGTATTTGATTGGAAGAATAAAAACGTATTTTAATAACGACTGAAAATTTGTAAAATATATATATAAAAGGAGAGTGTGAGGTAATAGAAGGAATTTTAAAACATTCTGAGTTTTGAAAAAGATTGTTGAAGGGAAGCAAAGCTGAAACTGCAGAACGAAGAAAGCTACACCACTAGTAACTCACTGTACCACAGCTACATTAAGACTGAGCCAGGAACGGAAGTTTAACTACGACTTGGCAACAAGGCTCACCCATGCAGCAAGATGTGAGCCTCCTATTAGGTCAGAAGCCCGTAATCCCCACTCTCTCTGGTTGATATCGCCTACGTATAATCCCATTCTGTTTTAAATCCAACCATAGGATTAAGGTAGGAATAACCTCTACAGCAGGGTATAGGGATCATACCTTAATTACTACCGGGAGTAGCCCTATGTGATATCAGGCTCATAAAGGGAACTTGTTACACCCCTGGCAGTAGACGGGTAAGGAAGATTATGAGGAGTTAGATCGGAGTAACGGAAAGACATAGTGAAGCCTTGGTACAGGAAGAATTGCAAGACCAGGGTAGTTTACCTGAAATAGCCCTGGTTTCAACAATGATGAAGACAGTCAGTACTCATCTTCGTTTGTGTTATTAAAATATCCATATATGTTTATATATTTCAGTACATTTTTGCTCTACTTTTTATGAAAAGTGTATTTGACATAAGATCAGTATGGCGTTTTCGCAAAAGGTTTAAACGAGGGGCAAGAGTTAGGTGTCCACCAATAGGAAGTGAGGTTTCAAGAGCTGGCGGTTTGGCTAACAGTATTTAAAGACGCACAGAAAGTTTGGGAGAACAATATATTAAGTAGCCCAACAACCGTACTACACGTATGTATTCATCTACATGTAAAGCCAAAGTGTCACTGAAAAAAAATAATAATAAAAAAAGGGGAGTCAGCCAGTCCACATATTTTAAATAAACATATCACCATCAAAACCTTTTAACCGTCTCACCCAGAAGACGTCCTGCTTTACAGATAGCCCTCCTACAGCCACCCCTTACCAAAAGCCATGTTCCCATATTTCTACTCGGAGCTATTGTCGGTGACAGACGCTTCCATAACCTTGGGGGCCTTCAAAACCTTTCCTTCTCTGACTGACTTGGGCGAACAGTACTATTTAAAGTTTAAGAATGGAGTCATTCCGAAACGCGTCAACAGAGGAAAATATTGTAATGTTAGAAAAGCCAGTGTGTTTTCAAATATACATGATGTGGTCTATCCCCTCGTTTTCTCGAATTATTTCATTTGTTCAAGTCGTTATTGTTTATAAAGTTTTATCAACTTGATATAATCAGATCCCATAATGACTCAGTAGTATTAGCGCATAATGCTTATTCCCCATTGAGATCAGTTCACTTGTATGTTATATAATGTATATTTACATATACAGTCGGCGCCGCTTATTGTGATCATATTTGTCAGAAGCATATTTGGTAACAATAACCGAACGATAACAATAACCGAACGCTTGATCACGATGTAGTCTACAGCCGTACTGCATTGAACTCACTGTATTATTGCCACAACTGTTTGTTCTGAACGATATGTAAGCCTATCATTACATTAAGTAATTCTAATTCTGTAACATTATAATTAAACTGTACTTATCAAATTTTGATGCTATTCCGGACAGTTTTATGTACAGTAGTAGAATTTCTGTAATTTAGTTTTCTACTTGTTAAAATTAGTGGGCATATTTCATGTCAGTTTATTTTATTCCACTGTAATTTTTTTTAAAACACTGAATCTAGCATAATTGAAAAAAAATATATAGAACTACGTAAAACTCTTGATCAAAACATTTTAACACATAAAACGTCATTATAAAACACTTCAATCTTATTTACACTTCAAATTTGCATTTATTTTTTCTCGAAGAATTCCTCTATATTTGACTGTCTGTAGTCTTCTCGTAAAATATTGTTCATAAATTGTTCATATTCATAATGTTTGTTGAAATTTTCTGCTTTTTGTTGAACAAACTGCCTTAGAATCTCAAGAGCTTGGTGAACTTCCTGCTTAGATTTTTGCGGTACAAATCGAATTTGTCCTGCTATATTCTTTTAAGGACAAATCGAAAGGCTTCTCTTCAGAGTCTTCCTCAGATGTAGCTTGCTCTTGATTTTCTCCAACAAAAAACCCACCTTTTCTAAAGCAATTTTTTCACAGATTTTTCAGAAACTTCATTCCAAGATTTTCCTATCAGATGAATAGCATCGAGTAAAGAAGTTTTTTTAGCCAATTCATTTGAGGTAAGGGATTGAAATTCATCCATATCTTCTATAATTCTAGCACGCATCTCTCGTCGATAAAAACGTTTGATATTTTTAATTATGCCTTGGTCACATGGCTGAATAATTGATGTAGTATTGGCCGGAAGGTAAATCACTTTAATATGTTTTAGCGTAGTGCTTATGTCATTATGTGCAGTGCAGTTGTCTAGTAGAAGGACAATGTTGCGTTTGAGGCTGGTATCCCATTTAGTCAGCCATTCATTAAAAATTTTTGAGGTCATCCAAGCATTGGAGTTTGAATGATATTCGGTTGCTTTTTGATACCTTGAAAACACCGTGGATTTTTAGATTTACCGATAATTAAGAGTTTTTCTTTATGACCAACCATGTTAACACAACACAAAACAGTTATTTTTTGTTTACATATTTTACAGCCGTTAGCACTTTCATTTTTAAATAAGTAAGTATGTTCGGGTAAAGCACGATAATAAAGTCCTGTTTCATCTGCATTGTATATGCAGCTAGGAGAATCTCGCCAAAATCTTTGGCCATTCGAATTGTAACCAGTCCTCAGCTCCAACAAAATCAGCATTTTTTTTCACCACACGTTTTCTTGTAAACAATGTTTTCCCTTTTCTTCCATCGATTGAACCATCCATCTGTGGCTTTAAAATCGTGTTTTCCTATTTTTTTGGCAAGATCCTCAGCTTTTAAACACATTAGTGGGCCGTCAACTAGAGCATATTTTTCGCGAACATTTTTAAACCACAATTTCAAAGCTGATTCCACTTGCGGATCCTTCCCAGAACGATGTCTTTTGTTGTCAACATTTGCATTACACTTTGATAATGACAAGATTTTTTCTTTGTTGTTCAATATTTTACATAAGAGAGGTTGAGAAACGCCAAGTTGAGAAGCAGCGTTTCTTTGACTCATTTTTGGTAACTTACTGTACCTATCTATAATATCAAGTTTTTGTTTAAGACTTAAATCGCGTCGTTTCTTTTGAGATTCGGACATCTTGCTATACTGTTCTTTGGAACTTCAAGTGACACTAAACTCTACAAAACAAACGAAAAAGATCTTTAAAAATTTAATTATGTAAAATCACACTGAAATACTGTAATAAACGTTCATAAAAATTCACTGTTAAAAAAACAGTAGGACTGTACTGTAAATGGATCAGTAGTAACATCAACTAATGTTAACAAACAACTAAGGCCGACTCAGCGAGGGTGTTTGCGTAAACAAAGAGTAAGGGAGACATTCTGAGAACTGTGCTAAGTGCTGAAACCGTTATAAAGTATTTCTGTCATTCTAAAAATAAACATTCTATGAATTGGGCGTCATTGTGTATTGCACGTGCTGTTTACACTACTTTGTAGACATTTTTACTTGGTCTATGCTAGTATACGTTGACGCATATGATTTTGAATGGCAAATTAAATGATAAAAATAAGCGAACAGATTATTACAATAAGCGGCCTAATTAAAATGTATTAATATACGTCCGTGTTTGTTTTTCAATGAAACGATAACAATAACCGAATGATAACATTAAACGTGATCACAATAACCGGCGCCGACTGTATTTCATAACACGTAGTTTTACCTTCATAATGAGGCCCATTCGCTCTTATTGTAATTTTATATTTTCTATTTTGTTATTTTACTTTTTATTCTGACATTCATAGTTTCTTTAGTCATCATAATGTTTGTTTCCATTCTCTTTATTTTGTAAGTTATATATTGTTATAAACAATTTTCTATGTTTTGTTATTTGGACAGTAAAATAAAACCGAAGTATACTGGACATATGCGAGCAGGAGTGAATTGTAGTGGTCAGGAACTGAAAATACAATAATCCCCAGGGAAAACGGTTTCCTGTTTCAACTAGTCGTTACTCTATTTCAGACATTGAATGATTTTGCAGTTTTAATTATAACTTCGCTAATTACAGTTTTAAACTTTATTTAACCGTTTAACAGTTGCATGTGGGATATCCATTCACATTTTATATTTCCGCTCAGTGGACAGCTGCACCCCCCCACGCACTTTAAGGGTTTCCTTTTTCTAGGAGTAATAGTGCATGTTATGTGCTAGTCCTAATACGAGTCACCCCTTCACATGTCACTATATCGTAAGGCCACGTAATGTTCATTTAAATGTATTGATTTATTTACCTTCACAACCTGTTTTCTGCTATTGACCTTTTTTGTCTCCTTTATTTTCCGGTTCCATTTAGGTATGTTCCAAACCTAGTTATAATGCTTACATTTGGCAATTTTCGATTGTCAACAGTTCTTTGTTTATTCCTTAACATGTTGAGTTCTTTGTGTACGTCCAATCAGCTTTTACTTATAGGAGTTGCTTACTTTGGATTGAGTGAAACGAAACAAAAAAACGTAAGAAGAGCCTACCTTGAATAGAAGACTATTTGAAACAGTAAATACGTGCGAGTGATTTTAAATTATCCTGGTTGGTAGACTAGGACATAGTAATGGATTTCTAACCTGCGTATTCGTTTCGCATGATGATGCTTCTTTGTTGCAATCAGTCCCAAACAACATAAGTCTCACGAACAAAAGAAATTAAGGCTAGTAATAGGTCCAAATTTCAGTACTTAAGCACAATACACAAGACATTTTAGGTAATTTCACACCGTTAGTACAACCTACTGACACAAGAGTTAAATAGTAAATAAATAGAAAAAAGTGAAACTATGGTTATTAGATGGTATATGAGGATACAAAAAACTATCTTAAACATTAAAGAGGTCCGCTGAAAACGACCACCAGAGTAAAGAAGAATCCAGGTTTGCAAGGAAGATGCTACTGAAATCTTAGGAACTAAGAATGGGACTAAGTGTCCACTAGATCTTCCCGAGTGCACGATCTTCAATAACGTGCATGCGCGTGACGTCACAGATGGAGGGTTAACTGCAGCAGAGGGGGAAGTAGTATACTTCGTAGGTATACTTTAATAAAGGTAAATATTAATGTTGAATAAAATTATTACCAAATCTATCCTGACTGGATACTTCGTACGTATATTTTAATAAAAATAGATATTAAAGTTGAATAAAACTATTACCAAATCTATCCTGACTGGATACTTCGTACGTATATTTTATTAAAAATAGATATTAATGTTGAATAAAACTATTACCAAATCTATCCTGACTGGATACTTCGTACGTATATTTTATTAAAAATAGATATTAATGTTGAATAAAACTATTACCAAATCTATCCTGACTGGATACGTCGTACGTATATTTTAATAAAAATAGATATTAATGTTGAATAAAACTATTACCAAATCTATCCTGACTGGATACGTCGTACGTATATTTTAATAAAAATAGATATTAATGTTGAATAAAATTATTACCAAATCTATCCTGACTGGATACTTCGTACATATATTTTAAGGTAGGTATAAAAGGAAGAAAACTCACTATGTAAAAATTAAATTTAACTTTGCCATTTTTATTCAAAAGACATTTATAAATTTTTTATAATACCTAACCTAACCTAACCTATCACAACAAATAAGATTCATTAAAACTAGATGTTTCAAGAAAAAAATTAAAATGGAAATTCGGAATTTGAACCCGTAACTTCCGATTACTATGCCTGTATCTTTACCACTAGGCCACGGGTTTCTACTGTTATTCTTGATACAGTTTCTCTTATTAAATTGTTGCTCATAGCTTCCCCTACATTCTTTCCCCTCTCAAGGAACCGAATTGAAGGTTGCGCATGCGCGTTGTTGAAGATCCTGAACCGGTCAAAGTCTATTCTAAGTGTCCATATCCCTTAGCAGCAATGTTTAACAGTTTAATTTATGCGTATAAAAATATATTAGAAACATTAAGTATAAACTTTTTAGGGTGAAGGCATCCGTGGCACTTAAATAATAATGGAAAAAATAATTAAGAAAGAATTTAAAAAAATTAACAATAAAAACATTTAGTTGATTTCGACAATGCGATCATGAAATAAACATAAATAATTGCTTTTAATAAACAAAAATTGTGGACAACAATAAATAGTAGCAACACAATAGGCAATTTAATAGCAATATTTAATCCCATAATGTTTATAGTTATGAAAATTAATAAAAAATAAAATGATGAAAATAATACTTGGGTTGACGATTGTTTAAGACCCTGAGTAGTGCATAGTACTACAGTACTATAGTACTACATGGTCGACCAAACAAAAGTTAAATGAGGATCCTCTATGTTTCAAGTAAACAGCTAGTCAGTAACAGAGGAAGATGTTATTATTCCGAAACATGTTAAATACATTAAATATGACAATTCCATGAATAACAATTACATTTAGTTCTATGAATTATTCATATTATTTGTAGGGTAGTTCATAACCTATTATTTATTAGGTTTATAGCTTACAATCGTATAGCGGATAGACTGTCTCGTCATTCCGGTCAAGAGCAAGTGCAGTCCTACTTCATGAAGCCACCATGGCCATGCGGTGCTTTATTTCCCTAATCTTCGTTTCGGGGAGGGGAAATATGCCCTTTACTTAGTACTTCATAATTCCACAAAGCCTTATCTTCTTTAAAAAAGGGGATGTAAGAGGTAGACACAATTTTTGACCCCGATAGAGATTAGTTTCGCTACCCTTTACACGTAATGTTTTGGTTGTCTTATAACTTCTAATAGGTTTTGTTTGTACCAACCTAACCATACCTTTATTGGCAATTTTTTCTTATTTTCCTAGGAGGCGATAGTGAGGCTGGGGATCGCTTAAGAACCACAGATACTTAGCATCTAGTTAATCAAATAAAATAGAATTTGTAGCGGCCTTACGGCGTTTTCATATCTAAATTATTGTAATATAAATACTATACCTCATATTATCCGGTCTGTGGAACGGTCTTTTGCTTCGTCTACCTTACCCCTCCGCCTCAGCTCTCATTTAGTGGTCACGCGCCATTTTACGTGTGAACAGCTATAACCCGATTGATAATAGTACGACCAATCTTTTCTGGGCTATGTAAGTATCCAAAAGTTTTAAGTATTTCAACTCTTAAACTGTGGCTCATTATCGATTCTATTCTCTAAAGATTCTTCAAATTTCATTTGGAATAAACGTTTCAACATAATGCAAAACCTACAACAGATAATTTATATTAAACTAATTACAGCTTAGCTAGTGAAAACAATTCGCAACGGTAAAAATTGAAATAGTTAACTCTAAATTTCACTACACATTACAGACTAGTTTCTACAGCGAAGTCGACTTAAGCAAGGGTTGGCTAAGCCGTGAATGCATGAGCTAAGCACTGATAAAGGCGACATCTTCGTAGAAACTAGTCTGTTCGTTTAATTAAACTAGTGTGTTTGTTTTAATAAACTAATGTTTCGTAAGATTTAGAGTTTACTGTTTTAATTTTTACCGTAGATAATTAATATATTACGTTTTTAAAACCTTTCAATTATTATTTTACAATATTATTTTTACTTTAGTAAAATAAACTAATCTTTTCATGTAACACAAACTTTTTTGAGTTTGCCAGTTCTATGCTTGGAATAGACAACCTTTTATTGTAACTACTGCCAATAACAATGCAGAGTTACTGAAACAATCCAATAACAATAACTGCCTATACAGAGCGAGTCAATGTAATGGGAAATGGTGTCATTTTCTTATACGGTTCGTATCACTGGCCTTTTTCTTTTATAGCTTTCTTCAAACAAAACAATCGTATGTGGACATTATAGTACTTACCCACCAACCGCTTATTGAAACCCGATTTACTTAAAGCCCTTTCTCGAATTCGATCACGTTTTGATAAAAGCTTAAAGTTTCAGAAGTACTGAATTTTTAGTACTAAAATTTAATATATTGTTGTGTAAAGCGCTACCGTCGTTTGGAAAGAGCATCTGAGCGTGTGTGTTTCGTTATATGTAATTTGTAGGTCTATCTTGTTAATTATTATGTTTAGAAGCAGGTTGCTTTTTTAATATTAAGTGAAATATAAACATAAAATGTAATTTTTGGGAGAAATTATTAATAAAAAAGAGCACCTGTTTGATTTTGTTAATCAATTACTTTAGAATTAGGAACACATACTAGTAATTAAACTTTTAGAGAACTCTCGTTATAAATGAGGTTAATATGATAGTATCTTTTTAGTAAATTTAAGGGAGGTTTTTATGGAACGATTTTTATTAAAGTTTTAAATAATTTCGGACAATATTACTAAACGATGAAGAAAATCTTGTTGTATATGCAATATCAAAAATAGTTGTAATTATTTTGTCAAAAGTAAAAATAGAGGATGTTTAAGTACACAAATATTGGAATGAAATTTGAATTGAAAGAAATTCGTGACTGACTGAAGGAAACAATAATAAAATTACGTTTTAGGTAACCAATAATAAATAATAAATATTGAAAAACAGTTATATACTTTTAACCGACCGTGATTTTAAATTGAAATCCCTAATCTCTACAGTCATTTTTATCTTTCTATTTTTCATTTCCACTTTCTGTCACTAAATTTCACTTTGGATACACTTTTTTTCATTGGCTTTACCTTATACAAGTTTTATTTACCTATGGTTTTTTACAATCTATAAGCCATGAATATATGTAAATGCAATTTATAGTTATTTAATCTCTCTCTCTATGGCTTTTTAATTACGTCATTCGTTTGTTTTATAAAAAATTATTTAACTTTCAATTTTTATAATTATTTAGGTTCTTTAGCCTGATACAAGCTTTTTCGTCGTTGATTACCCTATTTTAATGTCTGTACGATAGTTTCTTGGTACTTGCTACAAAATCTAATTAGCTTACCTCAGTAGCAAAAAAGACATACGGTGTCATTCTTTACATAAGAAATTATCGGTAGCTTTCAAATAACTAACTTCAACGTTATAATTGGATAGTTTCTTATACAAAGAATGACACCGTATGTCTTTTTTGCTCCTGAGGTAGGCTAATTAGATTTTGCTAGTCGTCACATTACCAAAAAACCTGTCGCACACACATTAAAATATTGGAATCAACAACAAACTTGAGGTTTCAAACAAGCTTGCTACCGGCTAAAGAACCGTTGTTAGTTACTAAAATAATTATAAAAAGTCAAAATTAAATAATTGTTAAATATTCTCTCTCTCTCTCTCTCTGTCTCTCTTTCTCTCTCTCTCTCTCTCTCTCTCTATATATATATATATATATATATATAACACTGAATGTTTGTGAGTATGAATGTATGCGCCTTATGCATTATTAAACCACTGATCTGATCGCCATGAAACCTTTGGAAATTGTTAAGTACAACTTGAGTATGAAGGTTTCCGTCATAGTAAGTCTCAGGGCGTAACCAGGGGGCACGTAAACCCCACAAACCAATTAGTTTTAACAGAAAAATATCAACATAAAACACGCTAGGTTTTTAACAAAACAGCTTCCCAATGACGTTACAGTTTATTTCAACTAGTAATTATTAATGGCCAAAATAACTTAAAATATGATTTTCTATCTTATCTTATCTTAAGAATCTTTAATTTAATTCATTCCAAATTTTGGTAGCCAAGCAACAGCTATTATTATGTTATTAAAATACGAAAGTACGATGTAGCTATTGTTAACCATATATTATTTTAAGGAATTTCATTGTATTTATTCCAAATTTTGGTTGCTAGGCAAATCTCAACAGTTTTAAATTATTTTCCAACACATTTCAAGCTATATACAAAAAACATTGTAAGTCTGAGTGCACTCCAATAAATAAAATTCAATCAAGAACTTATATTGTTACACATTTCTCGATCGACTACTATAAGTTCAGCTATTATTACGTTAATAAAATACTAAATTAAGTTTAGCTAATGTTAACACGCCATTCATTTACTTTTATGCAATACGTAGATCACCGGGTTAGCTAGTATTTAAAAAATAAAATGTAATAAATACAAATCATAGAATAGTAATGAAATCTAATGAAAAAGCGATACAGAGATTAATAAATCATAAGTTGCACTTAAATATATTCATAGGGTAAAAATTGTAAAGAAACATAAATAAATAAAACATTTGTAAGGTAAACTATTAGTAATTTGAAGCAGCCCCGAATAAAGAAAAAGTGTTGTGGACAGTGCATCCAAAGCGGAGTAAAATAAAACTTCATTTGTTTTAAAAAAATCGCGAGGGTTTTCACGTAAAGGAAGGTTTAAATTTAGGCAGTCAATTTTATAAAGAAACAGGGTACCTATTTACTAGTTATAAAAGAAGTATCTAGAGCCAGACTGCCGGATATTAGCTACAATTGGTAGTGCCAAAGTGGAAGAAAAAATCGAACTAAGGAGCAGGGATAAAACAACCCACACTTGAAGGAATAACGTCACTGCACTTAAGTACAAATTTATAAAAAGAAGAGAGACGACATTTTCTAGTTACTAAGAAAACATTTCAATAATTCTTTCAATAAATTAAATAATTAGGTCATTTAAATATAGGGAAAATTAAAATTTAAAACATATAAAAAATAAAGGATCATTAAATAGTTATTTCTATGATGCAATTTCATGAGGCAATAACTTATTAACGCACTGAGAAATTTAGGTGCAGGGAACTTAAGTAAAATATTACTAAATATATAATATATATTGTTTACCTAAATAAGAGGTGTCTGTTCGATTAATTATAAAATATATATTTGACATAATAAATTCAACTCATTTTTTAATATTTAAAATCAATGTACTAATAACAATTATAAATCCTTATTAAAGGAATCGTAACCGAGTTTTGTTGATTTATTAATGTTACTTTTAATTATTATATAATTTTTTAAAATAAAGAGCGAAGATGGATGTGTTTGAGGTAGGTCATAATGTAAGATAAGACAAATTAATTACATGTAAATAAATCGGACAAAATGTAAACTGGCGCCCAGATAATATAAATATCAATTAGTTGTGTTTAAAAAATAACATAATAAAAAGTAACGAAACGTTTATTTTATAATTTATCGCCTGAACGGGGTGTATATATATAGTATTTATCTTTGAAAATAAATCGAACCCTTTTTTGTATTGGAAAAACATTCTTTGAGAGCATAAACCTGATTGAGAACTACACTACGCAAGGTGTATTCGAAAATGACGTCATTCCAGAGATACAATAAACGTAAAATACATCAGAGAAAACCTCACGTCCTATCCTGGCGTGTAGAGAGCTTACGTTGGTCTTATCTTCACAGGAAACCCCTATATCCTGCAGTAATACATCAGCTCATCGCATATATCAACACAACACTTCCACGCACAAGTATATATCAGTGCATGCAAACCTACCCATACACCTTATTTTAGACTGTTGTAGACAAAGCCAAGTAAATATTATACGCTGCAAAGGGAAATTCCTTAAGGGCAGTAATATATTTGTACTATATAAATAGCAAGTCATTTATTTCTATTGATCCAATGTTAATATTTAATTTGTATAGATTTTTACATTATGACCAATTTCATATGTTAGTAAATATATGTATAAATGTTTTTTATATATATGATATATTTATATCATATATTTATATTTATATTTATATCATATATTTATATTTATATTTATATCATATATTTATATTTTGATAAATATGATATATTTATTTAATAGCATTCGTTTTGTCTATCTTTGGCGTTATGTTCGATATTTAGTTTCACTTATGATTCCATATATTTTGGTATATATTTTAAATGTATACTTTAGTGGCTTTTAAATAATTATTGACTTCAAGAAGTCAATTTTTACTTTGGTGTAATTATACCTAAGGTAGAGTTACTTGTGACTCGACACAAAGATGTTTGTGTTTTACAATTACCAATAATTGGCGTACTAAAGGTGTGAAGAGAATTGAATAAAGCATCAAAGAAATGGGTCATAAATAATAATTGAAATCCTAACTAGAATTTTTGTAAATAACTGGTTATTTACCTAATTTTTTGCTCATTTTAATTATTTTCTTAGAATATTTTTGTGTGCCCTCCACGTGGATGAACAATTGAAGTGGACAGTAATAAAAAAGGACTTTAAAACATTGAAAATGCATATAAATTATTAATTTAATTTCTGAACCAATAGAGGTGTTATTTTGTAACTAAAAACTTCCAGTTTATTTCATTTAGTACCGTAGTACCACAGCCGGTCACTGTTAGCGCTAGTTTGCCTTCGATACAATTAATACGACTACTGGTGCGGAGCGAGGTCACCGTGTTTATGGTTTCATGAAACAAACTTGGTACATAGTATTCAGGGTCAGTGTTTTCACCGATACAAAAAAGGCCTACAGTTTTCATTTGCCACAAAATGTTTTTAGAGACTATTTGCCAGTTTATTACCTAGTCACCAACACTTTGGCGATACTGTTGAAGAAAATGTCAAAAAATTATTTGCTGGTTTTCCGAAAATATCTTACGAGGCTGGAAGAGACTGTTTGGCGTGTGATACGTAAACATTTACACTTGAAATCATACAGATTTACAATGGTTCAATAGAATACTGATTTGTATAAAGTTGATTGTGGAGAGTATTGTGTTGATATGTTTTATCGGTTAGAGTAAGATGGTTAGGTTAGGTTCTTAAAGTCAGTCATCTTCAGAAATGAGTCTACTTTTCACATTACTGGAAAGTTACACGCTTGGTGGAAGCGGAAATCCAAAATAAAAAACCCGAAAAGAGTGTGTTTTATGAGATCAGTAAATTCAAAGTGCAAAACCATTTTCGTCTTTAAGGAGAGAGATGACAATGGTATCGAGTATTGGTGATACGTTGGAGAACCTTTGGATGTCTATACTAGATAAAGATTACTCATATGCGTCAGTTTACTACCAACGAGACGGGTCTTTCCATCACCATTTCTTCTTAGAATTGAAGTTTAACTGGTAGCTTCCCAAGTCCTTGGATTGAACCCCCATGACCCCTTGAATTTGTACGTCACTCCTCCAACTTGCCCACTGGGATTATTTTATTGGATTTAAATAAAGACAAAGTGTATTCTCCATATCTATCAGACGACCTTGCACATCTAAGAAACATCTATGATGAGGTTGCAGAAATTACGCCTGATTTCCTAAAATGAACGTAGCAAGAAATTCATTTCCTGTGGGATATTCGCCGAGTTTTCAATGGCAATCACGTAGAACCGAAAGAAATGTTTAGTAATAGCTTATAGCTCGTATGAATAAATGTCTTTACTATTTTAAAGTTAAATCCTTCAAAACACTACACGAGTCGAACAAGAAGCGTATTGATAAATATGACACCTCTACCGACCCTTTAATTTAATTTAAAGAATTTGTATGCATTTTGAAAATTGTCAAGTCCTTTCTTTAGACTCTTCTTGTATTTACTGAACAAAATGTTTAGTTTCTGAGTAAATTTATATTGTATCGTCCTTGTAGAGTAATCGTTATCTGTGAACTACGATCAGAATAATGTCAACTTATTTGACTATCACTTTTGTTTTTATCTGAAAACAAAAATTAATAACAAGGATTTCAGAACCACCAATAAGAAAAAAACAAATTCAAAAGAAATGAGATAAGCATTAAAGATGAAGTTCGCTGTTACGGCGATAAGCTGCGAGAAGAGACAATGTACGGAAACCAACAACATAATGTAAACAAACAAGAACAACATTTTAAACATACTGACAAGCCAAAGACATGCGAAGCATTGTTGTAACATGCGTAAATTAGAGAAAATGTTAAATTAACTAAATGTGAGCAAATGGACAGTAAAATTTTTCCTTAAGAAACATTTCTGTGAGCGAAATGAGAAAACGTCTCGTTGCTGGCGGGGGAATGAACTGAGCGACTCGGAAAACAGTAAATCTTCAGTGCCATTAAACTAACTGGGCGGCGCAAGACAAAATTTGTCAATTTCACGCTCCACACTTGCCGGACCTTCTACTGGGGATAAAGTTCTGCTGTTATGTAGACTACTGAGACTCCGGACAGCAACACATCTACAATGAACAAAATGTTTTTTAAATTATATTTCCTTTCCTCTATAGCTACTAAATATTTACATTTCTAATGTGACTAAAGTGCTGATTGTAACAAATTTAATGCTGCTGGCAATTACATTAATCGCGCAGTTTATATTATTAAAAAAATTTTTGTATATAAGGTTCTAATGTTTTGTTTGTGCCCGAATAACTAACAATTATAGGGAAAACATTTAAAGCTGGCACTTAACTCTTAGGTAGAAATTGTGTATTCGCTATCTAGAAAACATCAGGCACTGCCGTTATCTCTCATAGGGACCATAAATCGTGGCCTATCCGCCTAGACAATCCTATTAGCCCCTATTTTCATTTCTTGTTATTTATACTAAACATTAAAAGGTATTAATAAAAAAACAAAATAATGAGTCAGCGGAAGTCCAGAGTTTATGTTTCTGAAATTAACCTGCGAGTGATGTGAGTGTGTGTGTGTATGCGCGCGCACGTGTGTAGATATAAAGTGTATAAAAGTGGATATTCAAACATGTTGAATATAAAATAAGTGAATTGATATATCGATTCGAATATTATACCCATGAAGGATATTAGAGAACCGTGAATAGAAACTGATTACCCCACAGTAAGGGCATAATGTGGCTTGCTTTGGGATATAAGAACAGGTTACGTGCACAAGATAGCCTCCAGTAGTAGATTCTCTCAATCGAGATCATATATGTATTTCGTACTGTTGAACCACCCTGAATGGTTGAAGAGAGAGAATAAATGTTGAGTATGTTAAGAAATATATGTAACACTTTCGATTTTGTTCAGGACCATTTAACCAGTAATAGCATTATTATTAGAATTAGTTTACGTAGCAAAACAAGAAGAAGAATATTACATACGATGGAATTTTCTTGTGAACCAGATACATATAAAACTTTATTTAAAGGAAATAATTAAATATGACTCACTTTAAAAATAAAAACCTCTTACACATATTTTCCACCCAATTTTCATTTGAAGTTTCTTAGTGACGAACTGGTTAGAAATGATATCTAATTTGTAACCTTATTCATAGGCTTATAATATTTGAGGGTTTTATATTTTCTACTGTTTTCTATGAAATATTTCGTCTTTCAGTAAACAAACTACCTACAAATATCGTAACCCTAATTAATTGATTTATTATTGAGAATATAAAGATTTGAGTTATTGTGATAAGTGATTTCTAGAATTCATATCACTTAATACTAAGTTATAAAAATCTTAATAAAATAATATCACTTACTAAGTAATACAAACTTATTAAAAGTATACTGTTAAATATTTTGCCATGTAACGGCATTGTTTTCCGGAGGACTTTAAATACTCAATAAATGAAAAAAGTTAACAGCTGTCGCACATACCCCACTGGGCAAAGTACCACCACTTATCCTTCCTGTCGGATGACGGAGTTGTTCGGGTGCACCCTTTCCCGCACTTATCACTTACCTAACTAACTTAAAAGAAATCACATATATTCAAAATAGTCACTATTAATGCTAATAGTACTTCGCCACACGACGGGAGTAACAAAAAGAGAAAAATCTACGTCACGTATAGCGTAACGGGAAATATGTTTGATCTAAACCGAGCCTTGCTTGGAACTCACGAGAAACTACGTCACGTCGAGAGTGACGGGAGGGATGTCGTTTTACCGACGTCTTGTTACGAACTGTCTCGTACCGAACATTGCAAGGGACAAAGGTTGGCCGATAAGAAGTCCCTCTCTGAAGCATTTACACTGTTTTTTAAATTATATTTAATTTAAAGAAAAGTACGTAACAAATACGGATGATGTTATAAATTGTTTAAGAAAGTAAACAATCTCTAATATTTCAAATATTATATAATCCTCCAACTAGTTTACATAAAAAGCACGAATTAGAAAGTAATGATGCATATTGTTTTGGAGATTTGTAATAATAAATAAAGAGAAAAAAAACGATGATTCTTTCCATCAAAGTCATTTTTTTGGAGAATAATTTATTTATTGTCAAATCAGACTTAATATGTTTTATTCTTACTAATGTTAGGTATAACTTCACTTTAGGGAATAACATAACGTTCTGCCTGAAATATTGTTACGTAAGATAATTTCACGAGAAAGATTTTTATTTTTATAGGAAGCAAATCCCTAGCGTTTATTGGTACATTCAGTAGCAAATCCTAACTATTTTAGTTTTTGATTGCAAATCCCTACCTCTATTTTATACGCAAATACTCGTATGTGTGCAAAGTATTGTATTTCGAAAAGGCTACGATAAAGGAGGAAGTGATGTTATGAGGTGCATTGAAAGTTTAAAGAACAGAGCAATTGATGTTGAAATCAAACCGTTTGAGTTTAGGTTGAATGATTGCATTAGGTTGTAATAATGTTTGATTGTATCTGGGGTCAACAATAGGAATGTGTTGGGGAACAAATGTTTACAGTTAGCAGTAAAAAAATTTTTGTTTGTATCATTGCATTCAGGAAACACATGTCCTCTTGAAGTTCCCAAATTAGCTGAACACCGTTCAAGCAACTAGTTCAAGGAGCTAGTTCAAGTAACTAGTTCAAGCAACTAGTTCAAGCAATTAGTTCAAGCAACTAGTTTAAGCAATTAGTTCAAGCAACTAGTTCAAGCAATTAGTTCAAGCAACTAGTTAAAGCAACTAGTTCAAGCAACTAGTTCAAGCAATTAGTTCAAGCAACTAGTTCAAGCAACTAGTTGAACATCCGCAGCGGCGGAGGCAGGCTAAATATAGCGGCTGAGTATAGCGGCGCAGGCTAAGTGACATCAATTCTTTTGGGATACCGAGGTCATGTTTTTGAGATTATTTGGACGATCATCGTACAATAAACAATGGCTACTACTCAGAAATGCAGATGATAAAAGTAATTTATGCATTTGCTCATAAATAAACTTATAAAAAGTACATTTTGTTTAAAAATATCAGTAACAAATAATTGCATTTGATATAAAGGTTAAGTAAAGTTCTGTTTAACACCTTTTATTGAATAGGAAACGATTCTTTAAATAAATATTCAGACAGTCACTTGCTGAATGAGTTCAAAAGTTTAAAGAGAGTGAAGGGACTTGAATTTGTAAGTCAAAAAGCATTTTCAAGGGATGGAATGATATAAAGGAACCTCTTTACCAGCATCAGACAACAGAGCGGTTGATAAACATGAATTTCTCTAAGATAATATTCTTATTTGGCTGAAGAAGAAACGTTTTAAAGGACTACGGTTTACCAAGACTATTAATACATACACTTACAGGACAGCGTAATTTTAAGTAATCTTTATTTGTTACAGTAATTCACAAATATCTGTCTAAGTAAATAATTTAACTATAGTTTAATAATAATAACAGTACGCACAATGGTTCTTGTAACTATTCCGTTATTTGTTGTACGCTATATTTGTTATATGTTTTATTTAAATCATAATTATGGTTTACAAATGTCACCTAAATGTTTTTTTATTCAGTTCGTATCTTTTTATGACGATGCATATTGTTAATTAATAATAGAGTAATAAAGGATTTACTGAAAGAAGCCTTCGGATTTGCTGTAAAACCGTCACAAGGGGGTTGTACTTTTGTTCCACTTATCAAAGGGTCATAGTTTTTACACAGGTTTTGTAGTGACTTCTACTCCTACAAACCGTTTACTAGCTTCAGGATTATAATATAATATATTACATTTATGTTCTTTGGTTTTAGTAATTCAGATCTATTGTACAACGCTTCTTATAATTTTGTATTTCATACTTGTAATTTTATATTTATAATTTAAGTTTAAAAGACAATTTACAATTACTTTTTTAAATAATTATTTCAACTTAAAACTCTTTTATACGTTTTATAAAAACTAAATGTTAAATATCAAATAGTTTATTGGTGTATGTGTGTTTGTGTGTGTTCTGTAAAGGCGTGTCTGTGTATCTATGTATATATGCTGCTACATATTCTTTTACAAATGGAAAAATATGATGAATAGTTACTATCCGGAGTACATCCGTTCATTCTGCAGTGCATAAATTCGCAGTTCCGACGTTTCACTAGAATCTCATCTAGATTTGACACACAGCAACAGTTGAACGGCAAATCAATTATTGTTGGGCTCACCTCGTCATGTACTCCGGATAATAACTATTCATCATATATATATATATATATATATATATATATATATATATATATATATTTGTAGCTTTGCAACATTGTTGCATTCTGTTCTTGTATTAATTTACCACTTTCACTATATGTACTTAAACAAGAATCTTACTTGGTATTTATGCGAGTTAACTTTCAAAGACTGGTTTTGTCTCCATCGGCATACTGAATGGGAGTTGTAGTAGCTGCGAGCTTCGTGGAATTGCCGTTGTCACCAGGTGTGGTGTACCGTTATGTTCTATTTTCGGATTCACTGCACTGTGCCAGTCTTTTAAGTTTGTTTTGGGGTTAATTTTGTCTATTAGGTTGAATTATTTATCGTTTTTTTATTTTATTTGTATTTGTTCGTTTATGATATTATTTTTATGTTTATAAATTTGTAGTTGTTCCCAGATTGTCATTTTGATGCCTTTTTGTCCTTTTTTATTAGGCGTACGTTTTTTAATGTGGGGAATGTGTGTTTGTTTTTGATAACGTGTGTAACTAAGGTTGAGTTATAAGTTTCAGGTTTGATGTATGCATTGTTCTTGATATCTGTCTTTTAGTTTCTTTTTTGTTTGACCTATGTATGTTTTATTACACTCTGGGCTTTCGATTTTGTATATTCCATTATTAAGTGTGTGACATTTTTTCTGGTTGGTTTATTTTATTGATTATGTTTCCTATGTTTTTGTAAGCTATGTTAATATTATTATGTTTTAGTGTTTTTGTTATTGCTTTTATGTTGTACCCTGTATATGTGAATGTGGCTCTTTTAATATCAGAAATGTACCTCCAAAAACCTGATGTATTAATCACACAAACCATAAAAACACACGACCCCAACGGACATTGGATACAATATGTTGACGATGCATTATACATCTCACAAAATAAAGCAATAAATAAAAATATTATCTTAAATGAAATCAACAACTTACACTCTAACATAAAATTCACCATGGAGAGAAAAATAAACGATAAAATAAACTATCTAAACCTAACAATAACCAGAAATACAAGTAACATTGAATACTCAATTTATAGAAAACCCACACAAACCATTAACACAATACCAAACCACTCCAACCATCCCCCACAACATAGAATGACTGCTTACAACTCACTGTTATACAAAATGCTAAAACTACCCCTAAATAATGAAGAAAAAATCAAAGAAAAACAAATAATATATCAACTAGTCCAAAAAATGGATACAATAAAACAATATAGATAAATTAGAATTTAAAATATTATATAAATTAAAACAACCTAAAATGGAAGCACAAACTAAAAAATCTGCCACATTCACATATACAGGGTACAACATAAAAGGAATAACAAAAACACTAAAAAATAATAATATGAACATAGCTTACAAAAACACAGGAAACATAATCAATAAAATAAAACAACCAGAAAAAATATGTCCCACACTTAATAATGGAATATACAATATCCAACGCCCAGACTGTAACAAAATATACATAGGTCAAATAAAAAAGAAATTAAAAGACAGATATCAAGATCACCTCAATGCATACATCAAACCTGCAACTTATAACTCAAGCTTAGCTGCACACGCTATCAAAAACCAACTCACATTCCCCACATTAAAAAATGTACGCCTAATAAAAAAAGTACAAACAGGCCTCAAAATGAGAATCTGGGAACAACTACAAATTTATAAACATAAAAAAATTAACATTAACGAACAAATACAAATAATCTCAAAAAACGATAAATAGTTCAACCTAATAGACAAAATTAACTCCATAACAAACTTTAAAGACTCGCGCAGTTGAGTGAATCCGAAAATAGAACATAACGGTACTCCATACCTGGTAAAAACGGTAATTCCACGCAGCTCGCAGCTACTACAACTCCCGCTCAGTATGCCGATGGAGACAAAACCAGTCTTTGATAATTAAATCCCATAAATACCAGGTAAGATTCTTGTTTAAGTACATATAGTGAAAGTGATATATATATTATAACATAAGTGTATGAGGCACTTAGTTTAATTTTAGTTAGTATGCAAAATAATAATAATCTGTAGAAATATTAGGAAATGAGTGACAAAGAATAGTTTATTAAAGGACCGACACAGAGTGCTTGACCATTGTACTTTTTCGGGGGTTGTCATAAGAGTGCCGTAGGAACCTATTGACCAAAGACGAGTCCAAGTATTTTAAGACTACAAGTGACCAAAATAACCTGGGAAAGTAAGACTGTACCGTTTGGACAGCTATTTGTAAAAGGCATGAGAATCACCGAAATAACTGAAATACGTAAGGGGGGATATTATGCTGATACTTAAAAATTAAAATCATTCGGGTAAAAGACAAATTTTTAACTAAGACAATAGAGTAACTAAGTAGTAAGACATGTTTTAAAAAAGGTAAATTTGTTTAATAGAGTTAAGGGAATTGTTAGTAAATTATGTGTAAAAATTAGGGAAGTAAGTCATTTATGTGTAAAATGCTGTGGTCAGGATTCTAGGAACTCAACATTAAGTACAATCTTTCTTACTTTAGATTTAGCCAACAGAGTTTTATAAATTAGTATTAATTTCAATCTATTTACAGATATTATTCTACTTTTTTACCACTTTCTAATTTATAAAAGATCCCGTAACAACGACTTGAAAGAAAGAGCCATTTAACACTGTAATTATTAAACTTATACGTACATCAAACTTAAAATTATACACTATTGTATTAAAAACCTAAAGCCTCAAGAGTCCACGTAATTAGTAATTGTGGTATAAGTTAAGCAATCAATCTTTGTCACTGCATAGTATTAATATAATTTTCTATAGTTTGTAATAATTGAATATCAGATTACTAAATGAAGGTGATGCTAAATTTATGTGATTATTAGTTATTTAGAAACCTGAAGGTGTGACTATAGAAAGGTATGTTAATTATAATATAACCTAAAGGTAAAAACATTTTAAAAAATTAAGTGATAATACATACATATATATATATATATATATTGATATTGATATTTTACGTTATCCATTGTTTTTCCGTTGCACTGACTTTATGAAGTTAATATATAACTGTTGTAAGTAATTTTATCCACCATTAAGTGCAAAGATTTTACTTTTATTATATGTATATATATATATATATATGTGTGTGTGTGTGTGTGTGTGTGTGTGTGTGTGTGTGTGTGTGTGTGTGTGTGTGTGTGTGTGCGTGTATGTGTGTGTGTGTGTGTGTGTGTGTGTGTGTGTGTGTGTGTGTGTGTGTGTGTGTGTGTGTGTGTGTGTGTGTGTGTGTGTGTGTGTGTGTGTAATAATTGAATATCAGATTACTAAATGAAGGTGATGCTAAATTTATGTGATTATTAGTTATTTAGAAACCTGAAGGTGTGACTATAGAAAGGTATGTTAATTATAATATAACCTAAAGGTAAAAACATTTTAAAAAATTAAGTGATAATACATACATATATATATATATATATATATATATATATATATATATATATATATATTGATATTGATATTTTACGTTATCCATTGTTTTTCCGTTGCACTGACTTTATGAAGTTAATATATAACTATTGTAAGTAATTTTATCCACCATTAAGTGCAAAGATTTTACTTTTATTATATGTATATATATATATATATATGTGTGTGTGTGTGTGTATGTGTGTGTGTGTGTGTGTATGTGTGTGTGTGTGTGTGTGTGTGTGTGTGTGTGTGTGTAATAATTGAATATCAGATTACTAAATGAAGGTGATGCTAAATTTATGTGATTATTAGTTATTTAGAAACCTGAAGGTGTGACTATAGAAAGGTATGTTAATTATAATATAACCTAAAGGTAAAAACATTTTAAAAAATTAAGTGATAATACATACATATATATATATATATATATATATATATATATATATATATATATATATATTGATATTGATATTTTACGTTATCCATTGTTTTTCCGTTGCACTGACTTTATGAAGTTAATATATAACTATTGTAAGTAATTTTATCCACCATTAAGTGCAAAGATTTTACTTTTATTATATGTATATATATATATATATGTGTGTGTGTGTGTGTATGTGTGTGTGTGTGTGTGTGTATGTGTGTGTGTGTGTGTGTGTGTGTGTGTGTGTGTGTGTGTGTGTGTGTGTGTGTGTGTGTGCGTGTATGTGTGTGTGTGTGTGTGTGTGTGTGTGTGTGTGTGTGTGTGTGTGTGTGTGTGTGTAATAATTGAATATCAGATTACTAAATGAAGGTGATGCTAAATTTATGTGATTATTAGTTATTTAGAAACGTGAAGGTGTGACTATAGAAAGGTATGTTAATTATAATATAACCTAAAGGTAAAAACATTTTAAAAAATTAAGTGATAATACATACATATATATATATATATATATATATATATATATATTGATATTGATATTTTACGTTATCCATTGTTTTTCCGTTGCACTGACTTTATGAAGTTAATATATAACTATTGTAAGTAATTTTATCCACCATTAAGTGCAAAGATTTTACTTTTATTATATGTATATATATATATATATGTGTGTGTGTGTGTGTGTGTGTGTGTGTGTGTGTGTGTGTGTGTGTGTGTGTGCGTGTATGTGTGTGTGTGTGTGTGTGTGTGTGTGTGTGTGTGTGTGTGTGTGTGTGTGTGTGTGTGTGTGTGTGTGTGTGTGTGTGTGTGTGTAATAATTGAATATCAGATTACTAAATGAAGGTGATGCTAAATTTATGTGATTATTAGTTATTTAGAAACCTGAAGGTGTGACTATAGAAAGGTATGTTAATTATAATATAACCTAAAGGTAAAAACATTTTAAAAAATTAAGTGATAATACATACATATATATATATATATATTGATATTGATATTTTACGTTATCCATTGTTTTTCCGTTGCACTGACTTTATGAAGTTAATATATAACTATTGTAAGTAATTTTATCCACCATTAAGTGCAAAGATTTTACTTTTATTATATGTATATATATATATATATATATATATATATGTGTGTGTGTGTGTGTGTGTGTGTGTGTGTGTGTGTGTGTGTGTGTGTGTGTGTGTGTGTGTTGCAACGTCCCCCCCAGCTTACCTCACCTCTACCTTCCTCTACCACCGCAACACCACGCGGTCGTTTTGTTGTGTTGTTTAAATCCTTTCTTGCAGAATACTAAAATTTAATTGTTTACAAGAAAACATATTTATAAACAACCTAAACTCTGCCTATCACCCTGCTGGTAAAACCGTGCTAAACTCCCAGAGTTAAGTGTATGTTTCCTGCTCGTAGGGCCAAACCCGCAACAAGCCTATTCCCGCTGACTACTATTTAAAATACATATAAACCCTCCTAAATAAGTTTATCAACTGTGTATGGTCTCAGTATAGTCACACATGTCAAATTAATAGTCAGCTGGAAAGAAACACATTTAGAATAATACACATAAAAAACACAGAGTCTTACCACCTGATGATGATCTGCAGAAACAGCAAGGGAACGTGCAAAATATGATTGTGTTTAAAAATACCTATTTTAAAAGGCTCCTGTGTCCTTTTAAACACAATCTGCCAGTAGATAAATCTCTGGACTTTTATTACAAAAAACCAACTAATCTTTAGGCTAGCTCATTAAATTAGTAGAGATAAACTCTTTAAAACATTAGGCTTTATCTATTGCCATTCAATGAAATTTAATTAAATTTGTTTACTGATTTGATAATCATTTTTATATTAGTTGGAAAAAGCTAAACAGTTTTTATTGGTTATTTGACACAGGATGGAATGCAAATAATCTTGATTTTTATGACATATTTAACTCTATTTATTGAAATAAAAAAGAAAATTTATCTTTTAAAATATTACACAATTATATTAGCAAAACAATTCACTGAGTTACTTCTCGTTTCTTATGCTTTGAAAAATTATACTTTGCATATAGATTAATAACATAGACATAACATAAAATTATTTTCAAAATTACACATAATAATATTTTATCTCCTATATGGAATTGGTAAATTCATATTTTGTAACCTTTAATTTTTAAATTTATAATATTCGAAAATTTCCCATTTTCTTTAAATAAACGGCTTATGGCCAAAAACCTTTTGTAATTTTAATATTCATTATTTTAAATATTCTGAGCACATAAATTCATTTACTTAGCATACAATTTTACTAAAATTTTATAAAGAGTGAAGTCATTGTTTTAAGCTTGCAAATTTGTTTGAATTTAATAAAATTAACTAACTAAATTTGACGTGACTGATTTCGAATAAAGAAAATGACTTGCCAAAGATGTTCTTGCCGGTCCTTGGGGTCCCTCGTCTGGATTCCCTGGTCCTTGGACACCGGAAGTCGCCATCCCTGGTTCGTCGGTGGTGGTTTCCCTCTATTCGAGCGTCCTGGAGGCTGAGTCTGGAGCCTTCATCCTTGGTGGTCCTGGATGTCGAAAGCGCTGAGGTTATCGTCCATCTGGCCTACTGACGGTCTCTACTCGCGGTCCAGCATAGCGTCCCGCGGCACCTCGTGTTAGAACATTTTTACAGACTGTCTCTAAAAGCTTAGAGACCAAGTATATATAGCGGTGAATTTAACCTACCGCACCCCGCCTGCAAGTTTGCTATCGCTCGATTTATTCCTTGTACAGGCAAGTCGGGCAACGAATCTGTTTTAGCTTGCATAGTTTGATAATTAATTTTAGAACACTGAAAAATGTCTATTTTATTTAAACGGCTGTAACTTTTTTGTTTCTTAAGTTTTTTGAATTCTGTTTTCTTTAATGTTCATTCTAGGTTATTGTGGTTCTTTTGAAATGTCGATGAAAGTTCTACGTGGTTTGGTTCGAAAAATAGCTTTTTTAGGCACTTAGAATTTTTTCGCTTCACTCTCGATGTTCAAATTTAGTTAGTTATTACAACTTTATTTTATAACCTTCTTTAATGTGGCTTAACTATTCTATTTACTGTTTTATTTAATTTTTCCCTCTTTAATAATTGTATAATTCCCTACTTGATTATTTTAAAAACAGCTTTATTTCTAAACAACAGGAAATTACTTATTTCCCACTTGCGACGGTCCTTTACCCCGTTGCAGTGTGCGTGTATGTGTGTGTGTGTGTGTGTGTGTGTGTGTGTGTGTGTGTGTGTGTGTGTGTGTGTAATAATTGAATATCAGATTACTAAATGAAGGTGATGCTAAATTTATGTGATTATTAGTTATTTAGAAACCTGAAGGTGTGACTATAGAAAGGTATGTTAATTATAATATAACCTAAAGGTAAAAACATTTTAAAAAATTAAGTGATAATACATACATATATATATATATATATATATATATATATTGATATTGATATTTTACGTTATCCATTGTTTTTCCGTTGCACTGACTTTATGAAGTTAATATATAACTATTGTAAGTAATTTTATCCACCATTAAGTGCAAAGATTTTACTTTTATTATATGTATATATATATATATATATATATATATATATATATATATATATGTGTGTGTGTGTGTGTGTGTATGTGTGTGTGTGTGTGTGTATGTGTGTGTGTGTGTGTGTGTGTGTGTGTGTGTGTGTGTGTGTGTGTGTGTGTGTGTGTGTGTGTGTGTGTGTGTGTGTGTGTGTGTGTGTGTGTGTGTGTGTGTGTGTGAGAGAGAGTGTGCGTGTGTGTGTGCGTGTGTGTGTGAGTGTGTGTGTGTGTGTGTGTGTGTGTGTGTGTGTGTGTGTGTGTGTGTGTAATTGTGTAATGTGTTAATGTAATATTTTAAATAGCTCTTATTATTAATGCACACTATTATTTTAAATATCATTAATGTGAACAATATCAGACGGAAGTATAGCGATAAAGTTACTATTGGTAAATTTAGGCCCATTAAAGCTGAAACGAAACCACCTTCATGAAGATTACACGGATGTTCGTCACCCCCTCACTGAAAAGTAATCTTAATTCATTTCCTCTACCGGAAATAACGCCAGGGGTTGAGAAATACTTCCCTCTTCAGCAGTACAACTTCATCCGAATAAACGTTTTTCCCAGTTCCAAGAGTTAGCTTTCTTTCTAGAACTGTGGAGCTCGTTTGCAATTTTAACAAAATTATTAGAAATATCATTTCTTTGTGAAAATCGAGAATTTGACAAAGTTATAATGCACACAATTTTACTACCCGATACTTTAGTTATTATATTAAATTCCGTTTTACCCTTGCATTACAGAATCAAAGATACAAAGTTATATCAATAGTTGAAGCATATCTAGTGTCTGAGTTAAACTATAAAACACCTACAAATTCAAGATTCAAGTAGTTGCAGATGTGTCGTCTGTGATAACACTTACAATATTAAAAATAAGTATTACTAATGATGACGAGATAATCGACGAAAACGTTCTGCTGAGTAAAATGTTTATTACTGAAAAGTGGGTCCAACGGTTGTCTTTTACTAGAAAATGTGAGTTTTGTTTTTATAAGGGGAAAATGAGTCTTAATTTTTATTTCTAGTGAGAAGTAAGTCTTAATTTTTATTTATTACTGGGAATTAGATCTTATTTTTTGTTTATGAATGGGAAGTACGTGTTCATTTTAGTTTATTAGTGAGAAATGAGCCTTATTTTTTTTTTAATGGAAACTGTATCCTAATTTTTGTTTATGAATGAGAAGTGGGACTTAGTTTATGTTTATTACCGATAAATTAGTCTTCATTTTTGTTTATTAGTGGGAAGTGGGTTTTATTTTTGGTTTATTAGTGACAAATGTGCTAAAATTTTTGATTTAATGAGAAGTGTATCTTAATTTTTGTTTATGAATGAGAAGTGGGGCTTAGTTTTTGTTTATTAGTGAGAAATTAGTCATAATTTTTCCTTATTAGTGGAAAGTGGATCTTATGTATTGTTAATTAGTGAGAAAATGAGTCTTAATTTTAGTTTTTAGTGGGAAGTGGGTTTTATTATTGGTTTATTAGTGTGACATGAGTCTTAATTTTTGTTTTTAGTGAGAAGCAAGTCTTAATTTTAGTTTTAGTGAGAAGTAAGTCTTACGTTTTGCTTGTTAGTGAGAATTGGGTCTTATTTGCTAAAGTTTAGTTATAAATATTAGTTTAGTTATTACTAGTTGATAAATATGATATCACAAAATTTATTTCCCATGTGAGGAAATACATCTTTCCCAAATAGATCTCTTAAATCCCACCCATGTACCTACTTGTACATTTCTTAACAAGTCAGATAGGTAACCTTCAAGAACACTTCACCTTCCTCCTCCCAAATCAGAGGTATGTGACTAAAGGAAAAACTTTTCACGTTTTCTTTAGGCACTTACTTGTTTTAAGTGATAAGTTCAAGTTTTCATCAGTAACATCTGTCATTTTAGCTAGTGTTTTTGTTTGTTTTAAGTAATATAATTTGTGTTTTATAAATGGGGAATTTAAAGCTCTCCTAATATTCGACAAGGGTAGAACTATGGTTCACTAGACAGAATCATTTTAATTAAGTGGTCTTGAGGAACTGGTATCGATGGAATGTATTTAATCAAGTTATCGTTGTTAAACTTTAGTTGTTGCGAATTGTTTAGCCAAGGAATGTAGGTAAAATATGAGATGCAGCGCCCGGGTAGTTAATTAAGAGCGGAGATTAGTTTGAGCATTTGCTTTGGGCTATGGGATTTAATTGTTTCAGGTATTTCGTAATATACTGTTGAATTATATATTTTTTGTAAGTAACACCTTTCAATTTATGTAATATTTCTAGTGATTAGGTCTTTTAAAATTTGAGTTTTAATTTTAAACTAATTGTTATTCTTTAGTTTTAGGATTTTTAATGTTGAGTACGACGATTGCTTTTTCTATTATCTCTTTCTTATAGTCAGATTTTGGTATATGAATTCGTTATTAATAGCTCTAGTGTCGTATAATTTTTAAAGGTTTTTTATTGTTTTTTATTAATAAACCTGGTGTCGTGTAATTCTTTGAGTTTTTGTTTTATCAGATGCTACTAATCTATCTGGTGTGGTGTAATTCTTTGGGGTTTGATTTATTAGTTTGTTAATAATGGATATGGTGTTTAATAATTCTTTGGGGGTTTTTATATCAGTTTGCTATTATTAAATCCCGTGTCGTGTATTGGTTTGTTTATCAGTTTGTTTTAATCTATCCTGTGTCTTGTAATGCCTTGAGTTTTTGTTTTATCAGTTTGTTTTAATCTATCTTGTGTTTTGTAATTCTTAAAGTTCTTGTTTTACCAGTTCGTTACTAATCCATCTAGTGCCCTGTAATTCTTTTGGATTTTTATCAATTTGTTATTAATAAATCTGGTTTCGTTTAATTCGTAGATTTGTTTCAATCAGTCTGTTTATATTCTATCTTGTGTCGTTTATTTCTTTGGGTTTTTGTTTTATCAATTCGTTATTAACAAACCTAGTGACGAATAAATCTTTGGGTTTTGCTTTATCAGTTGTATATTATTCTATCTGGTGATGTGTAATTATTTGAGGTTTTGTTTCATCTGTTTGTTTTAATCTATCTGGTGATGTGTAATTATTTGGGGTTTTTGTCTTATCTGTTTGTTTTAATGTATTTGGTGTCGTGTAGCGCCTTGTGTTTTTATTTTATCAATTGGTTAATAACCCATCGGGTACCGTGTAACCTGTTTTGGTTTTGTTTTATAATTTTGTTATTTTTAATCTGATGCCGTGTAAATCTTTGGATCTTGATCTGGTATTCTGATTGTGTTTGTTCGTGACAGTGAGGCTACGTCCCTGGAGTAAAATAAGAGCACACGATTACTTGTAATTTTCTGGTATAATGTATGTGCGGTGTTGATTTGAATCTGTTTTGTGAGTTTGTATTGAATGTATTTGTAAGTGTTCATACTTATAGTAGTTCTACATAACGTAATGTTTATAACCACGCCCACACACAGACATACACACACAAACACACACACACACATACACACACACACACACACACAAACACACAAACACACACACACCCAAACACTCACACACACACACACACACACACACACACACACACACACACACACACACACACACACACAAATAAAATCTTTGGTTTACAATTTTTATTTTAAAAATAAATTTTTATGTTACTTTTAAATCATATAATTATTATACTTCCAACACATTTTTTATGAAAATTGTTTTAAATATATAAAGTGTTTTAAATAATTTTTATTTAAAGTATTGTAATAAACCATTTAAACTATTTTCAAAGTAAATAGCTAAGTTCCTTTGGAATAAGATATACATTTTAAAAGTTATATTTTAGTATTTCAATAATAACGTATCTTGGGTGAGAGTGTTGTTTGGTGGGAGACAATGTGGGAGAAATGAGGCGACTCCCGCCCTATACGTGGAAGATGGCAAGACGGAATTCTATACTATCTTAAACGGAGTCACAGATACATGCGTGTAGGATGGTTCCTGAAAGATTATTTGGGAATAGGAGAAGAGCTGGAAGTGAGAGATAAAGGGTTGAACCATTTGTAGCAATGACATACAATTTATTAACTGAAAACTAATGAAAAACTAATTTAAACTTTTAAAATTAGAACAAATTATTAGAGAACTTGTGGAAGATCGTGGAAAATATCTTAAACGGAGAATATAGTGAAATTTATTATTTCAATTTCCTGTAACTGTCTCAGGTTCTCATTCCCGAGGGATTAATAATGTTCTGCAAAGATCGCTATTTTTCTATCGTCTCGGATTTAATCACTAGATGTAAATACTGTTTCCTTACCCTGCAAATTGAATTATTATGCATCACAAACACCTGTATCCACGACACTATATGTGTTACACACTTAGCTATAGGCCTAAATAGAAGATAAGAAGGTTAATGAAATAGCAGGTACTAAATATTACAATAGGTTTTAGACTGGTTTTTCCATGTCAATAAATGTATGATCGAATATTGGTTTTCCCACGCAATATTCTGTAATAAACATCTAAATGTTCATTGCAATTGGCTATAAATACAAGACAATGTTAATGAAGTAGAAGGCTTTATTAGTTACAATATTTTTTCGGAGCAAGAAGCTGTTGGGCTCTCCGTGTCAATAAATTCATGATCGCCTATGGGGTTTTCCCACACAATATTCTATAATAAACATCTAAATTTTCATTGCAATTGGATATAAATAAAAAGAAAGGTTAATGAGATAGAAGGCTTTATTAGTTACAATATTTTTGCGGAGCAAGAAGCTGTTGAGCTCTCCTTGTCAATAAATGCATGATCGCCTATGGGGTTTTCCCACGCAATATTCTATAATAAACATCTAAATTTTCATTGCAATTGGCTATAAATAAAAGGAAAGGTTAATGAGGTAGAAGGCTTTATTAGTTACAATATTTTTGCGGAGCAAGAAGCTGTTGAGCTCTCCTTGTCAATAAATGCATGATCGCCTATGGGGTTTTCCCACGCAATATTCTTTAATAAACATCTAAATTTTCATTGCAAATGGCTATAAATAAAAGGAAAGGTTAATAAAGTAAAAGGCTTTATTAGTTACAATATTTTTGCAGATCAAGTAGCTGTTGGGCTCTCCATGTCAATAAATGCATGATCGCCTATGGGGGTTTCCCACGCAATATTCTATAATAAACATCTAAATTTTCATTGCAATTGGCTATAAATAAAAGGAAAGGTTAATGAGGTAGAAGGCCTTATTAGTTACAATATTTTTTCGGAGCAAGTAGCTGTTGGGCTCTCCTTGTCAATAAATGCATGATCGCCTATGGGGTTTTCCCACGCAATATTCTATAATAAACATCTAAATTTTTATTGCAATTGGCTATAAATAAAAGGAAAGGTTAATAAGGTAGAAGGCTTTATTAGTTACAATATTTTTTCGGAGCAAGTAGCTGTTGGGCTCTCCTTGTCAATAAATGCATAATCGCCTATGGGGTTTTCCCACGCAATATTCTTTAATAAACATCTAAATTTTCATTGCAATTGGCTATAAATAAAAGGAAAGGTTAATAAAGTAGAAGGCTTTATTAGTTACAATATTTTTGCAGATCAAGTAGCTGTTGGGCTCTCCATGTCAATAAATGCATGATCGCCTATGGGGTTTTCCCACGCAATATTCTATAATAAACATCTAAATTTTCATTGCAATTGGCTATAAATAAAAGGAAAGGTTAATGAGGTAGAAGGCTTTATTAGTTACAATATTTTTTCGGAGCAAGTAGCTGTTGGGCTCTCCTTGTCAATAAATGCATGATCGCCTATGGGGTTTTCCCACGCAATATTCTATAATAAACATCTAAATTTTTATTGCAATTGGCTATAAATAAAAGGAAAGGTTAATGAGGTAGTAGGCTTTATTAGTTACAATATGTTTTCGGAGCAAAAAACTGATGGGCTCTCCTTGTCAATAAATGCATGATCGCCTATGGGGTTTTCCCACGCAATATTCTATAATCAACATCTAAATTTTCATTGCAATTGGCTATAAATAAAAGGAAAGGTTAATGAAGTAGAAGGCTTTATTAGTTACAATATGTTTTCGGAGCAAAAAGCTGTTGGCCTCTCCATGTCAATAAATGCAGGATCACCTATTGGTTGCCCTGCCCATTATTCTATAATAAAGATGTAAATAGAATAATAATTAAATTAAATAATAACTCAAACCCGGTAGCCTTATCAACTAGCTTATTTAACGGCCGAAGGTGACAATGCGAAATAAATATAAAAAATAATAATAACAACATGCAAATTACAAGTGTTAGCTTAAGACTATTATAAATTTTATAAAATCTGTATAAACTTTGTATCAAAGATGTAATTATTTTAAATTTGTAGGGATGGAGAAATTTCTAATTTTTGACAAAAATTTGTATTGAATAAAAATAAATAAAAACACTCAGGTATGAACTAAACCCATGATATTTTACACATATTGGTAGCAAATTATGTTACTAATAAATCAAAGATAGAACAGCCTATTACTACAAAACTTCAAACGATAAGTCACTTATATTATTTAGTTGATCGTGGCTAGTTTTAGTAGGATGTAATTACTAATAACTAAAACGTATACTGTGGGACAAAATAAATAAAAGTTACACACAGAAATATAAAACCACAGATAGAAACATCTAGTATGGCTGGTGGTTTCTGGCTGGATATAAAATCTACAAAATGCTTTCCTCTCTGAAGGATTGCGAAACCCTGCATAAATCTAATGTTATATTTCCGTTGCTCATTTCCTTACAAAAGTGTCAGTGCAGCTTCATGGAGTTTATTGCTGAAGTTGTTGCCAGCTTTCTAACTACAGCAAGTAAAAGCTAAAGGACAAATATAAGGGGCGAGGTATAGCCTAAGTTTAAGGGAACTCCTTTCCGTTCTGTTATGTTTCTCGACGGGTGTATCCTAAAAGTCGAAAAAACCAACTAAAATGGATAAACGAAATGGAGAAAATTAGCTATATAAGATATAATACTTTTATTTAAGACTGTAAACCTTTAGGCTGCTACTAAAGTATATTTAAAGTAAGCTTAAGTCTATTAAAAATCTTTATCAACAAACTCTACCAGTTGTATTTTAGATAATTTCGAAATAGTTGTTTTTATACGTTCTATAAAGAATAATTGTATACCTCTACTAGCAAATTGTTTCCAATAATCTTCTAATAAACGCAAGAATCTTCTATTGGTGGAATCTCTCATCTTGGATTCTCCAAACAAAATTATTTGTAACTAACTTTTCCCAAACGAATTTGTAACGAGAAAACTGCTAAATGATTTGACAGCAATTCGCCAACGCCCAAATAAATATATTTTATTAAAAAGTATTCCTAGAAAAGAATTCAAATATATTTGGGATTTATTTAATTTAACAAATAACAAAAGTGGTTGCGGTAAGAAGTTTTGTCTGATTATGCGGAAAACTGAGTATGTTACATTTTGGCCACCTGTTTGGTTTGAATGTATATTGTTTTTATTGATTTTTTGATAGTTCATCAGTTGGGTAACATATTGCTAAATTGATACCTATAGCCCGGTAGTATTTTAAAATAATGAATGTTAAAAATTGAGTCTTTTATTTATTCATAAGGTTTATTATATTTAAAAAAATATATTTTTAAAATATGACTTTAATGTTTTACTTTAACCGTGTTTTGAGAAAATGTTGATTTATAATCAACTGCTCTAGTTAGGTACGTATTTTGGTAAGATGTAATTTAAATGCCTGCCACTTTAGTCTTACAAGTTGTAGAGTTAAAACGTGAACTTATGTTTTACTCTTTTTATAAAGAAAATATTTTGGTAATAAATAATAATACAATAGTAGGAAATATATTCGTAAAAGTGACTTTAACGCTTACTACATTAGTTAGAAATGTTTGGCATTCAAGTTATTTTTTTGCTATTGATAAATATTTGTTCAAGATTTTCTTTTGAACCGGATACAATAATACCTTCCAAAGCAAATTAAATGGAGCGCTTTTTGGTTGCCGTTGTCAAAGGATGTCGGAAACAACAAAGAGTCTTTCAGGCTTTTTGACAGAGAGTCTTTGGACTCAATACGAGTTAAAAAATAGATATTCCTTGTGCAAAGTATAGAGCTAAGAAAACCTTTCAGTTTTTGTGACCAAACATGAGGTCTCTTGCCGATTTCAAGATTTACATTTATTCGTTTCCTGCATTTATATAGAGGTTTGTTTGTTTGATTAGAAATTAGGAAATAATAGTTAAACAGGGGGATTTCCTTAAAAATGGAATGAATTAATAAATAAATACAAATACTGTTTTAACAATTTCTGTTTAAAGTATTTGCTTTGAGTTTGTTGCCTGTTTCGCTTGATTACAAGACGAGCCTTAATGAATGTAAGATTCATTTAAACCGATTACATACGTTTTATTACATCATCTCAGTCAGGTCCAGGTACTTGAAAAAGCTTACATCGCTCGACTCAAGTACGTTGTTTTAAGTACTAGTAATAAAACTCTAAACGTCCTCAAGAAGAAGGTGGTGGGAGGAGAGAGATACACGGGGGCGCGTAAACGTTTGTAGTGTTGTAAATATAAAGCAACGCGAGAGAACAATAGTTTTATTTAAGTATGGAAAAAATTATGTCAGTAATACTAGAAGATACTAAGAATTGTAGTTGCGTTGCCATTCACGAATCTAGGCAACGTGCTCTCTGCCGGGGTCGTACAAAGGAGCTGCATGCTGTAAGAGGATAGAAGAGGTAAAGGTAGGGAGTCATGAAGAGAAAATGCAGTAAATATATGAACTGAAGAGAGAAATCTAGCTCCATAACCAATATTAGAAAAACTAATACAGATTTGGCATATAAGAAATATACGTATTAATAGGAGTTAAATAAAATTTAAGTTATTGCAGCCTTTTTTAATACATACAACCAAAGATGGAATTTAGGAGATTTTCATTCTACGTACGTGGAAGTGCTAAAGTTAATAATTAGGCAAAGCATCAAAGTAAAAACAGATGCAAAATGAAAGGTTTGGACAAAAATATAACGAATGAATACAAAAGTTTGAACAAAATTAAAGACAAGAAAAGACCAGATTTCTTAGTACCAGGAGTAGGTGTAAGTTACTAAGTTCTGGGGGAGAGGGTTACTCAAATTAAATATATTTGTGCCCAATACCCACCCAGAAATTAAAAGGTACGTTTTTCTTCCTAGCACTGTTCCACATGTTATACAAAATATAATACATAAAAAAAATATTTTAAGCGGAAAAATCTTTTTAATCATTCAATAGTCAAATAAATTTAGCAATGCGTACTCACTGGTGATTCTATTTCCCTTACTCTCAGTACTGTATACGCGTATATTGAATTTGGAACTTGATCTCCTTTAAAAATATAATTACAATGACATTTTTCGTTTTTAACATAACAGTTAACATAGGTAACCTCTTTCAACAGTAGTTAAACGCCACAATTCTATTCTAAACTGTTGTTCCGAAGCTAAAACAATGAAAAACTAAATAATAATTCACAAAACAGGATCACTTACTCCACGAATGTTGCTTTATTTTCAATATATTGTGATTCAGAGCAATGTATAGAAGAAATGTGGCAAAGTGCCAACGTTGGTCATGCAATATCGACATATCGTTAGCCGACATGAATCTAATAGGAAATGTCACACGATGAGAAAAATATTAAACTCTGATTAGCGTTTTACTCCTGTAAAATGTAACCATTGTATGCACGTCTTTAATTATAGAAAATCAATTAAAGTATTTAAGTAATTATATTAGGTCTGACGATTTTTTATTTTCTGAAAATATTTTAAAGTTATTTAATCAGTGTTCTGCAAGGGGTCGCTAGCGTGCATCAACACAATCAGATAACGCATGTTTATTAACTTGCTCTTTGTGTACATGTATAACCAAAATAAACCATGAAACCTAGCCAACTATAGCACCTTAATACGAACGCTCATGAGGAAAATGAACGGTTCTGTTGATTTCCTCCTTCGTCATTAGGTTTCCATCATCCATTAACAATGCGTCTGCGATGTTTTATTTTCATCTTTAAAAACTGCTCATCTTTCGCTTGTACCTCAAATACAAGGCTAGCTGAAGTTTCTGAAGGTAATAGGTCAAATATTTCTTGTTAAAGTTTTCGTGAGCAGTTTGGAAAAAATGTTATATCAGATCTTACGGTGAATAAATATATTTACTGGGTCATACAGAAAAATATCACCTGTTTCTAACAGGAAGATAAATCTAATGACGAGAGTATATATTATATATGTCAAGAAAATATCTTTGGTGGACTTTGTCAGTTCTGCTTCTAATAGTAAAAATAAGGTCGCTTCATGTAGTACAGTTTTTATAAGCTAGGACTTGGCTCTCAGGTAGAAATTGTGTATTCGTCGTCTATAAAACATCAGGCATTATCGTCATTCTTCATTGGGGCCATAAATCCCATCCCATTCCCTAGACAACCAACTCTTAGTACAAAAATCATGAGTCGATTCTATGAGTTTGCAGAGGTGCATGGGTCGATGTTTTTGAAAACGACCTGTGAGAAACTCCCCCTCCCCTCATGTTCGACCTCTCGCCAAGGCTTGCAGCCCCCAAGTGCTAGCTTATAAAATTTGACCTGTAGTACAACTAAGACGTGTTCAAGAGCTTTCTCGAAAGGCTACCGATTGTTTGCGCCAAGCCAGTTCACACGTACTTTGTACTGCACAGTACTAACAACACTGTGAGAGAAAGTAACTATCTGGTAACGTCTTCCTGTGAATCTGCCGGGAAGCTCTGAGCACCGTCCGACTTATTGCTTGAACAACCCTCTCTTTTATTGACCTCTGTCCCTGCGAGAAGAGAATGTGGGGACAGAATCTGAATAATATTTTATGTGAAAGCTAGGATAACAATAAATTTCCGAAGTTATTTTTTATTCTACCCACCTGCGCCAAATACTTTCGACGTTAGCTATCTTTTAATTTTGGTGGTTTCCAAGGGCATAGTTCGGATAAGCAGGCCTATTTCTGTTCGTACAATGAACAATGTTTTAAGTACTGCAACGGCCAGAATGACCAATGCAAATAAATCTGGTATTAGTACAGATAAATGTAACTAAGCCTAGAATAGTTAAATAGGTAAATCAACTAATATTCCAATTATTTCATAGTATTATAATAAAAATGTTAAATATAGGGAAACTCAATGTAAACTAAGATAATTAGAACTAAATAGACAAACTGGGAATGTTAGAATAAATTATAAACTAACACAACATTAATTAGGCTAACGGCTAATAGACCAATTTAAATGGAACAGTAAAAATAAGACCTATGGGACCCAGCCAAAATGTATAATATTAAATTAATTTTGACCAAAATATAATCAGGGATAGTGAATATAAGTATAACAATGTTCAGAAAGTAAATTAGGCCTAGCTAGGGAGAGTTGTATTGTCGAAGTTTGAGTTAGCAAGAAGAAACAATAAGTTAATTAAATTAGAAGAAGTAAAAACAAATAAATTATTAAATGGAAGTTAAAAAATTGAAAATAACACATTGGAGTAAAGAAAAGTCTTTCACAAAAATTGAAACTAATTAATATTCAAAATTACTAAATAAACAAAGTCAGTCACCATAGCAACGGCTTTCTCATTGGTTGAAAATGTAATATGGACATCAGAGTGGCGGAAGGTTGAAGAAATTGGGGTCGACGAAGCAAAAAAGGTGACGCTTAGGCCACACGCTTAGGTTGACAGTTTGAACGGTCAACGAGTGAGGTCGTATTGATACACGCAGAACCATTAACGACCCGATATGTGGTAAGAAGTCCGTATAAAGTGCTACGTTGTGACCCGGGAAGTGTACAAATATATGATCTGAGGCTCATATATCTCGACCAAGAAAATGAAAAAAGAAGTCGAACCTAACAAAATTCATCGACGCCATGCTATGCAGTGAAGCCTATATCCAAATCCCATGGAAGCTGGGAAGAAGCCCAAAGACAACCCAACTATAGAAGATACCTAACGTTTGCAGTATAAGGTCATATAAACAATTTAGTTTTAGATAAAATTTTATTTCAAAATATATTAACATAAAATCAAAATTAACAAAAAATTGAATAACCTAAGGGACTGAAAACTCTCTTAAGTTACCTAAATTATTAACAAATATTCAAGATTGATTTCCATTCAACCGTTTGCCTGAAGTGGAAATAAACGTATTGTCTTTAAACAATTTTATCTGATATGGCTTTATTCTTGAAAAATGAATGAAATCCTTTGACTTAGTATATAAGTATCAGCAGGAAGGTTTTAGTAAATGCCTAGCATGTAATAACTAATTAGTTTAACCTATAAATAGGTAAATGTTAACCAGAGTCTATTAGTGTATTAAAAGGATTGTTTGTTAAAAGGCATAGCCTAAACTAGAAATTAACCTTAAAATGTTTGAAAATGAACAAGACTCTAAATTACGTAAAATTTATAAAAACACACAAAATTATGTGCAACTTAATTATAATAATTGAATTTAAATAAATGATAGTAAAAATATTAAGCAATTTGGGATTTTGATTATAATATTAGAAAAGGATATAGTATGTGTGAATATATGTGTGTTAATATAAATAATAATAAATTTGTAAACATAATAAAGGGGATATATTCTGTACTAATACCATGAAACAACATTACCATAGTCATGGTAATTCAAAAGTAAGGTTAGGTAAAATTAAGAAAGCGAAATCCTGGTAATTAAAATTAATCAAATAATAATAAGTAATTCTAAATCCAAACAGATAATAAAAAAATTATAATTTCCAATTAGCTGTGTTTTCATTTAAAATAAAATAGGTTCACTAGGCATCCATGTATAGTCTTTAAGTCACAAGTGTCTCTCAAAGATTCCACTACAACGAAAGGAGCTTAAAGAGGATTATGGGAGGCTAATTGGTTTTTGGTTTTCAAAAAAAAATTCAGGAGTTGGTTCTCCTGAGAGGTTTGTTCCTTGAGATACAGGTCTCGAACCAAGGTTCGTAGTCAGGGTATAAAACCATTACTTTCTTACGGACAAGGTGTGGTAAAAGGAAGGTAGGTGAAGAGTAAGATAAAAGGCTAGTCGGAGGGAGCAACAGTGGAGGAGGTAAGGTCCGTGAGAGTACGTTACTCTATACCAATAATTTGCAAAAGTAAGACAATCGTAATTATTGTACAATTTTTTAAATAAGCTGAAAATATTCTGAAAAGCACGTGCTTTTATATTTTCTTTCTAATAAAATCTATATTAATTGTATAAAACTATGCAAACATGTTGAGAAAGTATCTCAAATTTCCCTTGCCATTTAAACTACCAGAAGATAACATATTAAATACCATGAGCTTACGTGTTAAGGAAGCTTGTAAAATAAACGTAAAGAAATAAGACTCCAGTAAGACAGTAAACCCACCTATGGAGCGTCTATGAGTTCTCTAAGCTGTTGGTGGCGGTGAGAAGCACGGACTCAATTACTTCCATTTCCTATAAAAATTTACTGAGATAAGAGAAAATCACTGATAAAAACTAAATGATTTCGTTGAGATTAAATATATTTAATACAATATTTTCTTTAACCCTCTTTCATTAATTTCTTGTAGGTTCCTACACAGCTCCTAGTTTTATCTGTCTGACTCTGCAATTCATACCCGCCTGTTCAACCACGTGATCGTCATTTCTAAATACTGATTTTACGGAAGTTAGTATTATTAAAAATACTTCGGTAAAATAACCATAAATTTTATATATATATCATATCAAAATGATTAGAAATCATTACCAAAATTATTAATAGAATTAAATTTTACAATTTTGCAACTAACTTTTCATTGAAAACATTACGCTATTGATATTTCTATTGAATCACGTTTATTCAATTACTTAAAAGTCAACAGTACAACAATTACAGATATTAATTTATTAAATACAGACCTACATCAGGATATAATCATCCTACATATTCTTACATGTTTTACGAGAAGTGCTTGTTTTCAGACCATTATAAAAGTATATTTATAATTAAGCATAACTCTCCAGTTGACATAAACAATTCCTGGCAGGCCTTACATATTAGTGTAAGTACATGTTTTGTATACATTATTATATATCACATTTTCATATTTCCTGGCAGACCTCTCATACCAGTGAATGTACAGTCTTATATGTATCAATGTTCGTCACATTTCCAAATGTTTTCTGGCAGGCCTTGCATAACAGTGTAAATACAATCTTATATATATATTATAGTTTTTCACATATCCATATGTTTCCTGACAGACCTCTTAAAACATTGTAAGTTCAGTCTTACATACATCAATATTTGTAACATTCGGATATATTGCCTAGCAGATCATACATAATAGTGTAAGTACATGTCTTGTATACATAATGTATGTCACATTTTCATATGAGTCCTGGCAGACTTCTCATAACAGTGTAAACGTACAGTGTTATATACATTAATGTTTTTCATATTTCCATAAGTTTCCAAGCAGGCCATACAAAACAGTGTGAGTACATGTTTTTTTATACTTTAATTTTTGTCACATACCAATATGATTCCTGGCAGGCCTTAAATAAAAGTGTAAGTACATGTCTTGTATACATTAATGTTTATCACATTCCCATATGTTTATTGGCAGTGCTTACATAACAGTATAAGTACAGTCTTATATACATCAATTTTTGCCCATTGTCATATTTATCCCGGCAGGCCTTACATAACAGTGTACGTACAGTCTCATATACATTATTGTTTGACACATTCCCATATGTTTCCTTGCAGACCTTACACAATAGTGTAAGTATAACCTTATTTACATTAATGTTTGTCACATTCCCAGATGTTTACCGGCAGACCTCTCATAAAAGTGTAAGTACAGTCTTATATACATTATTGTTTGTCACATTCCCATTATTTTTCCTGGCAGGCCTTAAATAAGAGTGTAAGTATAATCTTAAATACAATAGTGTTTGTCACATTCCCATATGTTACCTGGCAGGCCTTACAAAATAGTGAAGGTACATGTCTAGTATACATTAATGTTTATGACATTTTCATATGTTTCCTTGCAGGTCTCTCATATAAGTAGAGTCTTATAGACATTAATGTTTTTCACATTTCCATAAGATTCCTGCCACATCGTACATAACAGTGTAAGTACAGGTCTTGTAAGTAATGTATGCCACACTTCCATATGTTTCCTCGCAGATCTTAAATAACAGTGTTAGTACAGTCTTTTAAATATTAATATTTGTCCCTTTTGCATATGTTTCCTGGAACGCCTTACATAATGGCGTTAGTACAGTCTTGTATACATAATTTTTGTCACATTCCCATAAGTTTCCTGGCAGGTGTTAAATAATAGTGCTAGTACGGTCTTGTATATATTAATATTTGTCCCTTTTGCATATGTTTCCTGGAACGCCTTACATAATGGCGTTAGTACAGTCTTGTATACATAATTTTTGTCACATTCCCATAAGTTTCCTGGCAGGTGTTAAATAATAGTTCTAGTACGGTCTTGTATATATTAATATTTGTCCCTTTTGCATATGTTTCCTGGAACGCCTTACATAATGGCGTTAGTACAGTCTTGTATACATAATTTTTGTCACATTCCCATAAGTTTCCTGGCAGGTGTTAAATAATAGTGCTAGTACGGTCTTGTATATATTAATGTTTGTCACTTTTGCATATGTTTCCTGGAACGCTTTACATAATGGCGTTAGTACAGTCTTGTATACATAATTTTTGTCACATTCCCATAAGTTTCCTGGCAGGTGTTAAATAAGTGCTAGTACGGTCTTGTATATATTAATGTTTGTCACTTTTGCATATGTTTCCTGTCCGGTCTTACATAATAGTGCTAGTACAGTCTTCTATATATTAATGTTTGTCACTTTTGCATATGTTTCCTGTCCGGTCTTACATAATAGTGTTAGTACAGTCTTGTAGATATTAATGTTTGCCACTTTTGCATATGTTTCCTGTCCGGTCTTACATAATAGTGTTAGTACAGTCTTGTATATATTAATGTTTGTCACTTTTGCATATGTTTCCTGTCCGGTCTTACATTATAGTGTTAGTACAGTCTTGTATATATTAATGTTTGCCACTTTTGCATATGTTTCCTGTCCGGTCTTACATAATAGTGTTAGTACAGTCTTGTATATATTAATGTTTGTCACTTTTGCATATGTTTCCTGTCCGGTCTTACATAATAGTGTTAGTACAGTCTTGTATATATTAATGTTTGTCACTTTTGCATATGTTTCCTGTCCGGTCTTACATAATAGTGTTAGTACAGTCTTCTATATATTAATGTTTGTCACTTTTGCATATGTTTCCTGTCCGGTCTTACATAATAGTGTTAGTACAGTCTTGTATATATTAATGTTTGTCACTTTTGCATATGTTTCCTGTCCGGTCTTACATAATGGCGTTAGTACAGTATTGTATACATTAAACTTTGTCGCATTTCTAAGAATTTCCTTGCAGGCCTTACATAATAGTGTTAGTACAGTCATGTATACAATAATGTTTGTCACATTATCATATATTTCCTGGAAGACCTTACGTCATCTTGTAAGTACATGTCTTGTATACATTATTGTTTGTCACATTCTCAAATATTCTTGGCAGGCGTTACATAACAGTGTAGGTACACTCTTATATACATTATTGTTAGTAAAATTTCCATATGGTTAATGGCAGACCTCTCACAACAGTCTAAGTACAGTCTTATATACATATTGTTTGTCACATTCCCACGTGTTTCCTAGCAGGTCGTAAACAATAGAGTAAGTACGCGCTTTTTTACATTATTGATTGTCACATTCCCATATGTTTCCTTGCAGGCCTTACATAATAGTGAGGGTACGTGTCTTGTATACATTATTGTTTGTGACATTTTCAAATCTTCGTACCTTTCCTGGCTGGCCTCACATAATAGTGTTAATACACTCTTGTATATATTAATGTTTGTAACATTTCCATAAGTTTCCTGGCTGGTTTTACATATTAGTGTACGTATAGCCTTGTATATATTATTGTTTGTCAAGTTTGCATATATTTAATGGTGCGTCTTACATAATAGTGTTAGTACAGCTTGGTATATATTATGTTTCTCACATTCTCATATGTTTCCTGGCATGTCTTACGTAATAGTGTTAGTACAGTCTTGTATACGTTGATGTTTGTAACATTTCTATAATTTTCGTGGTAGGTCTCACATAAAAATGCTAGTACACTTTTGCATACGTTTTTTGACACCTTACTAAATAGTGTTAATACAGTCTTGTATATATTAATGTTTGTCACTTTCGCATATGTTCCCTGGCAGGTCTTACATAATAGTATTAGTACAGTCTTGTATACAATAAGTCCAGTTTCAAAAGTGTGTCACTATAGTCTTGTATATATTATTGTTTGCCACATTTCCATACCTCTCCTGCCAGGCCTTACAAAATAGTGTACCTGAAAAACAGGTCTTGTATGTCAATGTTTGTCACATTTCCATAAGTTTCCTGGCAGGTCTTACATAATTGGGTTAGTACAGTCTTGTATATATAATTCTTTGTCACATTCCGATATGTTTCCTGACAGGTCTTACATAGTAGTCTTAGTACAATCTCGTATACAATAATGTTTGTCACATTCCCATATGTTTCATGGCAGGTCTTACTAAATAGTCTTAGTACAGACTTGTATATATTGATGTTTGTCACTTTTACATATGTTTCCTGGCAGGCCTTACATATTAGTGTTTGTACAGTCTAGAATACATTAATGTTTGTCACATTTCCATAAGTTTCCTGGCAAGCCTTACATAATAGTGTTAATATAGTCTTGTGTATATTAATGTTTGTCATTTTCCCATATGTTTCCTAGCAGGTCTTACGTAATAGTGTTGGTACAGTCTTGCATACATTGATGTTTGTCACATTTCTGTAGGTTTCGTGGCAGGTCTTACATAACAATGTTAGTACAGTCTAGTATACATTAATGTTTGTCAATTTTGCATAGGTTTTCTGACAGACCTTACTAAATAGTTTTAATACAGTCTTATATACAATAATGTTTTTCACATTTTGCATATGTTTCTTGGGAGGTCTTACATAACTGTGTTAGGACAGTCTTGTATATAATAATGTTTGTCACATTTCCATAAGTTTCCTGGTAGGTCGTACATAATAGTGTTAGTACAGTCTTGTATATATTAATAAAAACACAAAAACTCAAAGTCTTTGTATGTTATCCCTCTGAGGATGGTTACTTTGTAACTGAATTGTACATAAGGGTAAAATAAAGAAAGTTTGTGGTTAAGAGGTTTTTGTGTATCTATTATTAAATTCAACCACAGTATATGCCTAATAAATAGTAGCTTGTATATATTGTTTGTCAGTTTTGCATTTGTTTCCTGGCAGGTCTTACATAATGGTGTTAGAACTGATCTTGTATATGTAATATTTTTCACACGTCCATATGTTTCCTGGCAGGCTTTATATAACAGTATTTGTACCGATCTTGTATATGTTAATGTTTTTAACATTCCCATATGTTTCCTGGCAGGCCTTACATAATAGTGTCATTAAAGTCTTGTATATATTGTTTGTCAGTTTTGCATTTGTTTCCTGGCAGGTCTTACATAATGGTGTTAGAACTGATCTTGTATATGTAATATTTTTCACACGTCCATATGTTTCCTGGCAGGCTTTATATAACAGTATTTGTACCGATCTTGTATATGTTAATGTTTTTAACATTCCCATATGTTTCCTGGCAGGCCTTACATAATAGTGAGGGTACGTGTCTTGTATACATTATTGTTTGTGACATTTTCAAATCTTCGTACCTTTCCTGGCAGGCCTCACATAATAGTGTCATTACAGTCTTGTATATATTGTTTGTCAGTTTTGCATTTGTTTCCTGGCAGGTCTTACATAATGGTGTTAGAACTGATCTTGTATATGTAATATTTTTCACACGTCCATATGTTTCATGGCAGGCCTTACATAATAGTATCATTACAGTCTTGTATATATTGTTTGTCAGTTTTGCATTTGTTTCCTGGCAGGCCTTACATAATAGTGTCATTACAGTCTTGTATATATTGTTTGTCAGTTTTGCATTTGTTTCCTGGCAGGTCTTACATAATGGTGTTAGAACTGATCTTGTATATGTAATATTTTTCACACGTCCATATGTTTCATGGCAGGCCTTACATAATAGTATCATTACAGTCTTGTATATATTGTTTGTCAGTTTTGCATTTGTTTCCTGGCAGGCCTTACATAATAGTATCATTACAGTCTTGTATATATTGTTTGTCAGTTTTGCATTTGTTTCCTGGCAGGCCTTACATAATAGTGTCATTACAGTCTTGTATATATTGTTTGTCAGTTTTGCATTTGTTTCCTGGCAGGTCTTACATAATGGTGTTAGAACTGATCTTGTATATGTAATATTTTTCACACGTCCATATGTTTCATGGCAGGCCTTACATAATAGTATCATTACTGTCTTGTATATATTGTTTGTCAGTTTTGCATTTGTTTCCTGGCAGGCCTTACATAATAGTATCATTACAGTCTTGTATATATTGTTTGTCAGTTTTGCATTTGTTTCCTGGCAGGCCTTACATAATAGTATCATTACAGTCTTGAATATATTGTTTGTCAGTTTTGCATTTGTTTCCTGGCAGGTCTTACATAATGGTGTTAGAACTGATCTTATATATGTAATATTTTTCACACGTCCATATGTTTCCTGGCAGGCCTTACATAATAGTATCATTACAGTCTTGTATATATTGTTTGTCAGTTTTGCATTTGTTTCCTGGCAGGCCTTACATAATAGTATCATTACAGTCTTGTATATATTGTTTGTCAGTTTTGCATTTGTTTCCTGGCAGGCCTTACATAATAGTGTCATTACAGTCTTGTATATATTGTTTGTCAGTTTTGCATTTGTTTCCTGGCAGTTCTTACATAATGGTGTTAGAACTGATCTTGTATATGTAATATTTTTCACACGTCCATATGTTTCCTGGCAGGCCTTACATAATAGTGTCATTACAGGCTTGTATATAATAAAGGTTCTCACATTTCCAGCTAATGACATTTCAGCTTTTAACATTTTAAAGAAAATAATTAATAATGACAGTATGTTTGCTTGTATAAGAAAATTTAATATTATTTCATCCGAACAAACTGCTGAGATATTTGAAGAATGTCCTAATCGCCCATTCCTACACAATATTAACTCTCTATGCATTTCTTTGTTTTAATATTTAATTGATGCATTTTCGCGTGCTCTCTGGAGAATTCTTTGGATGCGCAACGAGAGTGCTCCCTATCTGTATTTCTGTCTCTTTTCCTCTTTCTCACTTTGTCTCTGTTTCTTTCTGTAATACTCTATGTTAATGGAAAATACTTCATGTAGAAAAGCTCACTAAGCAACGTGCCAAATATTAGGATGACGACGAGGTAATAGCCCTCGGAATACATAAATAAACTATCTGAAAATTACCTCGTTGAAGTTTTTTGAAAAACAGTCCGTCTTTATAAAAATATTTTCCTTTCACCGTCCTTTTTTAGTCTGCTATGACCGAAGTTGGATTTCTGTTTCCTCCAAATAATAATATCTAGTTATAATAATCATAAAATTAAATGTAATGTGTTTGGTCACCTGGGTTCCGATACCAAATGTTTACAAAATATTTTCTGGACGTTTTTGTTGTAAAATCAATTCCGAATCAATAAAAAATTTACTTTATGTGTACGATCAAAAATATTTTTAATCATAAGCAACTTTTAGAACGTGAATGCAGACACTTAGTTTATTGTTTTCGTATTAACTTATTCATGGGTAGAAGCAAGTTCGCTCAAGGTTTGTGATATATATTTTTAACTATTTTTAATTTATTGTAATAGATAAGACAACAATGAAATTATATCTTACGTAATTACATCACAATTACCTTCTCAAGATAATAAAACAGGGTCAAAGGCAATGAAAGATAACTGTGGTCGCAGGTTTGTGGATCTGAATTATTCACAAGCCTAGCATTTGACAGAGAAAGCGTTTTTGGTAACCCTCACGACTTAAAATTATGTAAATGCGTTCCCAAGTAGAAATGAAATGTAAGAAAATTTTCAGAGGTGGATGAAAGGGTTTTCTGTTTCTCTAATGTGCCATTATATGTAAACATACAATACATGTATGCCACATGTACAATATAAAATACTGTTTACTCTTTAAACTTCTAAAAGGCGTGAAGCAACTTTAATCCTTTTTCTCTTGGTCCATATTGGTTGCCATTAAATGTACTTTTGTTAGATTTAAATCAACCCAACCCAGTATGACAATTTAAGAATGTTGCTGTCTACGAATGATTGGAAAGTATTGTGGCTAAATGTAAGATTATAGTAGGAAATATCCCTTAAACAGGATTTAGGGGCGATAGCGGCATCAAGGCTGTATCGAGAGGACCGTGTATTTGGAGTATGTATACTCAATATCAACGTCATAAATAAGTAAGCAACATAATAAGGAATGATAAATGGAATTTGGTAGAGCCCTGGTGAAAGCGAGGAACTGGAAAGCATCAGCAGAGGATCGAACTCCCTGGCGAAGGATAACCTAGATGACCAAGGTCCACTCCGGACAGCAGCGCCTCTGAAGACAAAGAAATAAAACATAAGGTAGTACCCTACCGAATGCTACGAAATGGAAAACAGCTCCAAGGGAGAGCGCTACCTGGCGACGGCTCATTAAGGAAGTCAAAAGCCACAACGGGCTGTATCGCCAAGGAAGAAAATGAATTGGAATTTTTTAAAAGTCTTCTGAATGTGATTAACTGGAGCAGCAGCACAGGATCGAACTTCCTGGCGAAGGCTAGTCCTAGATGGACAAGGTCCACTCCGGACTGTAGCGTTACGGAAGACGAAGAAATGGAATTTGGTAGAACCCTTGTGAAAGCGAAGTTCTAGAAAGCAACATCACAGGATCTAGCTACCTGGCGAAGGCTCTCTGATGATTCAAGGTGCACACTGGGCTGTAGCGTTACGGAAGACGAAGAAAGGGAATTAGGTAGCGCCCTACTGATTGTTACAAACTGGAAAGCGGCAGCACAGGATCGAGCTACCTGGCGAAGGTTCTCTGTAGATGTAAGTTGCACACTGGGCTGTAGCGTTACGGAAGACGAAGAAATGGAATTAGGTAGTACCCTACTGAATGTTACGAACTGGAAAGCGGCAGCACAGGATCGAGCTACCTGGCGAAGGTTCTCTGTAGATGTATGTTGCACACTGGGCTGTAGCGTTACGGAAGACGAAGAAATGGAATTAGGTAGTACCCTACTGAATGTTACGAAGTGGAAAGCGGCAGCACAGGATCGAGCTACCTGGCAAAGGCTCTCTGAAGATGCAAACTGCGCACTGGGCTGTAGCGTTACGGAAGACGAAGAAAGGGAATTAGGTAGTACCCTACTGAATGTTACGAACTGGAAAGCGGCAGCACAGGATCGAGCTACCTGGTGAAGGTTCTCTGTAGATGTAAGTTGCACACTGGGCTGTAGCGTTACGGAAGACGAAGAAATGGAATTAGGTAGTACCCTACTGAATGTTACGAAGTGGAAAGCGGCAGCACAGGATCGAGCTACCTGGCAAAGGCTCTCTGAAGATGCAAACTGCGCACTGGGCTGTAGCGTTACGGAAGACGAAGAAAGGGAATTAGGTAGTGCCCTACTGAATGTTACGAACTGGAAAGCGGCAGCACAGGTATATTGCACTGGAATTAGGTATATTGAAATAAAGCATCTAATTACTTCCAGGTTTGGAAATACGGACAAATTTTGGTACAGACACTTACCAATACGTACACTCAACAGGGATAAAGAGATGTGTTTACATGCTACCTGGAAGAGCGGTTTTTAATGCCCTTGGTTTATAAAACCCATATGTATATATATATATATATATATATATATATATATATATATATATATATATATATATATATATTAACATTTGAAAATTATTTTTAAAAAAAAGTTTATAATAATAAGGTAATTTTTAAACTTCAATTAGGATCACTCATTTATTTTAACTTTTCTAAAGATTATAATTCAGGTTGTCGTGTTTAGAATCATGTTGGCATTACTGGCGAGGAAAGGTGACACCAATTTATATTGCTTATTAAAAGTTACATTAATTGAAGCTGAACAAAGACAAACTTCAACGTAACAAAGCTTCCTGTTTTATAACAAGGTGCATTAGCGCTACTAGAGAAATCCATTTTAAAGTGTTTTTTCCAAAGCTTTACAGAAACGGAGTTTTTAAACAAAATTTGTAAACAGTGCTTATTTCTAGAACAGATGAATGTTGATTCAGACCATTTAATTATCTGCCTTCACTGGTACTTCAATGTAAAAAAAATTCATACGGCTATGAAGGACCAATTCCAACTCAAACAAATAGAGAAAAACCTCTCTTACCTAAATTAACTTAAAAATAATCTAAATTGATTTTCCATTCAACCGTTTACCTAAAATGGGAATATACATATATACTAACATTTACTCACTTTCAATTATCCTAATTAGTTTTGTACATATTTTTAATATATATATATATATATATATATATATATATATATATATATATATATATATATATATATATATATATATATACTTACATTTACTCACTTTCAATTATCCTAATTAATTTTGTACATATTTTTAATATATATATATATATATATATATATATATATATATATATATATATATACATATATACTTACATTTACTCACTTTCAATTATCCTAATTAATTTTGTACATATTTTTTTCTTGTTAATATTTAAAAAAATTAAAGTTAATCTATCTAGTTACAATCTGCTATGCCTTTTAATTCAAACTTCATTCAATTCAATATCATAATCTTATGTACATTTACAAATTTTTAAATTATCCTAATTAGTTATACAAGGCTTTACATTTAATAAAAACTTCATTTGCTTTTACTTCTTTTCATACTTATCTACTATGTTAATAATGGATTTCCATCCGTTAGCAATATTTGATATTATCAATTAAACCTGATACGTTAATTCCCATTTTAGGCAAACGGTTGAATGGAAAATTAATTTAGATGATTTTTAAGTTAATTTAGGTAATATAGGTTTTTCTCCCTTAGGCTATTCAATTTTAATTTAATTGTGACTTAAATTTAATATATTTTGAAATAAAGATTTAATGAAAAGAAAATTTTATATGATCTTGTACTGCAAAAGGTGAAGTGACTTCGAAAAGTGGTTGGTTCTTGGGCCTCTTTCTTTAAATTTTGCGTTTCTCTTCTTGGAATCTGTAAAATATTACAAGTCCAGCGTTTGGGCATTTTCTTTTTGTCGAAATGATGTTATGAGGATATTTGAGCATTTGCCCAAATACCTTTACTCTCCCCTGTTACATCAAAAGTAGTAAGGGATTTGCCGGTCCTGCCGGGCGTACGTAGCCGGTCCTGCCGGGCGTACGTAAATTGCGTCATCACCTTGTCCCTTCCTTGGCGGGGAGCTCCAGCTCTCCCCCCTCTCAGTTCTCTGGTTCAGACAAGTCTATCGCGTTGTGTAATACGTAAATTGCGTCATCACCTTGACCTTTAGTAATGTAAACAATTGCATAATTGTCCGGGAAGGTCGCGATTGTAAACAACCGTCATTTGATACGCGGAACTCATTCAAAGTAATTGCGCTGGGTGTGTAATAAATATGAATGTTTTCAGAGTCAAGAGAGAAATTTTGTTATTTTTTGTCAGTTCGTTGAACGACTGAAATTTGGTTATCACGAATTATTTCGTTATATTTTGTCAGTTCGTTGAACGACGCCGCGAGTCAGGTAAATATTATTTTATTAGGGTATAGAAATTTGACTCTAAAATAAAGTCTCATTTAATCAGAGCTTTTTGTAATTCGTAGTGTTTTCTAAATATTTCATTAGGGTTTAGAAATTTGTCTGTAAAATAAAGTCTCATTTAATCAGAGCTATAATTGTCATTTCGTTAACATTGTTGTCAAAAAAATATGTTTTTCCTACATTTGCTTTTAAATAATAATTGTAATTTGTTTCATATCATTTTGTAGGTAAATATTATTTCATTAGGGAATTAGGGTATAGAAATTTGACTCTAAAATAAAGTCTCATTTAATCAGAGCTTTTTGTAATTCGTAGTGTTTTCTAAATATTTCATTAGGGTTTAGAAATTTGTCTGTAAAATAAAGTCTCATTTAATCAGAGCTATAATTGTCATTTCGTTAACATTGTTGTCAAAAAAAATGTTTTTCCTACATTTGCTTTTAAATAATAATTGTAATTTGTTTCATATCATTTTGTAGGTAAATATTATTTCATTAGGGAATTAGGGTATAGAAATTTGACTCTAAAATAAAGTCTCATTTAATCAGAGCTTTTTGTAATTCGTTGACATTGTTATAATTGTCAAAAAAAAAAAATAAAGTCTTAATAAATAGTATTTGAATATTTGTTCTCTAAAAAGTTGTCAAAAAATGTTTTTTCTACATTTGCTTTTAAATATTAATTATAATTTGTTTCATATCATTTCAGTATGGAATTAGGGTACACAAAATTGACCGAAAATGCTTATGCTCCTGAAAAGGCAACTGTAAATGCAGCCGGTTTTGACCTCAGAAGTGCTTATGATTACGTAGTGCCTAAATTTGGAAAGTGTCTAGTAAACACAGATGTAGCCATTAAAATACCCCCCCAATGTTATGGTCGCATAGCGCCTCGTTCTGGGCTCGCATTGACATATTTTCTAGATGTGGGTGCAGGGGTAATTGACAAAGATTTTACGGGTGGTCTTAAAGTTCTGTTATTTAATCATTCAAATAAAGATGTTTTTATAAAACGGGGTGATAAAGTGGCCCAACTAATTTGTGAGATGTGTGCTTATCCCAAATTAATTGAAATAATTAATTTAGATGAAACTACGGAAAGGGGAGATAAGGGTTTTGGATCAACTGGCCTCAATTAATATATTTTTTTTTCCTAATAGTTATGTCGTCACAACCGTCGTCGTCGCAAGCAGACAATGTCGATTTGGAAATAGTGGCCCACGAGGAGCAAGTACTTGCAGATGGTGGTCAACATGACAAAAATGTAGTAACATTTTTAGCATTAATTGAAACTTTATTCCTCGCAGGATTAACGTCCGTTAGTAAATGGGAAATAGGAGTAGCTGCTATTTTTATTAACATACAAAAAAATAAGATTGTAGAGAATGAGTTCACCTCATTATATTTACATTTAAAGCAAATTTATATAAATCTTAATGAACATTTCCACTCTACCGTAAATTCGCAGTATAAAATACCTAAATATTTAGACAAAGAATTAACAATTGAAGAGATTATTGAAATATTGGGTGGAAATGTTGGCCTAGCTCAAATACCTGTTAAGTTTTCTATACAAATTGTGCAGAGGGCTCTTGCCTGTATACGACCTGCTTTGGAAGAGGTTAAAGGAAATAATTCCGGTTTACTACCAAACCTAAACTTTAGTAATAATGATAGTGAAAATAGAAAACGAAAATCTAACAAGAAAATTTTGAAAAAAAATATGCCTTCGTCAAATATTGACGATATCGGTTCAGATTCGGAGGCCGCTTCAGAATCTGAGTGCGAAGAAAAATTGGAAAATATTTTTAAAAAAATTAAAAGAGCACCGACAGTTATTAAACAATATGTGCAATATCAAAAAAATGGTAGCAGACGGAAATTAATTTCCCCAGGCGAGGAAGGCAGTTTCCTTATAAAAGTTGAAGTAACTGATTGTCGCGATTTAAAAGAGTGCGTAAGCGAGTCTCAGTATTGGACGAAGGTATATAAGAAAGCTTATTTTCTGGTCAAGTCGTCAGACGACGAATTGTATAAGAAGATTGATGAGACAATATGTACTGCTGCCGAAAGAATCAGTAAAATTAAACATGTAAATAACGAAATTGTGAAGTTAGATAAAAAAAGAAATTTTTTTAATTAGGATTTGTTTCTATTACAGTTTGTCATAAAAGGCGTTTATTATCATAATTATGGACCATGAAGGGAACGTTGCACCAATGGATGTTGATGATGACGACGATTTCGTAGAAACTGATCATGCGTTCCGAGGAAACTTAAAAACATTCCTACTAAATAACACTTCTAGCATACGCGATGTCTGTCTATTGTTAATATTCACTAGAGCGAAAATGATCCGTTTAATTAACATTATGATTAGGACTTATAATATGTTGAAATTCAATATAGTGGTTGAAGTTTCTTACATAAAACTGTTGACGCAAGAAAGACAATTAAGGTATTTCAAAACAAAAAATGTGCCTGTATTTGTGACTTCCAATTTATACAATATTTTAAACAATTCATTTCGTAAGATATGTGTCGAGGAGCAAGAATATATAGATAAAGGAAGCGGTTGGTCGTTGGATAGGGTTACCCGAATTATACTTCGATTTAGTAAATTTAATCCGCTAGCTCCCAGCTCATATCTGCCTTTACCTAATTCAATAAAAAATAAAAAGACCATTATAAACCCTCAAAATTTTTATGATAATAAATGCTTTTTATGGTCACTTTTAGTCCCGTATATAAAAACAGATATCAAACATTTGAACATAGTAAATAATCGTTATTTTAAATTGTCTAATATATTTAATCTTAAGGGTATTGATTTTCCAACGCCTTTGCGTCAGATTTCAAAATTTGAAAAACATAATGTAAATACCAGTGTAAACGTTTATGCAATAAGTCAAGATGGTAATAACAATATTTATCCGTTAAGAATCAGTAAGAGTATTAAGAAAAATCATTATGATTTATTATTGTTAACTAATCAGTCGGGAAATAGTCATTATTGTTATATTAAACATTTTTCAAGATTAATGAATAGTCAAATCAATAAACATACAAAAAAATTGGTTTTTTGTAAAAGATGTTTAGTACATTATAGTGGAAAAAATAAAGATGTAAATTTGAACAATCATTTGAGTGTGTGTGAAAAAACAAAACCTGTAAAGGTAAAAATGCCTTCGCATGATGATAGTATCTTGAAATTTAAACATTATCACTATAAATACAGAGTGCCTTTTGTTGTTTATGCAGATTTTGAGTGTCTGTTGAAACCGGTAAACAAAAAAATTAGCAAGTGTGTCAAATTAAACGACATCCACGAACCAATGTCATTTGCAGTATATTTAGTTATTGATGTTGATTTGGTTTTGCCGAACGAAATTTTAGACAAATTACCTAAAAAACCGTATGTGTATAGAGGTTTAGGAGCGGCAGAACAATTTATGTCGTATCTTATTGAACTTGCTAATAATATTGGTGAAATATGTAAAACTAATAAATCAATGAGAAAATTAAGTGAAGATGAAAAGTATAGATTTGAAACAGCCAATAAATGTGAATCTTGTAACCATCAGTTTACTCTAATTAATAGTCCTGTTAAAGATCATTGTCATATTACTGGTAAATTCAGATCTGTTTTATGTAGTAAGTGCAATTTGTTGAGGCAACAACAAAAATTCTTGCCTATATTTATACACGGCAGCTCTAGTTATGACAGTCATTTCATTGTCCGACAATTGGGTTGCGATACAAATGACATTCGTGTGATACCACACACAAACGAGAAGTATATTACATTTTCGAAAAATACTAAAAATGGTATTGCATTACGATTTATTGATACATATAAATTTATGAGCACAAATCTGAGTAAATTAGTTAATAATTTGCCAAATGAAAAATTTAAATATACGAAAAAACATTTTTCTGTACACGATATACCTTTTGTGACTAGAAAAGGTGTATATCCGTACAATTATACAGATTCTTGGGAAAAATTGCAAGAAACCGAATTGCCGACAAAAAATGATTTTTATAATATGCTAGAAGCCAGCCATATCTCTGATGATGAATACAAACACGCACAAAACGTGTGGCAACATTTTAAGTGTAAAACCTTGGGCGAATATAGCGATTTGTATCTTTTAACTGACGTATTGTTGTTGTGTGATGTGTTTGAAAATTTTAGAGATTTATCTTTAACAAATTATGATTTAGATTGTGCCTATTATTTTACATTACCAGGTTTAACGTTTGACGCAATGCTCAAATTCACTCAAATTCAATTAGATTTATTTACAGATTATGATAAATTTTTATTTATAGAACAAGGTATTAGAGGCGGGATAACTTCTTGTATTACTAGATATGGCAAAGCCAATAACCCCCTATTGGGAGACGATTTTGAAATAGCCGAACCTCTGTCATATATAATGTATATTGATGCAACAAATTTGTACGGATGGAGTATGACAAAACCCATGCCGTACGCCTCTTTTGAATGGAAAAGGTCTAAAGAAATAAATACGTTTGATGTTTTGGCTATAGCGGATGACTCTCCCATAGGATATATTTTAGAAGTGGATATTGCATATCCTAGCTACTTGCATGATGATCATAATCAATTGCCATTTCTACCGGAAACTAAATGTCCGCCAGGCAGTAAACAATCTAAATTATTGACAACTTTAGAAGTAAAAAAGAATTACATTTGTCATTATGTTAATTTGAAACAAGCGTTGCGTCACGGACTGGTAATTACAAAGATTCATAGGATTATGCAGTTTAAACAAAGCGCATGGTTGTCATCGTATGTTCTCTTTAATACGAAAAAAAGACAAAACGCTAAAAACGATTTTGAAAAAGACTTCTATAAATTTGTCATAAACGCAATGTTTGGCAAAACAATTGAAAATATTAGGAAGAGAAAAAATTTAAAATTAATTAGCTCGGAGAGAAAATTGAATGCGTTGATTAGGAAACCCACCTTTTTGAATCGCATAATCTACGATGAATCTTTGTGCGCTATTGAATTGGAAAAAGAATCGATTTATTTTAACAAGCCAATATATATTGGTTTTACGGTTTTAGAAATAAGTAAAACACGTATGTACGAAATACACTACGATGTTTTGAAAGATTTCTATAAATCAAAAATTAATCTTTTGTATTTAGACACAGATGGTTTATTTTATAAAATCTTTACTGATAATTTCTATAAAGATATTAAGGTGAATGATGATTTGAGAAATCATTTTGATATGTCCGATCTTCCTCAAGATCATGAAGGTTATTTCAGAGATAATGCTAAGAAATTGGGCTGTTTCAAAGACGAATGCAAAGGCGTTGGTTTGTCTGAATTCATCGGACTGAGAGCTAAATTATACAGTTTTAGAACGGTAAATAAAATTGAAAAAAAAGCTAAAGGCATCACTAAAACAGCGCTTAAGACTGTAAATTTTGACGACTACAGAAAGTGTTTAGAATCATTTATTAAAAGCAGGCGAGAAATCATTTCATTTACATCGAAAAAACATACAGTTCAAACCGTCACTGTTGATAAATTGGCTCTCAGCCCCGATGACGATAAAAGATATATATGTAAAGATGGTGTACATACGTTGGCATATGGCCATGTTATGTTAAAAGATAAATAATTCTCCTGTGTTAATGTTTGTAGATTAATAAAGAAAAAACAGCAATAGCATTTTGTGAAAAGTTATTTAATCCTATATCCTACAAATTTTTGGAAACACAAAATTATGTTATGTTAATGTTTGTACGGTTGTAATGACTTTTCCATTTCATCAGCACCGTCAACGCATATTTACTAAAACAATTTATAACCTTTATTCGCTCTAGCGAATGACAGCATTTCCACAAAGTCGGCTTGGTAAAGATCATACAATCATTTCACCTCAACATGACGAGTGGGAGAATTCCTACGAGCCTGTTTATAAATCTCTCTTGCAATGCCTCTCCTCACTGTTGCAGTTGACATTGTCATTGTTGTTGTTCTGACTAGCCTAAAATGATTAAATCGTTATTTCAATTGTGTATTATTGAAGTGTGTTCGCGTATAATAAGAAAGGATTATTTGGATAGCCTTGAATTACCCACTACGATTATTAAGTGTCTGCACGAATCTTATAAGGAAGTGTTTATGACTTTAATCAAACGCAATACTGATGGATACAATTATTCATTATTAAAAAATATTATGACTATATATATACCCGATAATGAAGTATACGAATATTTAAGAGTGTATTCCAAAGAGAGTTTATTGAGTAATGATTTCATAATGTTAATGAACCATCCGAAAAACGATTATGTTGAATTTGTTTACGTTGATAATTTTATTCTATTTGAACATTTCTCCTATGATAATCGATATAACAATTTGTGCAGGGGCTGTATCACAAAACTGCTTTACAGAAGTGGAGATTTCTTATTTGACGATTTTACCAGAGTGATTATAACTTACAGATATAAAAGAGAAGATAATTGGTCAATTTTGCAAAACATTTTTTGGGACCCTAGCAGTTGGTGTGACATGTGTATTTTCGCACCGTTGTTTACAATACTCAGCGCCGAACAATACAGAAAATTATTAAGGTGGGGTCATCGTCCAAAATCAGTAATAGCAGGTATGATGGACAATTACCTGTTTTCAATGTTAGGACAATAGGAGCTGTTGTGACATGTGTGTTTACGTTCAAAATCAGTAACAGAAATTATTATAGACAATTATCTTTTCTCAATGTAAAGGTGAATAAATAAATTATTTAACACATAAATTGAAACATTTATTTTATACAAACTAATTTACATCTTTTCCTGTTTACTTATTAACTAATTTACATTTTGGTGAATAAATACGATGTTCAATAGCTGGAACGTCTTTTTCCTGTCAACTATTGAAACATTTATTTTATACAAACTAATTTACATCTTTTTCTGTTTACTTATTAACTAATTTACATTTTGGTGAATAAATACGATGTTCAATAGCTGGAACGTCTTTTTCCTGCCAACTATGAATTTGTTTTCTCATACAGTCATTTACATCTTTACAACATATTTTCAATAAAACCCTCCAAACCGCAGTAATGTTTTTTTACAAAACCATCAATACACGCATTTTCATCAGTATCAATAAAAGAAGACGTCATTTTTAAGTGTAATAAATTCTGCACACAATATTTGATAACTTTATTAAACAAAATCCATTCGGTGAAAGTTACAAATGTACAATAAAAATTATAACTCTTACAATCTATTCAAACTCGGTGATTACAAAATGTGCAATATTTTTTTTTTACAAAATAAAAATTATGTAAAACTTGTATTTTATGCCTATCACAAGGTAAATTATCTAATATTTCTAAATCCGTTTTTAAATGTTCTGGCAATCTATCATAAATGTGTTCTACATTTTCTGAATGGTTAATAATAAAACTTTTAGGTATATAATTAACTAAACAGTCCTGTACATTAGTATACCCTTTATTAAAACATTCGTTTATACTTAAGTCTACAGCGTTTAATCTATCTTTAATTAGTGTCTCACATTTCAACCATTGATTAATAACGAACACATTTATGTAAGCACAATTATCAATTGAATGATTAAATTTACACTTTTTAATAAAATTGTTATGAAAAAGTTTTTTTAAAATACTTAATGTTGGACAATTATGGTCCTCTATATTTATCACTGTAACATTAATATCTTTTAAAAAATTTTGTAAAAATGTTTGCTTCTCTACACCTTTAACAAAAATTTTACCATTAATTTTTAAATCAATAAAAATGTCCTTTACCTTGTGATAAGATATAAAACCCTGATCCCAAGCTAAGCCGTGTAAATGTCGTTCCAGCCAAATCGCTTGCTTCTGCAAATTCTTGCTTAAATCGCTAAAGTCGCTCGGCGGCTCAAATAGGAATGTCTGGCACTCTGCTTCTTCACCGTCACCGTCACCTTTTCTAACAATCGCCAATTCTTTTATTATAAAGTCATTATTTAAACCTCGAAAACCTTGAAAATCAACTACAAACTCCATTTTTCTTGTAACACACTCTCAAAACTGCCTTCCAAAACTTCTAGAGCTTTTCTCAAAGCTTCCTCAAATAACGCACACGCACAGGTGTCTGGGCCGTCTCCTGTAATGTTGTTCTGACTAGCCTAAAATGAATAAATCGTTATTTCAATTGTGTATTATTTGGATAGCCTTGAATTACCCACTACGATTATTAAGTGTCTGCACGAATCTTATAAGGAGGTGTTAATCAAACGCAATACTGATGGATACAATTATTCATTATTAAAAGATATTATGACTATAAATATACCCGATAATGAAGTATACGAATTTTTAAGAGTGTATTCCAAAGAGAGTTTATTGAGTGATGATTTCATGCTAATGAACTATCCACAATACAGAAAATTATTAAGGTGGGGTCATCGTCCAAAATCAGATGGACAATTACCTGTTTTCAATGTTAAGACAATAGGAGTTGCTGTGACATGTGTGTTTACGTCCAAAATCAGCAACAGAAATTATTATAGACAATGTAAAGGTGAATAAATAAATTATTTAACACATAAATTGAAACATTTATTTTATACTGAAACATTTATTTTATACAAACTAATTTACATTTTGGTGAATAAATACGATGTTCAATAGCTGGAACGTCTTTTTCCTGCCAACTATGAATTTGTATATTACAACAAATACAAACAGCATGATCTCCAATTGAATTATAATAAAACCCAGATTGTACCATGTCGTCGACATTTGGATATGGTTTTGGCCAATTTGCGAACGTATCTCGCATTTTCTTCTCTATATCAAAAATGGACAACTTACACTCTACATAATGTTGGCCAATACAACTTAGATTTAAAATTTTGTACATTTGTTTTCTCATACAGTCATTTACATCTTTACAACATATTTTTTCGTTTTTATTACTATTTTCAATAAAACCCTCCAAACCGCAGTAATGTTTTTTTACAAAACCATCAATACACGCATTTTCATCAGTATCAATAAAAGAAGACGTCATTTTTAAGTGTAATAAATTCTGTACACAATATTATAAATATTTACACAAATTTGATATATTTATTAAAAATTTCTTTACTTAAACTTAATAAAATACACACAATGTGTTTACCAGACAATCTATTATAAATATTTACACAATTTTGTTATATTTATTAAAAATTTCTTTTTTAAACTTAATAAAATACATACAATGTGTTAGAATTTTTCACACATTATAGGATTACAAAATGTGCAATATTTTTTTTTTTTTATAACTCGAATTTTATGTTTATCACAAGGCAAATATTCTAAAATATCTTTGTCTGGCAATCTGTCATATATATGTTCAAGATTTTCAGAATGATTCTTGTAACACGCTTTCAAAGCTGCCTTCCAAAACGTCTAGAGCTTTTCTCAAAGCTTCCTCAAATAACACACAAACACAAATGTCTGGGCCGTCTCCTGTAAACGACTGACAGGACCATGCGCAGCTTTTGTAGTGGTTACTAGCCATATCATAGTCTTCCAAACCATAATTCTCTACATAGGCGTTGGCCTTGCTTATGTAATAATGGGCCATGGTTTTTCCGCATGCACAAAGGTTTGGATGTGACGATAATGCAAACACACGTTCTGCTGCGGATAACATATTAGCGGCGTTGCGCAAACAATACTAAAGTCCAAGGTCCTGATGCAATTTATCTATTACACAAGGCAATAAATATTTTATTTACAATCACACCCAGCACAATTATTACAAACATCATTTTAATTGCTTATACCTGCTAAAAAATTAAAACGTTTTTATCTTTCTCTTTTGCTAAGAGACTGTGAGAATAAAATTATCTGTAGTGGTGGAGTTGAGCTTATAGTCAATTTATTTACAAACAAACAAATCGTGATAACCAAATTACAGTCGTTCAACGAACTGACAAAAAATAACAAAATTTCTCTCTTGACTCTGAAAGCATTCATGACTCATTTATATGTATATTATTTGTTGCACAAACAATACTACTGACCAAGGTGATGACGCAATTTATCTGTTGCACAACGCGATAGACTTTTCTGAATCGGAGAACTGGGTACCCCTGAAATGCTCTTCAGACGGGGGGCCGAGGGGCTCCCCAAGAAGGAAAACATGTGAGAAACGAGGGGGGCGGCCAATCGGAAAGCGGATAAGTAAATGAAACGGTGGGAGAAATGAGGGGGGCGATCATGAGCGACCAATAGAAACCGCAACATTTCCTGGTGCAATTGTTGTCTGAACCAGAGAACTGAGAGGGGGGAGAGCTGGAGCTCCCCGCCAAGGAAGGGGCAAGGTGATGACGCAATTTACGTACGCCCGGCAGGACCGGCTACGTACGCCCGGCAGGACCGGCAAATCCCTTACTACTATCAAAGCACTTAATACGGTCGTGTTACACCATATTGTATCATTGGCTTCGCTTGCTGGTAAAACACGACCGATCGTTACGGCGGTTGAGATACTATTCCTCGCGTTACCTCGACAAAGGCACGCTTTCTTCTTCAGAAGACCAAACTCCTACGTCATTACGTCCATCTTAAATTTTAAGCCAATGGGAACTCCGTTGTCATGGTAATCATACTGTTTAGTTTTAATCTTGATCCCATTCTGCGTCTATTACCTCAACTTATTTCTTCTAATTTATTTAATTTACTGTTCCTTTTCATATATCAAATTACGAAGGCAGCGCTGTTTCCTCAGTGTGGCCAGATCTTATAGACAATCTCTCTACACGTTTTTTGAACACACTCAAATATACTTTTATTTCTAACCTCAATTCTAGGCTATACCATTTTAGATTACGATTATTACATATAAAGAATTATAATTTTCCCAAGCTAGGCCGAAGTAACTCTCTTTACACGTCTTATTCTTATATTCACTATTCATTATTATATTAAGTTAAAATTGTTGCAATAATATGCCTTTTGGCCTGGTTCCATAGGCTACACAATAACCGTCCTGTTGGCACCCGTTATTTAGGTTAGCCCCTTTTAAGTTATAGTTTTGTTTAATATATCTTACTGATCACAATTTGTTCTTTCTATGTCTAAATTGCTCTATCTACTCTTTCTTAGTCTATTATTTAA
>JBAIZL010000005.1:248223322-248225822 GCA_036971475.1 Prosapia bicincta | reverse complement strand
AAATATTTAAAAACTACTCATACAGCTAGTTAAGAACGCACTAAAAATATTTAAATAGTATTTAGAAGAGCTTTAGATGACCTAAGAGTGAGATTTTGCTCTGAAAATGTTTTATTGTCAATATTACACCATTTAGTAAGGATAACTTAAATTGGTGAGAGAGTAGCTTAGATTTGAGCCTTGATGCATTTTAAACCTGTTTGAATAGAATTGGAGACATCCTCAACTTCAATAATAATACTCGTACATTCCCACCCAACGATAATATATGATAGAAATTTAGCACTATCTTGGCATATAATGGCATACGTTTTGCCTGAGAACTTAAGGTAATAATGACACCTAACTAACATTATTTTTATATATTTTCTTGTACTCCTTTCAGCGATAAAGCCATCTTTAACAATAGTGAATATAAGTACACAAGTTCTTAGCCGTTCAATTCTTAGAAATTGTGTAATTTTACTGTCTGTTATTAAAGATTTGTGTATAAAAAGTATGTAAAAAAAATATATATTGAATATGATCTCGTGCTTGTTATTATTTAATTAGTATCTTGCTATTTGTTTATCTGTTCTTTTAGACAAGCTAGAAAAAAATATACACGGTTAAAATATTCGTAAAAAAATAAGAATTGTAAAAACAGAGACACACAAACACTCATGAACACACCCAAACTTATACAAAAATTATTATTTATAAAGTTTTTTTAAAGTAAAGAATTGGTAAATATAAATAGGAAACAAGTCGTATAAAAACAAAATAAAGTTAATTCCATTTTTCAATCAACAAAAAGTAAAATTGTAATTTAATTTTTTTTCAATTTTATAATTACAGGTAACATAAATATGTACGAGTAAGACTCTAGCCACATAACTGGACAGTGATTTATAAATTTTGAAAATGCTAATAATGTAAATTAGCGAAAAGCTTCAATCAACAATAAAATGAAGTAATACTCGTATATTCTTGTTTATGAAAATTATTTTATTTCACCATACATATTCAACAAGAAAAAATAATTCATCTAAGTTTTACAATATATATATATATATATATATATATATATATATATATATATATATTAACACTGCAACATTGTTTTCTTGTATTCACTTATCACTTTCCCTATATGTACTTAAACAAGAATCTTACTTGGTATTTATGCGAGTTAACTTTCAAAGATTGATAGTATTTTCATTGTCGAGCATCAAGTGGTCGAGCAACAGTTTATGCTCAACAATGAAGGTACTATCAATCTTTGAAAGTTAACTCGCATAAATACCAAGTAAGATTCTTGTTTAAGTACATATAGTAAAATAAATAAATAAATATATATATATATATATATATATATATATATATATATATATATATATATATATATATATATATATATACGCTGATACGTATTCCTTCACGGATGGAAAAATATGATGAATAGTTACTATCTGGAGTACATCCGTTCATTCTGCAATCCATAAATTCGCAGTTCCGACGTTTCGCTAGAATCTCATCCAGCATTGACGAGGTGAACCCAACAACAGTAGAAGAGGGAGTCTACTGTTGTTGGGTTCACCTCGTCAATGCTGGATGAGATTCTAGCGAAACGTCGAAACTGCGAATTTATGGACTGCAGAATGAACGGATGTACTCCAGATAGTAACTATTCATCATATATATATATATCAGGGGAGTGTGAGCCAGAAACAGAAGGAATTAAATATTACAATGCTGAGAAATACTAATAATGGAATAATAGCAATAAGAATATAATATTTTGTTTTAAATACAATCATGACAATAAACATGAACTCATTCGATGATAAATAAGCTAAAAATACCAGCAAATTAGACTAAAACAAAAATTTATTCGCGATACCTGTATAATTGCTAAATCGTATAGCATTTGTAACTACAAGGAGGGGGTTATGTGATCACAATCTCGTAGTGGCGTAAGGGGTGAATTTATGACCACCGTATGCACTACAAACGTTCCGATAATGCCCAAAGTTTCTCTCATTAGGCTAGTAATGAACCATGGCCTATGAAGACACATATGATTCAAGTTTGATAAGAACTATTCAAAATTCTGAACGAATAACGGGTAACGAAACTGTTGCGGACACGGCTATATCATCTAGATAGTTTTACTTTGTGGATGTATGGGAAAATATTTCATGAAAACCAGTAAATTGGCAACAATACACCTAACCAAAATATCGTGTTCTTGGCATTTGTAGTTGTTTGTTTTTAAGTCTTATGGTAAAAGAAATAAATTGTCGGCAATTTTTTGGAATAAATTCACTCCTAACAGCGATTACAATGTCCTTCAAGTCATAGAAGGTCATCAAGAAAAATTCAGACATAATAAAATGTGTTGCTGGAATCCTAAAAAAGAAAAAAAAATGAAAATAAGCCAATAATAAAATCATTTTACAAAGTAAACTCAAATTAGTGAATTAAAAACAGCTGTTAACTTTTGGGAAATTAAAAAAAA
>JBAIZL010000005.1:248208322-248218322 GCA_036971475.1 Prosapia bicincta | reverse complement strand
CAACTTTTTAGTCTGGTAGTAGATGACACGATGTTATTATAGTTTTTTTTAAAATACTATTTCAATATTATTATTTAATAAATATTTATTTTAATTTTATAAGACGTAAAAACCTTTCACAAACTATATTATGCAATATGTTTATTTCGCCACAATTGAGTTAAAATATGCGATAACATATGATTTCATAAAACAGCTGATTTTATGTTTTAGGGGTTGCGGTAGAACAGCTGTTTTAATGCTTAGGCTATGTGAGTTTGTTTTAATAATTGTAATTATTTAGTAAAAACTTAATTAAAATAAAATTTTTGTTTATAGACCGAAGTATAAATATAAATAAACTTAAAGATTATTTTTATATTACTTGTTTTTAATGATACTGAAGTAGTCAAGAAATAGGAAATGTTTAATGATGTATGAAAAATGTATTTAAGGAATTAATAAAATTTTGTATTATTTTTGAATTCGAGGAGAGTTTAACGTGTAAAGTAAAAATTAATTTGAACTCAGTAAATATGTCGAAAAAATTCTAAAAATATTTAAGTTAATATTTATGAATATGTTTAACAACTGCTATTCAGAATTTATATAAAAACCAAACGCTGACAAGGTTCAAGTATCTGTAATACGAAGTCAATCGATTTAAATGTATTTTAAAAAGTTATTTTCATGCAGTAAAAAAAAACCTTTACTTGGGTGAATAAAACTGGATATTGTATACTTATAATTTCGTTTCCAGTGTTGTTACATTTTTTTAACGTCTGGTATTGACGAACTATTTAACAACTACTTTATCCTTGCGTTTAAGTTTCTTTAAAAAACTAAATAAACATGGTTAGAAAATGTTGCTTCCATTATCTGTCTTCTGGGAAGGAAGATAATGATTGTCATATAGCCTATTCGTTATTCTAACAATTAATAGTTGTAAACAATAAAAAATTGTTAAAATAATAATGTATGGTTTTGAATGGTTTAGGGAGAACTCTATTAATAAATTTATTAACGTGATGTTTTTGTAGTTTTTAAATTTGACCTAAGGACTATTATGTATATAGGGATAGGGAAAACTTCTGAAGAAGACAGGATTAGGGAACGGACATGGAACAATTTGGTAGAGGATACAGAGGGGATCATTTTACCACGTACAGAGTAGTGGAGTATTTGAAGCACACTGCCTATGAGGAAAATGAGGAAGATTGGATGAAATTATGGGACTTAGAAAAGAAGATAACGACTTCTGGAAATTAGTATAAAGGAAACCTATGTCCTAAAAATCACTTAACACAAATATACATGGTTTTTTCATAAAGAGAGGTATTTATCGCTACCCAACTGAATAATATAGGTAGCGCTAGGCACCCAAAAGTTATTGATAATATGATGACTCAGATTAGGGTTTGAAATCTCCCGTAACTATGCTACACTGAAGGTCTGAATAGCGCTCATTTGAGTATTATGTGATCGTAATTTCCAAGTTGTGGTGATTTTTCGCCCACATTCAGTTAAAGAACTTATAAGGAACAACCTTTATTTTTGAAACATCTGCAGGATATATATATATTAAATCATTTGATTGGGTATCAGTCAGTGGGACATCGAAGACTAATCGGTACGTATATTAGTCCACTATTATTTAACACATGTCAAGGACAACCAATCCTTTTAAGTGCCTAATCTGTCCTTTCCTCGAATAACTGACGGAGATATCTTTAGAATTTACATTCATATTACAGAATAGTAACAAAAAAAACAAATGAAAATTAAATATTTCATATATATAATTTTGCAATTTACGTAACTAAAACTTTAAATTTGGTTGTTAATAATTAAAAATGTATTTGTAAGACTAACTATAACGGTGCTATACTGTATAGGAAACATTGTACGCAGTATGGTTAGCCAAAAGTAACTCATGTCTTTAGCAAATAAAGTTAAATTATTGGAAAAGAAACATGTATATTTTCATTACCAATATGATTTTTCCTAACATAAATTCCTATGATAGTATAGTTCGCAAATGGCTAATGAAGAGTTATATATATATGTTAGTTCCCACAACCTAGCTACATTAACAGACTTCAATAGTTGAAAATTCCGAGCTAAAATTCAAATCATATAATGAAATATTGTTCTTGAAGAATTCTAATTACCAAGAGTGGAAGGAAACAGAGTTATAATTCAATAGGATTGTTGGAATGAAAATTTTTATCGTGTTTTTAAAGAAATGTTAACGGCATCTTAAATCTTTCCTCTCTCTGTTGCTACAGAAACTGAGTTCGGCGGAAGAACGATTAGCATGTCTTGCTGACATTTTGGTTAGTCACGATATTAACGCGAACACATTTGTGATGAGGATGGATTTGCCACATTATAACTCAGGTCAATGAGCTCCGATTCATTGAATTTCAATAAGTACGCTTATATTTTAATGCAATTACTTTCAAAACGTCAAATAATTGTGTATGTGTGTGTGTGTGTGTGTGTGTGTGTGTGTGTGTGTGTGTGTGTATGTGTGTGTGTATGTGTGTGTGGTGTGTGTGTGTGTGTGTGTGTGTGTGTGTGTGTGTATGTGTGTGTGTGTGTGTGTATGTGTGTATGTGTGTGTGTGTGTGTGTGTGTGTGTGTGTGTGTGTGTGTGTGTGTGTGTGTGTGTGTGTGTGTGTGTGTGTGTGTGTGTGTGTGTGTGTGTGTGTGTGAGTGTGTGGTGTGTGTGTGTGTGTGTGTGTGTGTGTGTGTGTGTGTGTGTGTGTGTGAGTGTGTGTGGTGTGTGTGTGTGTGTGTGTGTGTGTATGTGTGTGTGTGTGTGTATGTGTGTGTAATCAAATACTATATTTATATCCAGACAGCAAAATAGTATATTTTATTTTTCCCATGTCTCCTTTATTGCTCTATTCCTTTCATACTGATGTTGAAAAAACGGAAGTTTAAAACGCATGACCTACTTCTTCACAAATTACCACCTTTGACTGATGACGTCAATTTATTCCGGGATTTGTTATTTCTTTTCTGTGCCCTTAAGTGTAAAATGTTTGAATCATTTAAAATAGTAAACGTTTGAAAAAAGAAATAATGATTGTGAACCAGCCAATAACTCGCAAATGTTTCGCCTCCTTTTCGTTTTAAACATTAACGGTCCGGAGTTATGAAATGCAACAAGTCCTATACAATTGCTTATATATATTACCTCCTGCGTATACACACTAAAACAGATTCCACAGAGAAGTCTACAAGTACAAAGATTGTGTTCTTTTGAATCCTATTGTTGATGCTAACCTTTACAATTCATCACATGAAGTGTTTCGAAGACCCTTATTGTGAAGGGAAAAGGGGTAAATAATGTGTTAAAAGATGTGTTCAAGTTAAACAAAATTTTAATTTGAACAACTCTTTTGTTGCAATTTCAATTCATGCAACTCTAATTAAGTTACCAATGTCCTGCTGCCTATTACAGTAAACAATTATGAGTGTACCGCTTTGCATTTTTATCACCTGCTAATTTGTAACGCCTATCTCATTTTCTATAAACAAATCTATTCTTTAAAATATAAAACATAGATTTAAATAACGAAATCTTGTTCTTCATGATGAGCTGGTTGTTAATTACATTTTTGCTATTACTTGCGACCATGTGGAGGCTGATAACGTCGTAGAACGAAAACGTTTCCTCCAAGTGTAAGCTAATAATTTAACAACCTTTATTTAACAAAAAGTCTGGTCGCAAGTAATAGCAATAGTGTACATATATTTAGTATGAAAATACGAATACTTTTTGAAAAATAATCGGCGCAAAAAATCTCTCCTATTATATATATATATATATATATATATATATATATATATATATATATATATATATATATATATATATATATATATATATATATATATTTATTTATATATATATATATATATATATATATATATATATATATATATATATATATAACACATGGAACTAAGTGAATGAAAATGGTTATAAGTAGATTTATTCGAAATTATTCGAAAATTGGAAGAAAATGTCTGAAATGTGGACAAAAGACATTCCTTGGCGTTAGAAATATATTTTTTCCAAATAGACCAACTTAAGAGAAATTTACTTGGTGTTATAAGTTTTTAAAAATTGTCTTAAACAATATTTCTCATTGAAGTATTTTTTAGACGTAAGTATTTGTATTATGGGATATTCTTATTTGCTAAAACGGGTTTTTCCAGTATCAGTACTTAAATTTTTCTTCCATGGCCAACTAAATTTTTAAACTAACCATACCCCCGATCCTAATTATATGTTCATTTCGTGATAACATACTCGAGATATCATTTCGTGATATCACGATATATTACGTACATCCTGTATCAGGGCGTTCTATCAAATTACCATAACCCGAATTATATTCAGTCACTTCTTAAAGGAAAGGATTTTTTAACCGATTCAATTTTATGGTCATTAAAATTTATTTTAAACAATCGGATCAAATTTTATTTAGAATTGTGACTCGAGGCTATATACACGTTTACCCTATGAATAAGATGTGATATACGATTCCTTAATAGACATACACATACACACACACACACACACACACACACCACACACACACACACACACACACACACACACACACACACATATATATATATATATATATATATATATATATATATATATATATATATATATATTATACATATGTATGATTTAGTTTGAAAATACAAATCCAATCGTAACAAATTACGAACCGTTCCGCCGAATAATTCAGTGTCGTCATCTTCTGGTTACATGCCATTTCAATAATCTAATAATAATAATTCTTCCTCTATTGTAAATGATTTATTATTATAATTCCTACATATTAAACATTATTTGGATTCCCTTATTGAGTCTATAAACAACGTGAGACAATAACTGCAAAATCTACAGAACCCTAGTTCTAAAGAGTTCTTATTACTCAACCCATCCTGTTTAACATGGATCAATTTGAAATAATTTACTGTATGTTTTCCTTCCACTAACGTGATATCTCCCTACTAACAACGTAAATAGTGCATTACATTCTATGCGAAAAGACGCGGTCTTAAAAAAGTACTCAGGATATATAGTAATGTATCGTTTCTTTTATTATCGTTAATGAAAGAAGAGACTTTTCAAATTGGCGTACTTGGTGGACTATATGATACACTGAAATCAGTAGTTGTTTGAATCTATATAATAGTCAATTTACCAGGGTAGATCAAGTTATAATCAATTCTGTTAAATACGATTGCTTATAAATTGAAAAATACACAACAATGAAAAAAATCTATTGTCATATGCAATGCAGACCCTCACTGTTGTTGCAACAGACCAGCTCTTCATTGTTACTTTATTAGATTTCTTTCCATTAGTATTTACATGGCTTCCTTTATAGTAAATGATATGTGTGCTCTCATTTCAAACTAAATTTTCATTTAAACAGTTATAATGTCTAATATTATTTAATTTAGAAAAAACTGTTTTTTCTCTTTGTTTAATCATTTTCAAACATAATTATTCGAGCAATCTATTGTATTTTTGTAGTGGGATCTCTATACATTTTGGATTCTCCTCGCTTTACAAGTTTTAATTGGGCATTCCATATGTTTCTTTCAGGTCAGTTTCGATCCTTTAAAAAAATGATTCTTTGATAATAAAATATTTTGCACAATAGTAAGTTATCCAGACATCCCAAATTGCTACAGAGAGATTGGTTCAGACCTCATTACTAGGAATGTAAATACGTATATTATTACCTGTGTAGAAGGTCAGAAGGAGCAAAGAGGGAAGTAAGTGTCGACGGTGGACGGCAACCTCCCTGAGGAGGAAGGTGGGAAGAAGGTAGGGAGGGTTCAGACCTCATTATTAGGAAGGTAAATACGTACATTATTACCTGTGTAGAAGGTCAGTAGGAGCAAAGAGGGAAGTAAGTGTCGACGGTGGACGGCAACCTCCCTGAGGAGGAAGGTGGGAAGAAGGTAGGGAGGGTTCAGACCTCATTATTAGGAAGGTAAATACGTACATTATTACCTGTGTAGAATATCGGTAGGAGCAAAGAGGCTAGTAAGTGTCGACGGTGGACGGCAACCTCCCTGAGGAGGAAGGTGGGAAGAAGGTAGGGAGGGTTCAGACCTCATTACTAGGAATGTAAATACGTATATTATTACCGGTGTAGAAGGTCAGTAGGAGCAAAGAGGGAACTAAGTGTAGACGGTGGACGGCAACCTCCCTGAGGAGGAAGGTGGGAAGAAGGTAGGGAGGGTTCAGACCTCATTATTAGGAAGGTAAATACGTACATTATTACCTGTGTAGAAGGTCAGTAGGAGCAAAGAGAGAAGTAAGTGTCGACGGTGGACGGCAACCTCCCTGAGGAGGAAGGTGGGAAGAAGGTAGGGAGGGTTCAGACCTCATTATTAGGAAGGTAAATATGTACATTATTACCTGTGTAGAAGGTCAGTAGGAGCAAAGAGGGAAGTAAGTGTCGACGGTGGACGGCAACCTCCCTGAGGAGGAAGGTGGGAAGAAGGTAGTTAGGGTTCAGACCTCATTATTAGGAAGGTAAATAAAATATTTCTGCATCTTAAAACAACACTATTTCTTGAACCAAACTTTTTTCTTTAATTACGAACAATAAAAATTTGCTGTAATCATTCAAAATGTATTCTACTGTGATAAAGTAAGGTGTTTTGTAGGTTTTGCTACATTTGTTTCTGAAAAACCATTATTATTTTTTTAATTACTAAGATAAATTTTTAGTGTAATAAAAATTTTGAAAGTATTTTGCAATGCGATATAAATAGTAACCTTATCTAGTTGTTTGCTCATGTTTGAGTGTTGCGTGATGAAGATTACAGAATATATATGGAGGACAGTTTTTGAAACATACTAATATTCCTGCCACCTTATAGCGTTCAAGTATTATTACACCGGGTAGGCCTACATAGAATTGTATGAGCTGGTAGACCTGGTGGAGAGCTGGCTTGCTTCAGTCATGCTGTATTCAAGGTTAAAGAAGTATGGCCGGCACTAAACTTGAATACCATTTTTTTGAAAACTGAGTAATTATTTTCATAACCAGTTCCTGAGTAAATGAGCGCTGAAAACTCATCTATAAAATCTTTTTTAATAACTGGTATTTTTATGAAGAGGAAATTTAAGTACATAAGTAGCTTTGCATGTATTTTAAAATAACCCTTCCAAGTCTCTCAATAAGTGAAGAAAAGTTTTAAGTACTTTAATATAAACAAGTTGCAAAATTCCTAAACGTTTATCAAAACCAAAGAGGATGGAAGGAAAGTCAAAATTAAACTAAGAAACAGTTATGTCGGTACATTATTTTCCATCGTGGTCCAAGCCATAGTTTCCTCATAGATTTTATTGTCCATGTTACAATAGATCTATATATTTTATGGTGAGGTATATAACTCGTGCAGTGAATTTTTCATGTGGATAACAACAAAATAAACCTCATGGGTGACTGATGATCATTGCCTAGTGTATTTAAAAATATTTTAGCTGTATAAGATTAAAACGTTTTTCGTCTGTGTAATTCGTAGCTTAGACATTCTTTTTTTTGTGTATTTTATCATTTTTTTACCGACTGTTTTCTCCAAAACGTCACACTAATTAATGAGAAGAGACGTAATTCTGAGCAGCTACATTTTACCACTAATTACAAGTAGGGTATAATTGACTCTGTTCAAGTTTCCCACTGCCTTTGAATTAGTTTACCGAGTTTATACAGTATTTACTTATAATACACGAAGTTAAACACTTGCTGTTAAAGTTGACTGCTTTGCAACGTTACTGACGTCATAACTCATAGTAGTAATGACGTCAAGGCATGTTATGTTTTATATGCATTAACAGTTTGCATTAATCATACGGTTTACATAAGTGCTTTACTCACACAACCTATACTAATGCATTCAAGTAAAACAGTAGCAAAACGAAGAACAGATAAATTCTTTTCCACTAACATCGGGATCCTTCAACACTGAGCTGTAATCAGATATTAGGAAAACGGAAATCACTTCGATGGGTTCATGTCTCTTATGAATTCATTCAGTGATTGAATTATTTCCGTGGAAGTGATCATAGTAACTTCATAGAAGTCACTTCACACAGTGAAGTAGTCATACTTCATACTTTTCTTTTTATTAGACAGTAAAACAAGAACGGTTTTAATGAACTTCATTACTAGGATAACACACAATATCTAAAGAGAGCATTTCGTTTGTATAGGTTGATTAACATTTCCTCACACTTAAAATTTCCATACTCCTTGATGAGTATCCTAGTACTGAGATGTAGCTTAATTATTGAAAAGACACCTTACTGATTAAATTGACATCGTAATAATTTAATGGCATCTGATTGACTAAAATGACATTTCTATTGCTTGAGATTCCGTCTAACGATGGAAATGGCAGTCTAGTGATTGATATGCCACATTATTGATAAGGTAGCATCCTATCTATTGAGGTGGTATCCTATTCATTGAGATGAAATTTCTATTGATTGATGTGGCAATCCTATTGAATGAGATGGCGTCTTATTGAATGAAAGGACATTCATATTATTTGAGATGGCGTCTAGTGATGGAAATGGCAGTCTACTGACAGATATGGCAGATTGAAAAATGAGGTGACATCATTTTGATTGAGGTGGCATCCTTTTGACTGAGGTGGTATTCTATTCATTGAGATGGAATTTCTATTGATTTAGATGACTTTCCTATTGATTGAGATGGCATCTTATTGATTGCAAGGGCATTTCTATTGTTGATATACCGTCTAGTGATATAAATGGCAGTCTACTGATTGATATGCCACATTATTGATGAGGTGGCAGCCTATTGATTGAGGTGGTATCCTTTTGACTGAGGTGGTATTCTATTCATTGAGATGAAATTTCTATTGATTTAGACGACTTTCCTTTTTATTGAGATGGCATTTTATTGATTGGAAGGAGATTTCTATTGCATGAGATGCTGTCTAGTGATAGTAATGGCAGGCTACTTATTGATTTGCCACATTATTGATGAGGTGGCATCCTATTGATTGAGGTGGTATCTTATTCGTTGAGATTAAATTTCTATTGATATGGCATTCCTATTAAATGAGATGGCGTCGTAACGAATTAAATAACATTTCTATTGCTTGATATGCCGTCAAGTGATATAAATGGCAGTCTACTGATTGATTTGCCACATTATTGATGAGGTGGCATCCTATTGATTGAGGTGGTATTATATTCATTGATATGAAATTTCTATTGACTTAGATGACTGTCCTATTGATTGAGATGGCATCTTATTGATTAAAATGACATTTTTACTGCTTAAGATGCAACCTAGTGATAGAAATGGCACTTAATGATTGAAATGGTATCATATTGATTGAAATAACATTTTATTTATTGAAATGGCGTCATAGTAGTTGAAATATTGCCTGGAAATTGAAATGACAAACTACTGATTAAAATGGCATCCAATTGCTTAAGATGGAAATTTATTGACGGATGTGGGATTCTAATGATAGAGAAATAAGTTGTTATTTGAAAAGGCAAGCCTAATAAAATAGCGTCCCTTTGATTGAGATGTAGTCTAGTGTTTAAATGACATTTCATTGATGACGCGACATCCTAATAATTGAGATTGAATTACTAATGATTTAAATGGTTGAGATTTAAGTTAATGGTTGATATTGTATACTTATAATTAAGATGTAGCCAACTATTTAAACCGTATGTCCATCATATTGAATAAAGTGGCTAGTGGTTGAGATATAGCCTACTAATTGCAATAGCAGCCTATATATTAATGCGAAAAATATTTTTTCCATACATAGAACTATAGAGCGTATTTATTTTACATAATGATTTATTGTGAGACAATTACATGTGAGCACATGTTTTGATCAGCGTTTAAATTAATTTTCCAAGTGTAAATTCACTGGTAATATGTGACGTCAAAGTTGGCTTCAGCGA
>JBAIZL010000005.1:248190822-248203322 GCA_036971475.1 Prosapia bicincta | reverse complement strand
GTAATTGTTTCGTATTTGCATTTTGTGTTGTAAAATGTAACGTATTTTACAAAACTTTGCTTCATGGAAAATAGAATGACGATGTTGATCAGGTTATCTAAACTAAATGATTTATTTCTATAAGGTTATGAATTATTTCCTGGTAGATATACTGAATATCTAATAGCGGTTGGGTCCCGAGAGACACTTCGTCGTGCCGGAATATACTCCATTATAGATTACTCCATCTTGAATTAACAGCATATTACCCTTAGGATTTCAGAATCGTTATGTTATATTCTTTAAAATATTATGGGCTAAATGAATATAACTTTCAGATTATCAATCATAAAAGAGAGTTTCATGTATATCTACTGGTCTTTATATATATATTGTAACATTTTTTAGATTGTGTTACATATTAAAAACAAGGTAATTTCAGAAAACGAACGAGAATGTATTCAAAATGTAATAATAATGGAAGTAGATCAAAAAATTTAGATTTGTTAGAAATAAATCAAATCTCTGGTTGGTAGTGGCCTCTGTTGGAATAATTTGAAACTAAAATTAAAGTATATGCGCAGAGCAGATGCGCGTTAATTAGGACCCTTGCTTGCTAGCGATAATTAAAACTCTTTTGAAATCAGGATGTGGAAGGCAACGGTCGTCTCCAAGAGCGAATAAATGTTTTATTTTAAACTTTTTTAGTGTTACAGTTATAATTAAACTCTCTCGTAAAAAAGATATAAGCGCAGACGCATGTCTTGAAGAACGAGGAGCGAGGAAATGTTTTATTTTAATTTTTTAATGTAACAGTCATATTTAATCTCTTGTAATCAGGATGTAAAAGGCAACGGACGTCTGGAAGTGCGAGGAGAAGTTTCATTTTATTTGTAGAAGATGTAATAATTACTAACTTTCATTTGTTTTTAGTAGAAGGAACGCGGAGTTACTGAACCAATTTCAAAAATCATGAGCGAGCGAGTACAATGAGGATTTCTTGAAAAAAGCGATGCGTGGCTACACCATTCGTAAAACAGCTAAGTGAATAAATTCAAATTTGGTGAACAATCACAAAATTTAAATGCTTAAACAGTTCAGTACAAAATTAATAAACTTTAAATTTTTCAATGCGTATTTAAATGTAATGTATGCATCATTTGGTTCATTTGTTTTCATTTTAAATTGTAAGAATTAATTATGAAAAGAGCAAGCAAGCAAACTCAAAAATAGAGTCATTTCAGCCATTGATTATTAATATGTAAATTTCCGTATAAATAAGTAAATTGTTAAATATTCAAAAATCAGTAACTAATGCAGTGTTTCTGTAATATGTATTTGGTTTGTAATTTTTATATTTTTTTTGGATTAATAAAATATGTTTGATTTGTTTTAATTGAAGATTTATGAGAGCAATTATTTAACGAGCACACATAACCCTTGCATTTCAATTTAATAAGACTTTGCAGGTCATCTTCTAAATATGTAACTATAAACTGCAATATTCAACATCAGCTTTAATTCATAAGAATTAAAACTACCAAAAATAATACACGTTACAATATATATATATATATATATATATATATATATATATATATATATATATTAGAGAGGGAGAGAGAGAGAGAGAGAAAGAGAGAGAGAGAGAGTGGATTTTTAAAATTCAGGCTAAAATACCTTTATATTAGAAGTAAGTATAATTGGATTAAAATAAAACTTTTAAAGCGCAATGGTTAGGATAGTAGGAACGTTGTTACACCTACTGTGTGTGATATCTAATAGTAGTCGTGGGGTTAGTCCTACCTGGATGTGGGGCACTCGGATACTGAAGCAGCTCAAACGCGAACCTACTTGAATCCTTGACCTAACTGTATCTTGGACTCCGACAGATCCTGGACCTACGTAAATTTTGGACCCTTATTAGATGTCTGACATAGTAGGGCAGAATCGTTATTCCTACCGGGGTGTTTATACACTCGGATGCTAGGGGCAACTCACTCGGAATATCTACTTGCATTCTTAAACTAATCAGCATACTAGATATATTTTGATGCTGGAATAAATCTAATGGAAACCCAAGACCGATCCCCTAGTTAAGGAACTTTTTTTCCTTAACTACTGAGATACCCATATACGAATACCATTTCGATCTTGTATCTACTTATATCGTACCACTCTGTAGGCCCATCTGTTCGTATAACGGGATTATCCTAATATAGGTCAGTTGGTGGACTTATAAATATCCTATAGACCCTGATCAATCCTCAAGCTACACAAATAATAGACATAATCGGATGTCGTAATCACTCAGGGTGGCACATGTACAGAATCCGAAATGACCTTTTATGCCGACTTATCCAGATCTTGTAGTCTCCAATACGATTTCGGATATAGTAATATATCTAGTATTTTTACAATATAACTAGTAACGGATAATCGGGGGCTGAACTTACTCAAATGCTAATCCTAAACCTTTGGACTCACTATGGCGCAGTATCTATTTGTAATCCCAGCTAAATCTAAGACGAGGTTCCTCTTGAACGTTCAACCTCTTAGGCTACTAAACCTACTAGGATACTGATCTCCTATAATGGACGTCATTGGATGCTGAACAACTGTATTGTTTTTATTTTATTAATATTTATGGACCTTTTCAGTAGGACTTCACCTTGGGAATAGTAAGATAACAAATTTAACATATATTTATTCATAAACTAAATTTAGCCTTCCTAAAAAATACCAATTTACAGATACAATTAACACTTGAAACTCAATCAGCATAGTTTAAAGCTATATAAAGTAGCGACACAAATTTTATGCAACGATGACGCTATCGCTGATAGGTTGAATAAAAATAATAATTAAATTAAAAACATTAAAAAGACATAAGCCACCTAAAAACATGTAAATATGAAAATGGGATTGTAAAGTTGATGAAAGTTAACAGAAAAAAATTGAATTTTAGTTTCGTGAAAGTATAATTAGCAAAAGAAACAAATTACACAAACGGTGTATTAGAGGGTTGTTGATATATATATATATATATATATATATATATATATATGTGTGTGTGTGTGTGTGTATATATGTATTATATATTATATATATTATATTATATATTATATATATGTAATATGTTTTCTTGTATAATAATCTAAAACGACATTGGCTATTCAAATACAAGAATATTTAATTATTTATATTCAAAGCTTTTCATTGGTAAACAGTACCAACATCATCAGGAATTAATAATACAATAATGCAAGATATAGGGCTAAAACATATGTCAAGTGAACATATGTTTTAGGCCTATATCTTGCATTATTCATTCCTGATGATGTTGGTACTGTTTACCAATGAAAAGCTTTGAATATAAATAATTAAATATTGTTGTATTTGAATAGCCAATGTCGTTTTAGATTATTAAACAAGAAAACATATTATATATATATATATAGGTTGTAGAACTCTGTAGTCTATTACAACCCCCGGACAGTGATGCTCGATAATGGAGATACTATCAATCTTTGGAAGTTAACTAGCATAAATACCAAATAAGATTCTTGTTTAAGTACATATAGTGAAAGTGATATATATATATATATATATATATATATATATATATATATATATATCTTTCTCGTGGTATATACAGAAATGAGAATTTTATTTCTTTATATATATTGTTAAAACCATATAAAAAACACAAATATCTGAGTAAAAAAGCTTGTGTAACTTTTTAAAGTCAATACAACTTGATACATAGGCACAAAATTAAATATGATAGCTTTATTAATTAGTATTACCATTTAAACTGTATTAAATGTCTGTTTATAACTATTTGATGTGATTAAGGCTAATACAAAACAGAAAATTTCATGATCCTACAAATACACTCTACTTTTCGATTTTATCAGGAGCTTCTTGTTAGCTCTTGAAAAGGATTTTCAGATAGAAAATTAAAAAGAAAAGTGTATTTGTAGTGAATTGGTCTGTCATTAACCTTAATCACATCAAATATTAATAATATAGAAACGTATAGGCCTATATAGATGTAACAATATATTGACGTATAAGATGAATAAATCCGGATCTATTCATCGTACACAACACGAATATTGGACTTAGTACTTAGGTCTGATGGAATTGTGTGCGCACTCCTTTATGGTTTTTATTCAGATGCTTTAAGTATTCGGTTTCGGGAATTATGCAAAGCCCAGTTCAAATTTATAAACTATGGCACTCTATACGTGCTATCTTTGAACAATAAACGTAGTTTGAATTCTCAATGGTGTGCCTACATGAATGCCGTATTTACTCGAAAGCAGCGACTACTAGAATAGGAAACCTTCTTTGGAGCAACACTTATTGGATTGAGGGCTACCTCCAATGCAGGACATACTACTATAGTTTACCACTTCCACTGGATAACTTACCCTCTCGGTGGCCTTTCTACTCGAATACGAGCCGACCCGGATGGAAAACCTACATGGAGGGTGGACTTATTTACCGATTTTGTCACATCTACCGCTAAGCCAAAATAGCGTGTTTATAAAAACGTGTATGGCCTTAACATTTATGTGTGAAAGTGGTTAAAATTTCACACATTATTTTATTTGTTATTTTTCTAGACGCGTCCTTTATTAGGCGTTTCATTTTTTAAAAATTTTTCTGAAACATCATCTATGACGTCATCATCATCGTCTATTTGTGTATGAAAAAGGCTTTTCATTTATATAATTGAATTCATGTTTTGTATAATTATGAGTACCTTAAACAAGGAAGCCGTACAGACTACAGCTGATGTATTTATTAACAAAACCAAGATTTAATTAACTAAGCGACACAGAACGTCCCAGGAAATTTACAGTCTGCTGCACCCAGATTTAATTAAGTCTTTGCAAATAATGACCTTACTTTGTAGGTTTGACCGAGCAGGGTGGAATTTGTTTATTTACAACCTTTACAAAGAGAGTTTGTAAAATCCGGATAAAATTTGCTTCTATTAAAAAGTTTAATCATTTTCAGACATCGGTTCATAACTTCAAACAGTATTTAGTATACTATTAAATGAGAAGTTTTTATTTAACAAGTAATGTTTTAAAAAAATTTCTTAGTCAATTCTTACTTAAATCAACAAACAAAAACTTTATTTCAGTTACTCTTTATTTAATAAATACAAATAATATGAATATCTATATACAAATGTCAGAATAATAATATTAAGTGCCAAAATATAAGGGAATTTCCTTGCAATTTTCCATTTTCCTTCCTATGTATTGTAATCTAACTTATTTAAAATAATTTACCTTTACCATATATTTAATTACCTTACCTCTCTATAGTTACACTTTCAGCTTTCTAAATAATTAACAAACATATACATTACTTATATATATATATATCATTACTTACATATGTCAGATGAATATCTGAAATCCAATTATTACAAACTATACCAAATTACATTAATGCAGTGACAAAGATTGATTGCTTGGTTACTAAAAAGGTGGACTCTTGTGGCCTTAGGTTTTAATACAATAAAGTTTAATTATTACAGTGTTAAATTTGCCCTTTCTCTCAAGTCGTTATTACGGGCCAAAAGTAGTATAAATTAGAAAGTGGTGAACAAAAATTAGAATAATTTTTATAAATACAATGAAATTAAACTAGTTCTGAATTTACTAATTTATAAATCTCTGTTTGCTAAATCTAATGTAGAAAGATAGTACTTATTGTTGAGTTCCTAGAATCCTGACGGTTGCGTAAACTGCTTCACTGCACTTTTACACATAAATAACTTACTACCCTGATTTATTTAATATCTGGCTAATTCATTCACGTTGCTCTTTTAAATTTTTACACATAAATAACTAACAATTCCCTTAACTCTTCTAAACAATATTACCCTTTTTAAAAACATTTCTTACAACTTTGCCCCCCCCCCTAATACGTCTACACTCCTCTGAAGTTCCTCTAAAACAACTTAATTATTTGTCCGATGGTTTTAGTTTATTAGAATCAGGATAATAACCTCCCTTACGCATTTCAGTTATTTCGATGGTTCCTAAGCCTTTTACAACTAGTTTTGCAACGGTACAGTGTTATTTTCCCAGGTTATTTTGGTCACTTGCAAACCTAAATCTTAAAATACTTCGACCTTTCATTTGTCACTAGGTTCCCACGGCTGTACTGGTCTCACTGGTACTACCCTCGAAATAGATCAATGGTTAAGCCCTCTTCATCGGTACTTAGTAAACTGTTCTTGGTCACTCCTTCCTTAATATTTCTACAGATTATTATTATTATTAAGGATACTAACTAATATTATAATATACGCCTCATACGTTTGTGTTATAGTATGGAGTAGGACTATTATTTTTATTTGTTATAATATATACGAATTCTTTTTTTTGGCATTTGCATTATGCTGCAGTTTCTTTTCCCTTTCCTTTCCTATTGTCCGTTCGTGAAGCAAGGTTCGATACCGTTTTTCCAGTTGTTTGTTTATTTATGATTTTCATTCATTTTTAATCCTAAAGCATTATTTGTTATATTGTGTGGTAACCATTCCAACAATTTAAGGTTGTACCATGGGGGTGTACAAAGGTTTCGACGACAACTAAATGGGGACAAAGAAAAATGCATATACATCTTTGAGAAGTAGTGTTATCCTATATCCTACAGTCAACAATATAGACAAAAGAGTATTTCAACCTTTGGAAAATATTATAATAATGTGTTAAAGGAAAAAGATATTATGATTTTTTTGTAATGTAAAAATATTGAAGTGTTTGACTATAAAATATACTTTTACTGTATGATGAGGTGGAAATGTCACATAAATCGGGTTTTAAACAAAATAATATGTGTAAATATTATCTTATTAAAATAACGTTGAAGGCAATTTGATGGCCTTATATTATGTTTTATTCCACATCATTATCTGGTATGCCAATATAGCATAGAAAGGAGCCTACTCACCTAATCTGTCGATATTGCAATATTTACTAAATAGAATTAAAAACTTAATATCATACCCATACGGAAACTACTTAACCTCAATCAAGGTTTTGCTATAAGCATATTTATAGCAACGCTCCTACTATAAACACTCAAAATAAAATTTATCATCTCAAATGCAATGAATACTATTAGAAATATCGCTATACCTAAAATAAATAAAACTCAAAGTTGCAAAACTTATATATCAACCTCATCGGTGTTGAAAATAGTTTACCAATTAAGTTGAAAACCCTATCAAATATGTATAGCAATAAACAATAGATAGCATTGAATTTATTAAAATAGCAATAAAAATAACAATAACAAATTAGCATGATTAGAGATCTTAAACACTGAAGAGAATAACGAGTGTGTTAAGCGTACGAAATTACATGAGTAGTATTGAAAAATTCGTGTGTACAGTAGATCCGAGCAAGAAAAAAAACTTTGTCATTAAGAGAAGTACCTGTAAGATTGAAGTGGAAACGTGTCAAAAAAAAAAAAAAAGTTTTGATGTAAAATAAGGAAGAAAAATGTAATCAAAATTATAGAAAAATCATCTATTGCTAAAACTACCTGAACAAGTTAGACAGTGTGTGTGTGTGTGTGTTTTGTGAATATATGTGTGTGTGTGTGTTTGTGTGTGTGTATATGTGTGTGTGTGTGTGTGTGTGTGTGTGTGTGTGTGTGTGTGTGTGTGTGTGTGTGAGTGTGCGTGGTGTGTGTGTGTGTGTGTATGTGTGTGTGTGTGTGTGTGTGTGTGTGTTTTGTGAATATATGTGTGTGTGTTTTTTGTGAATATATGTGTGTGTGTGTTTGTGTGTGTGTGTGTGTGTGTGTATCTGTGAGTGGGTGGTGTGTGTGTGTGTGTGTGTGTATCTGTGAGTGGGTGTGGTGTGTGTGTGTGTGTGTGTGTGTGTGTCTGTGTGTGTCTGTGTGTTCGCGTGTGTTTTAATGTGTGTGTGTGTGTGTGTGTGTGTGTGTGTGTGTATGCGTGTATGTGTGTGTGTGTATGTGTGTGTGTGTGTGTGTGTGTGTGTGTGTGTGTGTGTGTGTGTGTGTGTGTGTGTGTGTGTGTGAGTGTGTGTGTCTGTGTGGGTGTGGGTGTGTGTGTGTGTTTATCTGTGCGTGTGTGTGTGTGTGTGTTTGTGTTTGCTTGTGTGTGCGGGGGCGTGTGTGTGTGTGTGTGTGGTGGGTCTGAGTGAGTGTGTTTGTGTGTGTCTGTGTATTTGCACAGGTACAAATTATTGGTTGGGTAATTGCTAATCATTCTTGAATTACATATAATAGGAATACCGTAGGGAATCAGTAAGTGGAAAAAGAATTGTTGATCAAAGTTGGTATTTTCTATACAATAGAGTATAAACATCCCTTGCTTAAAAGGTATATTGCACACAAGGTACTCTGTATTGGGGTGTACGAATACTACTTGGAAATTAATTCAGTAAATATATTTAGTTACACGTTTAGGAAGGAAACCTATCTGGGGGATAAAAGGGCAAGGAAAGGTAACAACAATAGGGCGTCGATTTGAGTTGCGGCTAAATTGCGGTTGAATTATTCATTGACTAATATTCATCAAAAACGCTCAAACCAATTTTCCCTTTACGTTCGATTATTTTTGTAATATACTTTTTATTGCTTCCTTAATCACATATACCTGTATTTGGGGTTTTTAGGAATTTTCATTTCTAAAATGTTTATTAAAAGCTATATCACTAAGGGACCTCCTAGTACGGACGTTAAATTAATGAGTAAGTTATACCATTATAATATTCTAATCAAAACAAAAAATTCTAAATCGCAAAAATAAAACCCAAAAAACTAAAAATAAACTGTAAGAGACAAGAAGGAATGTTTTAGTACAATCGGAAATTGGTAGCGGGTAGAGAAAGTTATAATGGAGGTGCAGTATAGTTAGGGAGGTAGAGTATCTTAACGAACCAAACCGATAAATATGTAGAAGTAGAGATAGGTCATCTCATTATCATAGTGGGAGCTTAATCAGCTGGGTGATGTTTTAAAGGGGTGAAGCAATACTTGAAAGAAATGAGTTAAATGACGGGCTGTGTAAGGGGTTCGGATATGATATGTTCATACTGAAAGAAAACGTGAGAAAGGGGGTTGACATTTTAAAGATCCTAGTTGAAAAAAGAATCCAAGGATAAATAACATATACGTCCGAGAAAAAAAGAGATGCAGAAGGTAAAACTCAAAACACATATCCGATGAGATTGGAAGTGGATACTATAATAACAATTGGTCATGCAGATGTATATTGCTCCCCGATGTAAGCAACTCATAGATCATGTGATCACTGTTCAAACAGGTGTGTTTAGAGTCATAGTTCGAGATGCATACTGAGGGACCCAACAGGTGTCTTGATCATCATTAGTAGAGGTATACATCTTCAGAGCAAGTTGAAACAGGCGTGGAAGTGTTCACCATGGTTTCGAAACAGTTGTTCGACATTGTAGAAGTGTATATAATAAGAGAACATCTAAACACGTGTATTTCTCTTCAAGGAGGTGGATATCATGGAAAAACCTTGAAGACGTTTGTACATCCTAATCATAGGTTCGTCTTCTTTGTCAGGTATAACTTGTTCATTCCAACGATTGTGACAGCCATCTTCTTGACCTTTTCTGTTGGATTAATGTCTATAACTGTTCTGTTTATCTCAATCTGATATCATTAAGGTTACTCTGAGTAATTTGGACATCTTTTTCTTCCCTTTTACCGAAATGTATGGCCTATATCGTCTTCTTATACATGTATTATCTCGTCTTTTAATATCAGTCATTTGTTTTTGCGATGTCATAACTACACAATATATGGCATCTTCTCTACTCTATATCCTGCCTCCTTTTTGTAGCTCTTCTTCGCTTAACTATATTTGGTCTTGTCTTAAAAACTACATCCATTCTTTGCACTACGGCTTTCTACATTTTACATTCCGCATGTAACTATTTTTCATCTTGTAGTACGTTCTGAGTAATAAAATTCTCTTTAGTTATGAATGGAGATCGCTAGAACATGACCCAAAACTTGTAATGCCAATTACTCGGAGACAGGTAACATATCAAAAGACGTGAACAGTACGCCTAAGATAGTATGTAGGAAAGAGGAAAATAATGCAAAACACATGAAAGATGAAAAACAACTTGGTACATCCGAAGAGCGCCAAGACTTTGGTCGTTATAATTACCAGATGGTTCTAAACCGAAACCCCTGCTCCCGGTCTAGTCATATGTACTAACTTTATAACCAGACAGGCATAAACATGGCCTTCTTAAAACACAGAATATTATTTATTCAATTAAAAAATTCTAAAACCAAACATTACTTTTAAATTCCTTCTATTAGCGAACACTTATATATATATATATATATATATATATATATATATATATATATATATATATATATATATATTAAAACAACATAGGTTATTCAAATACAAGAATATTTATTAATTTATATCCAAAGCTTTTCGTTGGCAAACAGTACCAACATCATCAGAAATGAAAATTACAATAATGTAAGCTAAAGGCTTAAAACATATGTTTAATTAGAAATAGAATTGTTGCTAAATTTATACAAATTGCCAAATTTATTTTGTTGCTGTAACATTATAGACATTGAATATAGTATCAAATTTAGAATGTATTTGTATTTGTTCTTTTATTAATTTGTTATTGTTATTGTGTTTATATATTTCGAATGCTTCATATATATTCATTCTTAATCCCTTATTAATTTCTTTTATAAGTCTCATATTTTCTATATTTGGAAATTGGTGCTTATTATTAATACAATGATTTGCAAAATCTGATTTATATATTTCTGGATTAATATAGGCATTCAAATGTTCATTATATCTTTCTTTTAATTTTTTCTTGGTTTGACCTATATAAGCTTTATTACAATTTTCGCATGCTCATTTATAAACACAACCTTTTCATGCATATTAATTGTTTTATTATTATTATTATTTATTATGTTTATTATTTTGTTATTAGTTTTGTATGCAATTTTGATATTTGTATTTTTAAATAATTTGGTGATATTTTTTATTTCATGGCCTATAAATAAAAATGAAGTCCATATTGTATTATTATTATTATTGCAAATTAAATTATTATTTTGTTTATTAAAAATATTATAATTAATTTTGTCAACAGTTTTCTTTTTATAACCGTTTTCTAATGCAATTTGATAAATTATGTTTTTTTCTCTTATTTTCTTTTCTTCATTCATGGGTATTTTATGCATTCTATATAATAAGTTATATAAAGCAGCCATTTTTTGATTATATGGATGATTAGAATTATTTGGTATAATTTGGTTTATCAAAGTTGGTTTACGGTATATCATATATTCAAATTTTTCATTTTTTCTAATTATTGTTACATCTAGAAAATTTATTTTATTATTTGTTTCAATTTCATAAGTAAATTTGATTTTATTATTAATTTTATTTATTTTATCCAAAATATTTGTTAAATTTATATTATAATTGTTTGATATATACATTCCATCATCTACATAGCGAACCCAATAACCATTTTTATCATATATTTTTATAATTTCATTTATTTTATTATCTAATTGTTGTAAAATTATTTCAGATAATATATTTGATAATGGCGAGCCCATACAAAGACCATCTTGTTTATAAATTTTGTCATTGTATGAAAAATAATTTTGATTTAATATTATTTTGAGTGTATTTAAAATAGGCCAATATAAAGAAAAGCTTTGGATATAAATTAATAATTATTCTTGTATTTGAATAACCTATGTTGTTTTAAATTATTAAACAAGAAAACGTATTTTATATTTATATATATATATATATATATATATATATATATATATATATATATATATCTTGTAGGAATGTTCAAACGTTAATAAATACGTTTTTATTCTGGAACTGTCAGAATAGAGCAAGTACGTTTATTTACAACACAGCTTTGGCTGTTGCGCTCGAATTTTCATGTTTTGAAAATAAATACTCAATATACGAGTATATTGTTTTAAAATATATCTTTTTTTTGAATAATTATTTTTGAATTACTAGATATAACTATACAAATTAATGGTCAGTTATTATAGCCAGCAATGGAATATATTATAATTTTAAAAGTATTTTTTTCAGTTTCTTACAAGTTATGCCATAAAATCGATGATATTTGCAGCCTTTCAATAGTTAAAGTTTGAATGCAACGAGCAGTTGACATACCCGAGAACATCCAAGCCTAGCAAATATTGACTAACATGATGGTAAATATAGTTTTGTTGGACGAATAACGTATTGACACACAAGTCGACAACTTTCATATGCGAGATTCATAGACACATAATTTACCTTTTTGAACAGAAGTCAAATACTTTTGAAAAAGATATAAATAAAATCTACTGAATGATAAACATCATATCCTAAAGTTACATTTACATTATAAAAAACTTTGTATGAATCTAGATAACGTTGATGCTCAAAGCAAATA
>JBAIZL010000005.1:248165822-248185822 GCA_036971475.1 Prosapia bicincta | reverse complement strand
TTCCAACGTTTTACAGTAATTTTATGATTGTAACTTATTTCTTCCGGTTGAACATTTTTTCATAAAGTATGTAAAATACTTGAAAGGTTGCTTTGTTATTAAATTCATTCTATTAGCTCACACTCTTCTGATATATAACTTGTACAAATTTTTAATCGGTAATAAAATACGTTTTCATTTATCCAATCAATCTCAAATACATTTTTTTACCCTACGGATTAAAATTGATGTTGATACAATTTTTGTTCATATATTTATTCAATAATTAATTTATGAAAATTTGGAGGGACTAGGTCAGATTCGAACTGAGTGTCCATATGTTCAAAGTCTAGCACTTTGGCACTGTGCCAACCTTCCCATAACTAAAAATAAACTTCTCAAAGATGTATATAAATTTCTTTTTGGCCTCCTTCTGGTTTTTGTCGAAAAATCCGTTGCACAACCTTACATAGTTACCATGGTTACCACAAAATGTCATAAAAAATTATCGATATTTAAAATGAACGAAAAGAATAAAATAAACAAATTTGCTGGACAAAAAGGACAATGCAATAGGATAGCGAAAAAAAACTACAATATAAAGCAAGTGACTAAAGAAAAGAAAGCGTATAAATATTAACAAATAAAAATTATAATCCAAAAACATACATAGGAAGGGAAATGGAAAATTTTAAGGAAATTCGCTTTTTATTTTGTCACTTAATATTGTTATTCTGACATATATATATATGCATATTTATAATTAATGCAATTATAAATTTAAAAAATAAAATAAAATTTTTTCTTAGTTGATTTAAGAAGGAGTTGACTTTAAACATCATTGCTTTTATATTACCTGTTTTAATATTTTATATAATCTAAACTAGATTATTTTCATCACATATCTGAGGTTAAGTGTTTCGAAACAAATATAAAATGCTGTTAATCTCTTCATTTGTGTTTCCAGTGGAGTGACTTATTGGCTAGAAGTATATAAGATTTCAAATATACAATAAATACCTAATAAAGAAAATATATAAACACGAATGGCCAAATAAAGAAAATATATAAACACGAATGGCCAAATAAAGAAAATATATAAACAAGAATGGAAAGTAAATTAAATACATATAGGCCTATTTATAATAATATATAATAATATAAATTTACTTTTAACAATAATATAATCAATATAACAACATAGGTTTTATTTTGTAGACTCTTATTCATACAATATTGTATTTCCGATTTTTAAACTACAAATGATTCGTACTGCTTTCTTGTATTATTTTAGCCCCATTTGAAGTTAATTAAACATTCAATGTTAACACAAAATAGAACCAAACATTCAATAAAATGTTTGTCTTTGTGACAAAATAAACGGTTCGATAATGAATATCCACTGTATAACATATCCACACACACACACACACATATATATATATATATATATATATATATATATATATATATATATATATATACATATATATATATATATAAGGTAAGGTATAAGGTAAAGGTTTTAATTGTGTGTTTTAGATGTCTGGTATGTATAGTTAAATAATCAGGCAATGCTTTGCATGTTTTGCGAGCGTTTATGAGAGGTCGAGTTTCCTTAAAGCAGTCACTCAACCACTGTTCGCGTACCTCATAGACACAAACTATAGTGAGATGTACAATTCCTAATTGAATTTACCCCATACTATTTTTGTGAAAGATGATTGTAATGCTTGAAATGTGTAAACAATTATAGAAACTTTGATTTCGGCTTGAATATATATTTAATAAAGTTAAACCAGACTAAGATAATTGCTAAGAAGAAGAAACTCACTCTTCTTATTAATTTTTCCGATGTCAATCGTAAATTTCCGATATGTGGTTTACGTTTTTGACAATTGTTAATTAACAATACAACTTAACTAATGAACTCAGAATAACACTTTCTCTACTAAATATGCTTGTTGACTTATTTTTTCTTATTCAATTCAAGACCCACTGACATTCTTCACTTTTATATCTACAGAGGTTAAACATGTCTTATATCTTTTATAATTACAAAAAAAAAAACGCTGGTAAGAGTTCGCTTTTTTACTAATATGAAAAAAGGGTACGTTGTTTGAAAATATCAAGAAGCAGTTTTAGACCAGTGGTTCTCAATTTTTTTGAGCTGGCGACCAACCGATCCTTATCGGATTATCTGCATTCGCCAATGGGCCATGGTAAAATAAAAAACAATATTTGTATCGTATACTTTCATATATGTATACATATAGTATTTGTTGTTTCAAATGTTTGTGGGTTTTGTTTTTAATTGATTTACGGTACTATGGCTTAAGTATGTACCTAAAATAATACCGTTAAAATAAAATTCGATTTCCTTCGATTTTTCCGATCTTTCCAAAAAGTTTATATTTTGGTTTCTGATAGTTTTAGGATCCAGTCGCGACCCATTTGAAACCCTTTCGCGACCCATGTGAAACCACTCCTCGATCCACTGGTTGGGAACCATTGTTTTAGGATTTTGCAATGCACGCTACCCTAGATTAGCAACGACTATTCTTTTATCCCGCAAATAGTTTCGTCTCTCATTTCTCTATTTTGCGAATAAACATGGAAAGAACTTAATCGCTTAGTTTTCAATCTCGAATCCCTCCATTGCAGTACGCTACAATCCCGCGTAGGAATGTGAGATTAAGGCGCTGAGACTAGCGAAAGTTGGACAAATTTGAGAGTTCAAAGGCGATTTTAATAGATTCAGACTCTCTGCTAGAAAATGTTAGAAGTAACAAACTCATTACCTTAAATTCGAACTGTGTTACTCACTTCTCTCTGTAATGTTCTGTTAGGTTTTTTTGTTGGTACAAAGTGACTGAGAAAACAATTTTTTATAACAAAAAGGAAACTGAAAGTTAAAATTTATTTTTGTAAATATTCGAATAAAAATTACAAGAGAAATTTTTCGTTAAACATGTGTTTAACTTATTTTCGTTTGGAGTTTTCCTTTTAATTTTAAATAAAATACGAAATGAAAAAATATAAGCTTAGAATAGCTAAAAATAATAGAAATGAAAGACGGCGTGTAGATAGTAAAATATACAAGTGAAACCAGAACATGCTAACGAATGCAATATTCCGTTGTTTCAACTTCATTTCGTCAGTTTTCAGAAGAACATAGAGATTTGCATAATTACAGTTCTGCAAGCAACGTTTGTTGTACGAACGCTATGTATTTGAATAATGCAAAAGCCTGTTCAGTAAAATGCTTAGGCCTACCTTTAATCCAGTGTTATTGTTTTGTCTTGGACAATTACTTTTCTGGGCCCAGCGTTTCTAATAACTACCCTCTCTCTAAACTATATTACCAACAGTCTAGCCTGCCCTGGTTTGTTTACCCATTCATCTGGCAATGACTTTATTGTACCACGGAAAGTAAGACACTTTTAATATTTGGGGTTTAGATTTTTGGGGTAGGATTATGACAGGGACGTGAACCCCCAGTAGAGGAAATAGAGGGATCTTTACGTCATATGTGTAGGACCTGAAATAAATGTACTTGCTATGTCAGTCATAAAGAGTACTGTGCCCATTACACCAACTTGGATATGGAGAGTAAATTCAGCCAAGCAGGACTGTCATAATGTTTCTATGAAACGGGAATCAGGAGACGTCTATCGCAACTAGTTTGAAGAGTCACCTACGTGATTTAAATATGATCTCAGTCGTGATGAATAGAGAGAGATACATATCCGCTAATCAAAGATCAGATGAACAGAGCCTAACAGGGAATATGACATTTTTACAGTCACCTCTCGATAGCATCGCCAAGAAAGGTGATTCCATATTAGTCCTTACTACTCTAAACACACCACGCATCAGGCGATGACAGTTTACATAGCACCGTTATGAGAGATACTTCCATCTGATCCATAGATAAACACAAGTAAATTTGTAAATGAAATAAAATACGGTTACAGTAAGAAATGTAAAAGTTTTTAAAAAATATTCGATTTCCATATAAAACGGATGTGGTAAAAGTAGTCGTGATATAAGAAAGATTAGGTTTGTCATTCAGAACCCGTTTTTCATGACGCTAATAGCCTTAACGATTAGAGGAAAAGATATGGATAGATTGGCATTGTTATAGGGAAGAGCAAACAAGAAGCTGATGCAGAAATACCTGAAAGGTTTAATACGTAAGATACTATGGACACACAGAATTGTAACGAAATAAGTTGATGCGACAGCCAAACAACGGTAAATGAAATATCAACCAGACTTTTTCCTTTAAGCTCGGGCCGGCCGTTCTGCACGAGATAACGGAGTATCGCTTTCTAGTAGTCGAGTTAGACTGTGGACATACAGAAGGCAACTGGTGACGGCACCGCAACGTAGAGTTGCTATTAAGAAGCGGTTTACACGATTGTTCATATGAAGTTGCTTTTATAGTTGACAATTATATCATTGTCAGAAAAGGATGCCGTTCTTGTCTATATTTTAAGAAAGAAACTACAAAAACTTTATTATGAAAGACAATTCAGTATATAATGTTGAATAAAATTATAACCAAATCTATTCTGACTGGATACTTCGTAGGTATATTTTAGTATAGGAATATAGTAATGTTGTATAAAGTTACAACTACTGTGCGCCCGGTTCACGCTACAGGCCTACATGCCATTATAGAATCACATTTAAAATGCGAAAAAAGTTAACTTTCCGAATTTTCCGCAGAAAAAGTTGATATTCAACTTCTACGTGTTGAAACGAGTAACTTTTAAAAAAATGAATAAACCAACGACACTAAGACTACTTTTTACCCCGATTTTATATGATTTGAAAAAATTGTTGGTAATAATTCGTATCGTGTTGAAGTTGTTGGATACACAAATCATGACCAGAACCAGCAATATTTTGATTTTCTGACGTACTATAGCGGTGTAATAAAAGATTATTCAAAGAAACAGAAACAAAAAATACAAATAAAAATTATAATTAATGTTATTATACTATTATATACTCTTGAGAAACGCATAGACAACACAACAAATATTGCTGGCAGCTGAGAAACAAAGCTACGAGTTACAGCATGAAGTGAACTGAGCAACTCTAGTTTCTACGTCACTCGCTAGTCACGTTGCAATCACTTCACTATGAAAGTGGGCATTCAATTCCATATGCTTTGAAAAAGCAACTCAAGTTTGCGTTGCTTTGCGATCAACAGATGCTTTCTGTATGTCCCCACCCTTAGGAGTGAAGAAACCAGAGAGTGTATTGTAAATATTTGTTTTCGTGTCACTAATGCTGTCATTCAAAAAACACCTTGTTAGCACGTGCTGCTATAAGTGTATTTATTAGGTCTGTGTAAATGAGTATCGGCTTAACTCAAGCCTTCAACGAGCTCTGCTATGATGGTATGGTCAATTAATTGGAAAGCATATTCCTTTGAAGGGATTATATCGAATGCATTCGAGATTACATATAACTGTTAAATAGGATTTACTACTGTAGATTGGCTTCACCCGGTTATTGATCGTAAAATATACTGCAAAATAATTTTTTACCGAGATTTATTGGAAAGGAACGTTTGGAAAATCCTCTTAAACGTCGGAGTTTTATTTTTATGGCCCATTGCGATTACGATATGACACGCTCACTATATCTAAAAAGAGAGACCAATAGAATAGAAATTATAAAATACATTTTATGGAATACTTTTTGTAGTCTACCGCAGAAGTTTGTTTCTAATGTTTCATTCCATATATTTGTGTTATAAAAGTTCATTCACCGTATTCAGAAGGGGAAATCTATCTGTGCATTTCATTTAACGTTCTTATTTTCAAATGCATACACTAAAGGATAACCTGAAACCCACTTTTCTACTACTGAATTACTTGAATAATTTACAAATGAGAACCCCTATATAACGCTGATATATATATATATATATATATATATATATATATATATATATATATATATATATATATTATGTATGTACGTATGTGAGTGTGTGTGTGTGTGTTTGTGTGTGTGTGTGTGTGTGTGTGTGTGTATGTGTGTGTGTGTGTGTGTGTGTGTGTGTGTGTGTGTGTGTGTGTGTGTGTGTGTGGGTGGGTGGGTGGGTGGGTGTGTGTTGTGTGTGTGTGTGTGTGTGTTTCTGGGTGTGTGTGTGTGTATGTGTGTGTGTGTGTGTGTATGTGTGTATGTGAGTGTTGTGTGTGTGTGTGTTTCTGGGTGTGTGTGTATGTGTGTGTGTGTGTGTGTGTGTGTGTGTGTGTATGTGTGTGTGTGTGTGTGTGTGTGTGTGTGTGTGTGTGTGTATGGGTGTGATTGTGTAAGGGTGTGTGTGAGTGTGTGAATATAAGTGTACACACACACACACACACACACACACACTCACACACACACACACACTCACACACACACACACACACATATATATATAGCGAGTGAAAAGCAAAACCGAAACCAGAAGAACAAAACAGTTGAAAGTTCGCTCTTCAACTGTTGTTGGGTTTACCTTGTCAATGCTAGATGAAATTCTAGCGAGACGTTAGAACTGCAATTTTATGTTTATATATATATATATATATATATATATATATATATATATATATATATATATATATATATATATACACTATAACGTATTTAATCCAGAATCTTACTTTGTGTATATGTGATTCGATTTTAAATACGTGTCCTCATTTTCAATTACGTGAAATTCAGTTGATGCTCGAAAATAGGGACTCGTGAAGTAGGTCTTTGAAAGTCGATTTTTGTTTAAGTACATTATAGTGTAAGTGATAAGTGAATACAAGAAAACAGTGTTTCAAAGTTTATATAATTTATAATCGGCATACATACAATTAGTTAACAATCTAGACTTTAACTAACAGTCTATATTACAAATGCTTCAAACTTAAACTATGAAAATATAACACAATTTTCTATGAAATATTTAATACCGCCTAGCTAAAATAGTGTATTGCCGTATTTTTTTAACACCAAATCAAACTTTTTGACTTTACACGACAAAACATTTACCCTCTGAGATAAACTAATGATTTTTGTTGTTCAGGCATTAAAGTCGTGAATAATTCAAACCTACGATTCGGCAGTTATGGTAATTCGTAACAAAGTTTCTCTATTCAGCGGCGATATTAATTGCCACCATTTTTTATGTAACGTTCGCACTTTGTTTTACTTTTTGTTTACATTTCCGCCTTCGTCCTATTACTAGTAACTAACCCACACCATGTATGATTAATTCGAACTCAGTGCATTTGAATCAAAAGAGGTTGGAAAGCTTATGAGTTACTCTCATTCTCCACCTATTATCCACTGGAAGAGCCTGCCTGTTGTATATGGACCATGAACTTTTCATATCGATTAGGTTACTAACGCGCATGCGAAATTTGAACTTGCAACCGGATGAGCAATATTGGACAGGTTACGAGGCCACAGATCCTAACGCATTCCAAAAAAGGAAACATTGATATTTATGTTCTGTTTCAGTTATAAATAGTTACCAGATGAAAAAGACTTGCCTTTACGCATTGACTTTTCCAGTTCGAAGAGGCAACAGAAGACTTAGTGCACACGTTTTTTACTGCATTCTCTGAATTTATCGTATCCAGTACAATAATTATATCAAACGTCTTCTCTGACTCTCGGGGTTAGACCCGGCAGTGGCCCTTTTATTCTTCTTCCTTTCACCATCTTCCGAAACTAGAGGATATCAATACTTCCTGGTAGGATTTAGAACCCCAGATGCAGAATCATGTCGTTTAGAAAGTCTTAATCACTCTACACTTTCACACCTTGGATTACTGCAATAGGTCCCTGGATCTCATTGTTAATAAAAGTGTTCTTTAGTTGCTTGATGTAATCATCTTGAATTCACTGACTAAACTGTAACGTTAATTTTTTGATATAAATTTTTAAGGAATTTAGATGTTAAATATTGCAGTTATCTGTTACATAATTAGTTAATTAACCTGCAAAGTCAAGGATTAGATTGAATTTAGGAATGTACATTCAATAATTTTACCAACAAATTTCAAATTTAAATAAATCGAGTTTTAATACACAAAAATACAAAGAAAAGAAAATATATTTAAAACGTTTACACTATTATTATATCTGGTTTTATAATCTTTTAACATGTAATGAATTAATGCAAACTTTATATTATTTTAGAATTTATGGCATTGGCATATGATATCCACAAAGAGATTGCTTCTATTTAAATAAAATACATTACGATTTAATTTTATTCAACAGTTAAAAAAATTGAAATTGCATCATACAAATTAATTACCACTTCCCGCATTTTAAAAATATAAAAACTTGCTATTTTGCGGTGACCAGTTGAATTTGAAAGTTAAATTTTCATTTCACATCACTTTATAATAAAATTAATACTTACCTAAACTGGAATTTGTGATGTGCAACATGGATCAGATCTCGCCATTGTGCATTTTGGATTCGAGTTGATTGGCAACCTCGCCCGGTGTTGAATATTAGTATAGCAACATTTCTTAAAAAGAAATAAAATAATAAATTAAACTTTTACATACTTTGAAACTGTTGAAATAAAAAATCCATTTTTGCTACGCCCCATCTTACGACGTGTGTATGGTTCTACGACCACCAACTAAAGAGATAGTTTAAGCACATACCCAGCGACTCCCAATCTTCCGCGCAACGCTCCGGCGCATTTTTAAATAACAGCCTTGTGGATTTCATATCTCAACTAGTATAATTTACACTATAATTTACAATTTTTTTTAAAATTTTATATTTTTAAACTAATATCTTGGTTTGTTTTCTTAAGCTGCTGTAATATGTAACATTTTTGCCTAAAATAATGTTACAAAACTATAATTAAATACTACTTAACCAAGTGAATACGTAAGGGCTTACTTGCTGCCGCGATTGGAAACAATCGTTCCACTAATTAAAGTAGTTGTTTAGTAGTAAATGGCGTCTGTAATAACTATGGTAAACGATAGAAACGTCTGTATGAACCCGATTAGAGATTAGATCCAGTTACGAATAGAACATGTACATTTGGATCATGGAATCATTATTCTATGGAAATCGGATCAAGAGATATATTCTACATCCTTTACTCTCTGCCTTATGGTCATCCTTTATCTCACACATATACCTAAGCTTTGTACACCCCATGAAACATTGTCCTCTCAACATCTCTAAATCCAATTAAACATTCAACAAAACTTTTAAAGCCGAGACCTTGTTCAATATGCAGCTACCGTATTAAAGATTGCTTAATTGTATAAGTACGATGTTTTACACACATTTTGTATACTTTGTCTTCATCCTACACTCACAGAGCTTAACTGACCTCAGAGAATTCGACCATACGTGGCTGAACATTGCTTTAAGGTTTACCAACGCAATGGTCTCATTGGCGCGAAGTATCTCCTGCTTTGAAGGCAAGATAATTTTTTTCGCAAACTTCCCAGTCACACCGTATTCCCGCAGACAGCGCAAAAACCAAATACATGCCTTTAGAAAATATAGGTTTTCGCCAATGCATTCTTTTATTTTAGTTTTTGTTTTCTGTCTGTGGTTCCCTACTCCCATGATTACATTGATAATAAATTGTCTTTTTGTGTTAGTTAGAGCTCAACTAGTAAGAACAATCCACAACGGTAAATATTAAAAAAGTTCACTCAAAATCTCAATGCACACTACTTTATTAAGACATTAATCTTAATAAAGTAGTGTGTTGTGAGATTTTTATTGAATTATTTTAAAAGTTACCGTTGTAAATAAATTGCCTATAGAGCGCCGTGCTTTCCTAGTTTACATTAGGTTTATATACAGTAACTCTTACAACTATGTTGATTATATAAATTCTGCTTACATAGCAATATAGCACACAAGTGCATAGCAATAATTAAAATACCTTTAATTTAAACCGTTTCAAAACAAACGTAAATTACTCGAGCCTAGTGCGTTACAGTTTTATCGTCACAGATAAAAAAGCGTTTTATCAAACATTTTTAAAAAGAATATGTTTTAAAACATTTAAAGTATTATTGTCATTTATAAATATCATTAATTATTTTAAATAAATAAATAATAATCCCTGAATAACGCACAGATCATAATACTATGCCAAGCGCTTTGAAATGTTTACAGTATTAGTTCAATGCATATTTATTCATCTACTTTAATATTTAACATTCAACGTGGTCCCAAAATTGACGTTTTTACTAAAGGCAACCGACATAAATTTGTTTTTAGTTATTTACAAAAAGGAATATACAGACATTGCATACAATATTGAAACCTATTTCTGTTTATTTTAACCAAAAATGAATTCATTATTGTTTTTAAACGATTGAAAAATAAAGCTCACAATCCTGCCATAAAATACAGTTTTTGTACCATATACTGCGTGACATTAGATCTTGAAAGTGAGTTATATTTTTAAGCCACAGTTCAAGGTCGCTTACAAGTAGAAGAAGGCACTGTAAAGTTAGAAATATTTGTGTTTTAGGCCTATGGTCAGAAATATTCTTTCTTATAAAAAACAAAAATGTTAAACAATTTATAAAATATTATTGTTTATTCCTATTATTGGTTTAAAGAAATCCCTTATCGCTTGAAGTATCCAAAATTTAAATATGTTTCAGGTAAAGTATTTTGATTTGGCCTTCGTTGTCGTACTTAATTCTGTTGCCTATATGATAACGCAGAGAATATTTTTCAAGTGCGAGAATTATTTCATATTCCGAGGATTATAGTTTGGATGTTGGGCTTTTGAATATCTCAGAACCACGATTCAACAGTTACGCCGTACTAAAGTGTTGCACACTATAGTGGACAGATCGGAAATACGCTTAGGCTGCGGACATACAGAAGGCAACTGGTGACGGCAGCGCAACGCAAACTTGAGTTGCTTTATCACAGCGTAGAGTTTAAAGCACATATTTATATTGAAATGATAGCAACGCGACTAGTGGGTAACACAAAAATTACGAGTTTCTCGGGTCATACTGTTGCTCATGAGTTTGTCAAAAAAAAAAAATTGCTGGTTCTGGTTATAATTCAAGACAATACGAATGATTACCAACAATTTTTTTTCAAAATATATGAAATCGGGGTAAAAACTTATTCTTCATGACGTTGGTTTTTTTAAATTTTAAACTACGATACAACTGACAACTAAACTCGCAATATCATATGACAATCGTGTAAACCGACTAGCAACTTTTCTAGTAGCAACTACGTTTGTTTGCGATCACCAGTTGCTTTCTGTATGTCCGCGGCCTTAGTGATTTCCGGTGAATAATAATCTTATGCGTTTGAGTGCCCGCAGCACGTGAGAGGAATCGAAAAGCCTAAAATGCTTCTTACTTAGGCTTAACATTCAATCTGAAGCGCTTTCCATAGTTATTCGGCAGGCAGGGAAATAGAAGACATTTTTTGCAGTATTTTAGTGTTCAGCCAGTATGCCAATACATTTTTTAGACATCCGTTTTAAGTATGTGTCTCTTCTTTTTAGTGCTCTCCTTCTGGGGATATCTCAGTTCATGGTAAAATAGGTTGATCGTCGGGACGACCATTCAGCGATTCTGGATGTACAAAGTCGAACTCGCAGATGTATCCTGTAAAGCCGAACCTATGAATATAGGTTTTCAAACGTATCACGATCAACCCATCAAATCCTCCAGATTTTAGAGACGTGAACATGGATAATCTTTTGGCGTCAGAATAACCCGAGTACACAGATTCCTTATTACCGCCGTAGTCTGGTAGGTATTTGTTGTTAACCTTAACGTGGTTGGTAGCGCACAGCGTTAACCTGCCTCGTACATCGGACTCGACCATCAGAATCATGTATCCAACGTGCACCCGGTTTCTCCCAGCATCGTCTACAACGCTAATCTAAGAGAATTGAACGAATGCAGTTGAGTTCGTATGCGAAGATGCACTTGTTTCTAAACTGTTCTAACACAATTAAAATGAGAGTAACGGCGAGTGAAACACAAAAACCTCTTTTTCACCTATATATCGTATTCCATGACGCCATACACAATGCGTGTTTATAATCTTCCTTGGTTATCCCGCATTCCGTCAGTATACTGTAGATAATGTCTTGAGGTTGAAGGGAAGGTTCGAGAAATTTCACTTCACAGTCGACATAATCGTATGGTAAGTTAACCTTTCTCAAGCCCATTCCAAGTTTGTCTCCTGAGATCAACTTCATTGGTTTGATTAGTTCACGTATTTGTAGGATCTTCTAGAGCCTCTTCAGACTTGAAGGCAAAAATCTATCCATGAAGATTCCTGAACCATCAGGAGGAGTCCAGAAAGCTTACAAAAATATTACCGAATATCTTGAAAAAGATTGTAAGCATTGAAAGGTTCAACTAAAGATATATTTCCTAACACTTTGGTTCTATCCTAATGCATATTCATGTATAATGAAATTAGCGTCGTATCCTGATAAATTATCCAGTACAACTGGAACACAATTTGTAATTTAAATTACACGAGTTACACGTCGATTCTCAAAACAATCCCGATGGGTAGTCGTGGTCCGCTACTACCGAATGTTTACATAGAAACAGGATGTCGATGAAGCATAATCTCGCATTTGTTATTCAGTCATACCTACAAAGACTTCTCCTTTCTAAAAAGCGCAATCACCTTATTTGCTGCATCATACATTTTATTAAAAAAATGTTTTGCCCCATCTTTTTCTCTGTGTACCCCTGGTTTTGGCGACAGCTCATACCGTATTAGTTGGTTTTCTTATAGATTTTAAAATAATCAAAAGCTGTTTGGGTAAATTTTTGATACGGTTGTCTTCTCATATGGTCTGAATCAGCCATAGCAGTTTGAATAGGAACTAGCTTTACCTCAATACCGTATATTACAATTGGCATATTGCGTATATCCCTATTAATATACGGTATTGGTGGCGATGTTTATTGAAACAGTTAATACAACACAAACAGTTAATAAACAACTGGTATATAAACGTTCTAGAAATAATGATTAAAAGTGGTGTCTAAATTTCCCTAAAAATATTTTCCAAGCGTTTGGTAAGAAAATCAAAAATAACTTTGAAAATATGAAAAACTATTTATTCAACTAATAACATTACTGATGTACTCATCAAAATGATATACAAAAACATTCTAGTCCAAGAACTCCTACCATTTTACTATTAAGTAAATTAAATTTTTATTGGCTTCCATAGTTGGAACATGGTGTTGATTTTCAATCTGATAGGGGAAGACCACAAGCTCTTTTGTGGATTTGTAAATCAAACATATTTTGTTCAATAAATGTTGATGTATTTTGATTCTGTTCAAGAATTACTGCTTATAATATACTAGATAGGTAGTGTTCAATCATATGAAGACAGTCTGCCATTTCATAAAAATAAAAAAAAGTTATATTAGTTATAATTATTACTAAAACTCGGAGGGAACTTATCGGTGTAGAAAACTTAGCTACAGCCTTTATACTCTCTTCCCATCCCTATCACAGGACTAGCTTAGTGAATACCTACCTCTTTGCAGAATCCAAGTACCCACCTGATGCTAAATCTTCTGATATCCTCTGGTGTACACACCTGCCAGACAAACCACTTTCTCCTAGCAGCTCCCAAAGCAGAGCACTCACAGAGTACGTGGATTGGGCTTTCCTCTTGGTCCTCGTCGTATCTCTTGCACACAGGGGACCTAGATTTTCAAATTTTGTCTTGGCACACCCTCAGATTGACATGGTCTGTTACCAGCTCTACAGTAACTCTGAGTTGAGGTCTACTCAAGGAGAGTAGTTCTTTGCCCCACAGCCTCCCAAGTAACTCCACAGTACCTTGGATTTGTTGCACCCCAAGGTTGCATTCCATTCTTCTTTGAACAAACTGTCTGTATGTTCCGTGATCCTCTTGCGCCTCTCCTGAGGCGGCATGCCTACTGTCCTCAACTACGGTCCTTGAGGTATACACCCTTGTTTTCCTAAGGCGTTCGGTCTCTCATTCCTTATCCAGCCAGAATGTCTTAGAATCCAGGTTAGGTTGAGCGAATTATACTTACCCAGCTCTGCTGGAGAAGCTATAGTCAGAGCCACCAGCCTAGAGCTGGTACCAGCCTTACCTAAAGGCTTCAGAGCTGCGTGACTGTCCGAGCAAATCCAGATGGTCTTGCCCCTCTTACCAGACCCTATTACTTCCTCAGCACATAATGTGATCGCGAGCATCGCTGCCTGGAAAACAGAGTTGTAGTTTCCCAGGCGAAGACAACATCTGTCTTGGTGTCTTGGCCCACTAAAGCCTGTTCTCACTCCTTCCTTCATCTTGGACCCATCCGTGAAATATTAGGTATAATATACAGGCCATAATAACTATAAAATATAAATATACCAAAATAAATGGAAAAATTATTAACTAGGGACTTACATGGTTAGGCATTTTTTGCGCACTAATTATTAGTAGACGTAATCAAACACAGATTTTGTTTACTATTCTACAAATTGTCTACTTAAAACAAATCTAACTTTAAATTATCTAAACACCGTATTCCAGCTTAACCTCTAGGTCACACGTTTTTACAGCCTCATACAGGGTTACCGTATATTAGAGCCCAAACACAACAGAAACAAACCATTTTCTAACGCGAAAAGTTAACCGATAACAGTTAATGTGTTTTAAGCTAATGACAACAGGATGGAATGAAGTTACACAAAAGCTTTTACAGTAATTGGCGCAAAGTTGTGCAGGGTTTCTCATTGTTGCGTCGGCGTCCCAATTACCGGAAACCTTTGTACCGATAATAACGAACTACGCAGGAAGTTTTATTCTGGCTCCTTATTGGAAAAGCAATTTTTTACGAATAAATAGTAAATGTGGAATGCAAAATAACAAAGTAAACCCGTATTTAACATTGTAAAATACTAAATCAATCACGTTACTTAGGATCTATTAAACATTTGTAACAGTGTACCTATGGGTAGAGAAATGAATGGAATACAAAACTACAATTAGAAATATCAAAATTGCATACAAAACTAATAACAAAATAATAAACATAATAAATAACAATAATAAAACAAATAATATGCATGAAAAAGGCGGTGTTTATAAATTAAAATTTGAAAACTGTAATAAAACTTATATAGTTCAAACCAAGAAAAAATTAAAAGAAAGATATAAAGAACATTTGAATGTTTATATAAATCCAGAAATATATAAATCAAATTTTGCAAATCATTGTATTAATAATAAGCACCAATTTCCGAATATTGAAAATATGAAACTTATAAAAGAAATTAATAAATGATTAAGAATGTATGTATTTGGAGCATTCGAAATATATAAATACAGTAATAATAACAAATTAATAAAAGAACAAATACAAATACATTCTAAATTTGCTACTATATTCAATGTAATGTTACAGGAACAAAATAAACTTGGCAATTTGTATAAATTTAGCTACAATTCTATTTCTAATTTATCATATGTTTTAGGCCTATATCTTGCATTATTGTATTTTTCATTCCTGATGATGTTGGTACTGTTTACCAACGAAAAGCTTTGAATATAAATTATAAATATTCTTGTATTTGAATAACCTATATATATAATATAACACCAGCGTGTTCGGAGGTTGATTTAATGAGCGTATTTCTTGAAAGTGAGAGAAATACCATAAAAAAATATATATATAAAATAATGATATCTCTCACTTTCAAGAAATACGCTCATTAAATCCACCCCCGAACACACTGGTATTCCCCGGTCTCCACAAACATTATTAGGGTGTTTTTTTCTTACTACTGCTCGCGTCTTCTTTTATCACCGATTATTCTCACTGGAATCAGACTATAGTCTGAAGTTCTCATTTGTTTTCTTCATTTCTATAAAATACTTAAATGCATTTTACGAGTCTCTAATTTTAAAAGAACTTATACTATTTGAAGTTTAGAATAATTTTCGATTGTAAGCCATACAATTATACTAAGCAAAATAAATATAACCCAGGGCGCTATTTTGTAACAAAACGACTTTCCCCATCTGTAGTGCGGCAATTTGGAGAAAACTTTCCCGACGTCGCTCTCAATATACTTCAAAGGACTTTAAAAGTTTCAAATCTCCAGAGACTTGCTCAAGAGTCAAAGTTTTACTTTGAAAACACATTTAGGTGAGAAAGTAAACAATTCATATATGTTTTTCAGACACTATTTGTAATATTATGTATACGAACGTTCATTGAAATTTAAAATTTTAAATAACTATATATTTCCATCTGTTTGTATTTGCATCAACTTTATTACAATAAAACTGTAGAAAGCTAGAAAGTATTTATTTTACTGCACTTATTGAATTGATATGATTTAATTTCCTCTCTTCCTTCAACTCTGTTGAAATTGGTTCAACTCATATAAGCTAATATTGAAGTTAAAATGAAAAGGTTTTTATTTATTTAGCTTAAATGTTTTCTATTGATATGTTTTAAACTCTTAGTGTACTCGCTCAATACTAGAACCGAATATAGAAATTATTATAAAAAAAGCATTTATGTATTTAACGTAAATATTTTCTATAAAATTTTTTTGAGCTCCTAGTATATTTGCTAAATACTAGCAGCGAATATTGAAATAAATATGAAAAAGTATTTATAAATTTAACGCAATTTTTTTAAATTTTAATAACTGAAATTTAATTTAATAATACAAATTTTTAATTTTAATTTTTTTTCCTAAAGTTGTTGGTACTGTTTTATCTGCGAAAAGCTTTGAATAATATATGTATTAAAAGTATTATTGATTTTGAAATATTTTTAATTTATTAACTATATTACAAGACAACATATCACCATATTTAATATATATATTGGGTGTGTGTGTGGGCGTGTGTATGTGTGTGAGAGAGAGAGAGAGAGTGTGTGTGTAATATATATGAAATTGAATTCAAATGCGAGTATTGAAATTATTATAAAAAAGTATTTATATATTAAAATCAAATATTTTTTTTTAATTCTTTTGAGCTCCTAGTATATTTGCTAAATAGCTATTATTAAGAAAAAGTTTTTACATATTAAAAGCAAATGTTTTCTATTAAATTCTTTCCAGCTCCTACTATATTTATTAAATACTAGGAGCGAATATTGAAATTTTTATTAAATGGTATATATATATATATATATATATATATATATATATATATATATATATATATACATATATATACGCAAATGATTTCTATCAAATTCCTTTGAGCTCCTAGTATATTTACTAAATACTAGGAGCGAATATTGAAATAATATGAAAAAGTATTTATATATCAAAAGCAAATGTTTTCTATCAAATTCTTTTGAGCTCCTAGTATATTTGCTAAATAATTAGAGTGAATATTGAAATTAATTTGAAAAAGTATTTATATTTTAAAAGCAAATGTTTTCTTTTAAATTTTATTGAGCTCCTAGTATATTTGCTAAATAGACATTATTATGAAAACGTATTTATATAGTAAACCAAGTGTTTTCTATTAAATTCTTTTCAGCTTCTAGTATATTTGGTAAATACTAGGAGCGCATATTGACATTATTATCAAAAATTATTTATATATATAAAGCAAATATTTTATATTAGGTTCTTTCGAGCTCCTAGTATGTTTGCTAAATACAAGGAGTGAATATTGAAGTTAATATGAAAAAGTGTTTATTTATTTAGCTCAAACGTTTGAAACAACATAGTACTAAAACACTTTTATTGAGTGCGAAGAGCATTATTGGCTTGGGTCGCTTTGAGATTGGTTTGATTACTTTGGTAAATTATAGACAAGGCCGAGTGAGGTAATAATTCACAAATCCTGAACATTTGTAGGAATAGCAAAGTATATATCATCTACCAGGAAAATACAGAGGTATTACTGGATACATCTTCATTAACGTACAAAAAAAGGTAATGTAGGAGGGATTTATGTAAGACTTAGAAGCTTCGTGTATGACCTACTATGATATTATAATAATCATGGCCCATGTGGATAGGGGTTTCAAATAAAAGAGCACATTTAGTATTATCACCGTAATTTTAGATGTATGTAAAATATAATGTAATTACATATTGACACAGGAAATGGAAGACATGATAGTTCATGTAGACACTTTCATTTACCTGAACACTAAGTATTGGCATAGATTGAGGAGATAAATGAATTCATGTATCCTGTATCATTCCGAGGAAAGCTATGGTTTTCGTCTTGAGAAGATAACGTGTTGACTAAAAAGATCAGACTCCATCCATTACTAGCCCCTTTTAAGAGTCCAGTGATATGTGATATTCCTTCTTTATGTAGCTTGGACTTGGGGCGAGAAGTTTTATTTCGAGAAAACGTGTAACCTTGCGTCGTAAACGCTTAGGATGGTAACAAGACAAAAATAAGTTAGAGTTGTAAAGGTTAGCGACCTTGTGGTTGAAGAAATTCAGGCTCTTTGTGTAGTTCAAACTCAGAAAGTAATATTGCAGCATGACCAACTAGAGGGTTCTGTGTTCCTCTTAGGCTTATGTCGAGGACTTATTTATGACTGGACCATTGAGATGTCAAATTTTCATGGTAATGCATTCCAGTGTACTATGACCTCCATGGATACAATGAACCTCCAGAGAGATCTGAAATGGATAGTGGGAATTAGAGGTGTAACTAGGGATGAAACCTTCCCACAGTATTGGCATATTGAGGAAAAATGAATAGAAATTAACAAGAGAAAATTCTCTTAATACTCCAGTAAACAAGTAGTATAAACATTTTTGAATAAAACGTCCGTTCCTTTTTAAATCAACAAAGAAAAATTGTATTTTCAATTCTTTTTATTTCATAATTACAATAAGTATAAATATGTATATACTTATGTCAGAATAACAATATTAAGTGACAAAATAGAAGCGAATTTTCTAGAAAGTTTTCATTCCCTTTCTATGTATGGTGTTGGACTATTATTTATGTTTGTTACTATTTATATGCTTTCTTTTTTCGTCGTCTCGATTGTGCTTTATTTTCGCTTTCCTTTCGCAATGCCCTTTTGTAAGCCAAGGTTCGATACCAGTTTGTTTGTTTATTTTATTCTTTGTCTATTTTATTGTTTGTGTATTCTTGTTTATTTATTTTCATTTATTTGTAATCCTAGAGCATTATTTATGTGAGGTAACCCGAGGAGAAACTGAAGGTTGTGCAATGGAGGGTTCAACGACAACCAGATTGAGGCGAAAGTAAAATTCATATACGTCTTTGAGAAGTACATTTCTAGCTTTAGAAACGTTGGTTCAGTGCCAAATCGATTAGACTTCGAACATGAAGATACTCAGTTCGAATCAGACCTAATCCCCCCCCAATTTTTATAATTTAGTTACTGAATAAATATTTTAAAAAACTTAACATCAATTGTCATCCACTATAGATTTAAAAAAAAAAGTTTTTGAACTTGATTGTATGAATAAAAACGTATTTGATTAACGATTGGAAATTTGTAAAGATATATATCAGGAGAGCGTGAGGTAATAGAAGGAATACGAAAATATCTTCATTGTGTATTGTTTCCAATTACAAAATAAGACCCCTTTAGGTATTTAATTTAGCTTTAAAACAAATTGAATATTCCATCAAAAAACAGAATTCACAAATATAATTACATTTGCCCTGAAGTTATTAATTGTACAGTAAACGCCAGGCAGTAGGGGGTTTTATTTCCCCCTAATAAGAGTAATTTATATTTCAGACCCGAATACGTATTTTAAAATAGAGTTAATTTAAATATGGCTGACTTTGTGAGTAATAATTTTCCTTTATACCTCTGTAAAAGCGGACACAGTTTATTAAATCATAATAATGAACTACCTTTTGTGTTATTGAAATACGAAGAACTCTCAGTAAGAAATTTTAATGAATAGTAGGTTTCTACTTTTGTTAACTCAGTATCCAACCGTTTCGTAAAACTTTACTATTATTAAGTCTCTCAGTTTTA
>JBAIZL010000005.1:247238322-247410822 GCA_036971475.1 Prosapia bicincta | reverse complement strand
AATTATTATTAACATTGTAAGCCAAATTGGCCAGATTTGCAAATAGTTCGTAATTAAGAAAAAAGTATAGTTAAAGACTATAGTTATAGTCTTTTTTTTCCTATTGGGTGTATGGCGATGAACCGTTCAGACAATCCTCGAAAAACTGAAAGAGGTGACGTTTTTCCTATCAAGAGTTTTCTCTTTTTAAATAAATAAAACCTCTAAACCACAAATAACATTTATTTAAACCTTATGTACATTTCGATTAATCAGCAATCATCTTCAGATGTATTTAAAAAATATAACTAACTTTAAACAACATAATACAACAAATATATAGGCATAAACCGGTAACTACTTCGCCATTTACAAATAAAAGAAACGGTAAATATTATTAGAAGTTGTAATTTAGTTATTCCAAAAAATGAAATTTATAAATTTATTGTTTCAAATGCAGTTATACCTACGTTATATTGCCTCCCAAAGATACACAAAGAAGGTAATTTGATGAGACCGATAGTTTCGGGGATTGACTCACCAACTTATCTTTTGTCAAAATGGTTAAATAAAGTTTTTGGAAATTTTAAATTTAATATAGAAACCAGCTCAATAAAAAATGCAGTAGAGTTTATAAATAAATTGAAAAATATTGAACTGACAGAAGACGAAATATTTGTATCGTTTGACGTTTGTTCACTATTCCCAAGCATACCAGTTGCTAAAACATTAATTTTGTTAAAAGAATTTTTAATTGAAAATAACATAGATATTAATGAAGTTAACGAATATGTAAAATTAACTAAATGTTGTATGACTCAGAATTATTTTTTATTTAACAATGTATTTTACGAACAAAACGATGGTACAGCTATGGGGAATAGTTTATCACCTTTCATAGCCGAGCTTTTTATGAAAAATTTGAAAAGGATTTAAGAAACAAACTCCCGTATTTTCCTAGAGTATGGATTAGATATGTAGATGATGTTTTCGCAATTTTTAATACTAAAGAGTTTAACGTAGAACATTTTTTATCATTAATTAACAATGAACATAAAAACATTAAATTTACTTTTGAAATAGAGCATAATAAATGTTTACCGTTTCTTGATGTATTATGTTTTAGAAATAATAATATAATTGAATTTGATATATATTAGGAAACATACAAATAATGATAGATATATCCCGGTAGATTCTAACCATTGCAAATCCCATAAATTAGCAGTTTTTATTACTATGGTTAATAGATTAATTACTATTCCATTGCATAAAAAAAGATTTAAATGTGAGTTGGCCAAAATTAAAGAAATCGCTAAATTCAATGGATATGATCCTAAAATAATAGATAACATATTGAGAAAACAAAGCCTACCATTCGATATGGATTTAACAAAAGGTATAGAAAAAGTTTTTAAACAGGTAAATTCAAAAGTAGCTTACAAAAGCTTAAATAGCTTTAAAAAATGTATTAGGTAACCCAAAATATAAAATAAAGATGATAGATAAATCTGGGATTTATAAAATTAATTGTAATTCATGTAGTAAAATTTTTATTGAACAAACAAAAAGAAAAATAATAACCACATTTAATGAAAATATTAGCCATATAAAATTTCAAAGACCTGAAATATCTAGTGTTGCAGAACATATTGTAAACACTAAACACACTTTAGAATTAAATGATCTGAAATTATTGAAAACTGTTAATTGAGAAGGTCTTTTGAATAGTTTTGAAAGTTTGTACATTCACAAACATGACAAATTAGGATCGCCAATAATTTTTACTCCTGGGAAATTTGAATCCACGAAAGCTATGCAACGGAATCATAATAAAAAAAAACTGACACCCAAACTAATCCAGTCAGAAATCATAAGTGGTAAATTCAAAGAAGAGATGGCCTTAATTCTACAAATAACGATGGTTTCAACCGATTTATCATACAATTTAAATAGACTACAATTTCCATTAAGTAGTGCATTCGCAATAATCATAAACAACGCACGAGATAAATCATTGACAATTGCTGGATTAAATTTGAGACTTTTTGGTTTGTATGTTTATACGTCTAATGGAATGACGAAAACCATTGTCTATCCTCTAGCATTGTAGTAAATGAAATAATATTATTTAGATCCCTGATTTGCTTTTTTTATTGGAACATTAATTAATACATTTCCATTATAAAATTATGATTACGGGCGCAGCAATTGTTAATGTTAGTATAAGATAAAATAAACTTATTAAGCTATATTGTTCATCTCAGTGTCATGACGTCAGTTATCTATGTCATTAACACGCATTCCAACTTACAGATATGTAAGCACATTTAATTTTATTTAACCATAACAAAATTAATTATCTTTGATTTAAAACAACAGGAAGGTAATTTTTGTTTACAATATTACTGCTTTTTCACACATTTCTTGAAGCACGACTTAACTCATTCCTCCCAAAACTTAAACTTCTCCCTTTAAGCCTCCTCACTCATACGATTTTGATTTGAGACTTTCCTCAAATTTCAAACATCAAACTTTGAATGTCTATTTGCCCTCTATTTCTGATCTAGCCAATAAAAATAAAATGTCAGACCCATTACTTTGGATACAAACTTTCTCTAGCTACAAGTGCTTTCCAATGCTACTGTTAATTTTACAGTTTTGAACACAACTATCGTTTTCCTCTAACAACCGTTGCATTGTAACATTATTAACTATTAACTCAATATGTGACGTCAAAATTTAAATGAATATTTTTCTTAGTAAGGCTAAGGCCGATAAAATAGTCCACATTTTCGGAATTTGTGTCTATGTTAAAGTGATAGATACATCCACACAATGTCATTATTTGAAATTTTCAACACCACATGTTAAAATCAATATACCTATTTAATCTATTTTGTAATGCATCCAATTAATGAAGCAATCTTGTTGTGGATATCTGATATCTATACCACTAATTCCTAAACGGTAAAGATTTTACAAAATATTTTTAGGTTAGACATTTTAAAAACGAGAGTAAAAACTGTCTGACTTTCTTTAAATGTATTTTCTTTGTATGAGAAATTTTAAATTGTTTTATTTTCGAAAACGTTTGTAGTGTTTTTAATGAACGTACAACTCCCATGTGAACTCTTGACTATATAACATGTGACTGCAATATTTAACATCGAACATATTGAAACAAAATAAATTTAAAGTGTTACTACGAGTTTACACTAGCTTTTGTAACTCATATTTAAATATGTTTAAAAAAATACACACACACACACACACACATATATATATATATATATATATATATATATATATATATATATATAGACCTACATGTATACATGTATACATTTACATTTACGTGTACATCTATATATACATCTATATATATATATATGTGTGTGTGTGTGTGTGTGTGTTTGTGTGTGTGTTTGTGTGTGTGTGTGTGTGTGTGTGTGTGTGTGTGTGTGTGTGTGTGTGTGTGTGTGTGTGTGTGTGTGTGTGTGTGTGTGTGTGTGTGTGTGTGTGTGTGTGTGTGTGTGTGTGTGTGTGTGTGTGTGTGTGTGTGTGTGTGTGAGTGTGTGAGTGTGTGTGTGTGAGTGTGTGTGTGTGTGTGTGTGTGTGTGTGTGTGTGTGTGTGTGTGTGTGTGTGTGAGTGTGTGTGTGTGTGTGTGTGTGTGTGTGTGTGTGTGTGTGTGTGTGTGTGTGTGTGTGTGTGTGTGTGTGTGTGTGTGTGTGTGTGTGTGTGTGTGTGTGTGTGTGTGTGTGTGTGTGTGTGTGAGTGTGTGTGTGTGTGTGTGTGTGTGTGTGTGTGTGTGTGTGTGTGTGTGTGTGTGTGTGTGTGTGTGTGTGTGTGTGTGTGTGTGTGTGTGTGTGTGTGTGTGTGTGTGTGTGTGTGTGTGTGTGTGTGAGTGTGTGAGTGTGTGTGTGTGAGTGTGTGTGTGTGTGTGTGTGTGTGAGTGTGTGTGTGTGTGTGTGTGTGTGTGTGTGTGTGTGTGTGTGTGTGTGTGTGTGTGTGTGTGTGTGTGTGTGTGTGTGTGTGTGTGTGTGTGTGTGTGTGTGTGTGTGTGTGTGTGTGTGTGTGTGTGTGTGTGTGTGTGTGTATTGAAACGGCCAAAATGACCGCCCAAGTTTAGAAATTGATTATTTTCAAATTTTGAATAAAAAATTCAAAAATTAAGTAATAAAGATTTAATTTTGTTTTTAAATAAACATAGTATAGAATGAAGAAGCTAGTCAATTCTTGTATAATTAATAATAAAAGAAACATAAAATTAAAATTAAAGAAATTGTAATAACTAAATAAATTCGACAAACGGGAGTGCAGTGAACATTCTTAAGTGCCGAAAAACACCATAAAAAGGCTAATTTGAGAACTAGGCCACCTACAACAATCATTGACATTTCAAATTGACCGGCAAAATCCAAAAATAACAATAGGGAAAACCAAACTCAAAACAACTTAAATAGCAGAAACGTTACAGCAATTTTAAAGAAATATAAAAATTTCAGTGTTTCGAAAACCGATAATAGAATATTGCAGGTTTAATCGAATATGTTGTCCAACCCGCCAGTACAAGAAAAAAGCACGGAGAAAGCGAGGAACCGAGCGCGGAGGGGGAACGTTAGATCGCCGACATAAAAACAGGACCACAAGAGCTTGTAAGGTAGTCCTACGACCGTAGGTAGTAATACGAGGACCGTCGGTCGTAATGCCGGTTCGCGCCTAGAACAACACTAAGGGCCAGATGGATCCGTACAACCACGTTTCTACCGTCTAATTCGAACCACGAACGCGGGCTTCAGACTCAGCCTCAGTGCAGTGAAGATCGTCGGAGATTGTAGAAGGACTCACACCGACTTACCAGGGTTGTCTACTTCCAGTGCCTCAGGGGTCCGGACGCAAGACAAAAGGAACCGAGAATTGGACAGTGAAGTTATTTTTTCTTTTAAATAAATAGAACGCCAAATTTAGTAGTTAAAATTATTATTAAATTCAAAATTTCCAATAAAATAAAATTAAACAATTACTTCAATCTAATTAAAAGTTTTGAATAAATGTTAAATTAAAATAAAATTAATTTGTATGTTAAAAATTCTTAAGGAATAAGATATAATAGACAAGTCAGTGTAGCAATGAGGGACAGATTCATGCATATCTACTGCTCAATAAATATGTTAAACGCTATTCACTGGCTTGGTCATGAAAAGAATAATGAAAGAATATAAAATCTAAATTCACAAAGTGGTTACGGCCATAAATCAGTCATTTTTGAGAAAGGCAAAATTTATAGAATTTATACAAATTTTAAAATTATTGAGATAAGAATTATAATTTACCAATTCACTTGTAAAATTAAAGGATGGGAAATTTTTGGTATGTTAAATTAGGAGAGCATTTTGGTTTAAAAGAGTAAATATAAATAATTTATTTCAATATAAAATGTTGTAAATAAGTGTATCAAGTGTAATGAAAGATTAAGGAATTATTTGTGAATATAAAAAAGATAAAGTAATAGAAAAAAGGGATTATGTTGTATTTCAGTTATTGATAAATTTATTTTTAGTTTGAAACAGCCATTAAATTTATTATAAAAATGTTTGGTATTTAAATTTATTCTGTGTTGAACAACCAATAAAACTTCTAGTTTTTTCCAACTAGTAAATAGTGTGAATGATTATTAAATCAGATGACAAAATTATTTAAATTTCAGTAATTAATAAATTATATAAAATTCAGAGCCTAATGTTTCTCATGAGAGTTCTTTCCTGAGGACAAATTTATTAAAATATATTGAGCTATTCTGATAATTAGATTTTTATATCAGAGTCCAGAGACGTGGTGTACTGGCAGATCATGTTTAAAAAACACAAGAGCCTTTAAAACAGGTAAATTAAGCATGATCATATTTTGCACGTCTCCTAGCTGTGTCTGCAGATCTTCGAACATGGTAAGTGTATTTGGAATTTTTGAGTGTTCATGCTAATCTTGTTTCTTTCCAGCTGACTACATTACTGACAAATATGAGTAGGAGTCAGCAGGTCGTGGCTTGTGCTTAGGAGAACACAAAGGAATTAATAAATCAAAGAAAGAAACGAACACGATAACGAGGGTAGGAGGGGGACGTTGCAGTGTGTGTTTGTGTGTGTGTGTGTGTATGCGCGCGCGCGTGTGCGCGTGTGTGTGTGTAAGTGTGTGTGCGTGTGTGTGTAAGTGTGTGTGTGTGTGTGTGTGTGTGTGTGTGTGTGTGTGTGTGTGTGTGTGTGTGTGTGTGTGTGTGTGTGTGTGTGTGTGTGTGTGTGTGTGTGTGTGTGTGTGTGTGTGTGTGTGTGGTGTGTGTGTGTGTGTGTGTGTGTTTGTGTGTGTGTAAACATATATATTAATCAATTTTCATTTCCCATCATGAATTATAAGAAAAATAAGGTCTTCATGCTTTTCGTCAACATATTCTTGATAACGTTGATTTTTTCAGATCTTCATTCACCAATTAACGACTAAAACAACACTTGTAAGTAACAAATAGAACCAAGTAAGCCATCATTTTTTTACTTCATATAATAAAACTAAGTTACTGTCAATAAAGTTTTTTTATTTAAATCATAATTTTTCCTTCACTTACAAAGCAATCAGCTTGAGAGGGAATTATTAAAATCGCCCCAAAGTTATTATTTTTGGAAACTGAATTTTCGGAAGTCATAATAAGAGTTACACTACTGGAATGAATTGAAAATCAAACAAGTCTTCCGAATCAGTTTTTTATACAGGAGATATGGATCAGTAATAGTTCATAGAGAATCTTGTAATGTCTGCCGCTAATTTTATTGCCTCTGATTTGTGTGTCGAGAAATTGAATAAAAATTGTATTAGCCTCAGTAACCAACTAGTAATATACTAGAGGTTATGAAAGCACTCTATTACTTTGTTACCGTTACTGTATTACCGTTGTTACTGTATTACTTTGTTGCAATGAGAACTTGACTATGTTGTTTAGTCCCAGCTTAGTGAAGTTACTATGTCCTTTCAACCCCCCCCCTCCCCAAGACATGTTACCGGAGTAGAAAATAAATGCACAATGCGGAGATACTGTACTTGTTTCAGAGCAGCATAGTATACGGAGCTGCCTAGATTTTATTATATTATCTGTATTGTATACACAAATAAATAATATAAGGGTTTTTTGTGTAGGATTTTTTAAATGTGTTAATTCACCAATGTTATAACATATTGCTCTACACAAGTTACTCAGTAAATGAATAAACCATATTTGAAAAAATCATGAAAATGATTTAAAAAGTACAAATTAAAAATATAGAAAGGTTATAAAAAAGACAAAAATTTCAAGGGATATAAAAATTAAAACCAATCATTTATTCGTCAAACAAGTTGTAAACGGCGAGATGTATAAATATGTAAAGTGCATTCATAATGCACATGATACGGGCGTTGCATACGTTAACGCCATGCGACGTCACCTTGTGCTACTGCTAACGCGATGTTTGCTTACGAGGGTTGGGGCTAGACTGGCTTTACATTGTGTCTGCAGGTCACGCATTCCACCCCTGGACTTTTGGTCCGTATTTTTGTTTCTAATGATATTTGTGCGAACAGATAACTCTGCTCTACAAACTTTTTTGTTTCTTCTCGTGTAAATAAAGACGCGAGCTTTATTGCATTATGTAGTTACCACACAATAAACTGAAAAGCTGGTATGTCTTCAAATTTATTCTTCTAATAAAATAATGCTTTTTTATTGATCAAATGGGAATTTACAGATACAAGAAATCGATAAAACTCCCTAATAATAAACTTTAATTCCAAACGCGTTTCAATGACATTATGTCATCAACAATGATTCTTTCACAAACCTAAAACTTTAAATATATAAATGGAACATAACGTATAATATTTCACCTACAGTATTTCATGTGTTTATGTTGCATTTCTTTAATTAGAGTATTATGTTAAAATGTAATAGCCTAACCTATGATGATGACATAATGCCATTCAAACGCGTTTGAAATTAAAGTTTAAGAACTGTGAGTTGTATATATTTCTGGTGTTTATATACCTTAACACACAAGCCAGGTCGATTATTGTTTATTTTTATATTTAAATTTGTTTTATATAAAATTATTTGAAATATTACATTGACTGTTTCAACGATTTCTTTAATTGTAATAGAAAATATGTCATGTTTGGTTTTTGAAAACAAGCAAAATTAATTGGTAAATCAAAGACATGAATGTACTATAGAAGTCGCAATAATTTTATTTTTCTAATTGAAGAAAACTTCATCAGTAATTTGAAAATTAAGAGCTTTATTAATAGTGTTATTACATACAATTATATAAAAATTGTCAATTAATTTTAATTTAATAGTCCTTTAATTAATTAGCCCAATTATAATAATAATACTTACATTATAATTATAAATTATTTATAAAAGTGTTGTTACTTACATATTATACGAGGACTAATTTTATACGGCGTGGTTAGGTTATCATAAATATGTTATTTCTCCTTTCCTTGTTACATTATGAATTGGACGATAGGGCCTACCCGAAGAGTCATACTTTCAGAAAAGTGATCTCGGGAGAGTGTTACCACAATGTCGGGTATTTTGGCGGTTTGTGCCACGAAACAGGGCAGCTGTTTCTAGTCTATGTTCCGAGCCGTGATGCAAAATTAGTGAATATTATATTTAGGTATTATTTAATCACAACAACTGCACATTATAGTAATGTATTATGCTTTAATCTGGGTTTTATGCGTTCTTAAAGTTCCATTTATTCATAATAAAGGAAGGACTTTAAAAAATCTTACATCAGTTAAACAAGTACAACTGACCACTAGTGCTTTAAGTTTAGTAATAAATACATTCTGGTAATAAAATTTCATTATCAAAATTAAAGACATATTTTTATATTAAATGAGTTGAAATTAAGTTTTCGTTATAATACGTTTCCCTATGGAATATTCGTAGAATGTGTGCCTTACTTTGCCGATGGCCGTAGATTTGAGAAATAATACCCATGAACAGCCACTAAAAGGAGTAGCTAAGAGTTACAGTATATCTATGAGAAAATTGTAATACATGATGACGTTTAACACAAACTCTAAAATAAGTTTCATAGGCTTGATATTTCTCTTGAAATTGTATTTTTATAAAATTAAAATTTAATTTTCTTTTAAAACTTTATCATGGCTTTTTCTCAAACATGTCCAATTTTAAGCGTTCGAATGATTGCACCCATTTATACATAAAAACCATCTCAGGTATCCTAGCTGAAATGTTCCTCCACTGCCCTAAACAAAATAACATTCTACATAACAACAAACGTACAGATAAAATAATTTCTATAATAGATATGTAGACGACATTTTACTATTATACAACGGCAAATCAAACATATACCAATTTAGATCAACATCCCGCATCAAAACCTAATATTTACCCTCGAATTTGAAGACAACAATGAAATAAATTTCATGCACCTTATAAACGTCAAACTCAACACCAAACACAATTTCAAAATATAGAGGAATCCAATTATCACTAAAACCGTCATTCACAACCCATTTAATCATCCCACACAACACAAACACGCTGCACTTGACCATACGGCACACCGCCTAATCAATATATTCATGCAACAAAAAAACTATGACGTAGAACTTAACACAACTAAATTAATCGCTCAATAAAACGGCAACCAATATACACTTATAGATAACACACTTAAGAAAATGAAACAAACAATGCCATGAAACAGTCACACTGACAAGCCCCACAAAAAATAAATACATATCCGTCACTTACCATAACAAACACAAAATGGCTTCCTCATTCAGAATACTCATTTAACACATACAGATAATAACGAACCCTTTAGAATAACACATACAACAAATAAACAAATACAATCTATCCGGTGTATAACATAATAACATATAACGATTCCCCAGTTACTACATTGGCCAAACCGGTGGATCATTTAATACAAGATTCAAAGAACACATCGACAGAAAAAACATATGTCCAAAATCCACTGTCACATATACAATACACCCAAAGCACATACACATGCATCCAGACTAAATTAAATATTCTCCTCATATTAAATCATAGTAAAAAAACTAACCACTATAGAAAGTTTTGAAATTTTCAAACATCACACAACACAAAAACAGCATAACCTAAACGACCACACATATTTCGAATCTTACACCTTATTCCATTATATAATAACCTACCTGGTTTAACCAAACCATCCTCATAAATCATAGGCCTAGTGCAACAACCTTGAGCTATCGCCGGCAGCGGCGGGACGCCTTCGTCAATGAAATGATAGTTTCGAAACGAGTCAACAAGCAAGTTCAAAAGTATTCACTCATTTACGTAATTAATTAATTTTAATATTAAATATCTTTTTATTCAATGGTACATCTGATTCGGAATTCAAATTCCAATGAAATATCTTTAAAATGGTTACTACACTATAACATCACTTTGACTAATTATTATTATTATTAATATTCTAGAATGTAAATTATATAAACATAATGGTACAACACGTCTAGACAATAAACAGTAAAAAAACATTTCTTTCAAACACAATAATACAACTAAAAATACGACAATATTTTGCACTTGCTTGTAGTAGCACTTACGTGTAACATATGTACAAGTGTTTTTAGTTAAACACTAGTAGCTTACGTAAAGATAGAATCAACTTATAATAGTACAACTGCGTGTATTCACATGTATGTAATCATCTGAAAAAAATTTGTAGTCATTTAATTTATACTGTTGAATCAACGTTTTCCCTCATTGAAGGTATACCCTTGAATAAGGTGATTTCATTAACTTTGTTACAGTCACCTTTACCATTTGGAGATTCACCTAATTTCTTAATGTATCCTACTGAGTGGATATAACTGTATATAAGAAAACAAAACAGCTGCCTGATTCCTATTTCCTATTCTCGGCGGAAATAAAAAATAACTTGTCATTGACGAAACGTTATACATTTCTTTCGTAATTTGCTCGTACAGCACATGAACCCAGATTGTAAGTCAAAATGCTTTTGGAATTTCAATGAAGTCCTAATTTGAAAGGAGCTTTCTTATCTAAATTTTAAATGAGCTTGCTGTATTAAATACTAATGAAACTTGAAAGGCTTTCGGTGGAATGATTTTCAGGAAAGGCACTGAAGCAATAAAAGCATAACCAGAAAGTCATATATTCTGTAAAGACATCTTTGTATTAGCATGAAAATTCATTTAAAAAATATTCTCTTAGAGAAAGGTGGATTATATCAGAATTTTTATACATAAAATAAGCAAATTTTAGGTCTTCGAAAAATGTTTTTAGAATACTTGTAGTTGATGTTTTTTAAAAAAATATGATTCTCCAATATTAAATATAACGAGATACAGTTTAAGATTTTGTGGTAAATTATATTTTATACTATTTGATGTTGAAGTAACTAAACATTGCATGAAAAGCAACATCTTTACGTAAGTAGCACATCGATACATACTATAAAGAATTAGAGATCTGACGTTTTGATCATTATTTCACCTCTTTGTTTAAGGCAAATTATATCTAAGGGCTCTTTATTGTGAAATACAAATTATTGTTATATCTAAAAATAAAAGTAATCAGATATATATATATATTATTATTGTTGTTACAGCATAACTGAGATACTTCATAAATAAATTTTAAAAGATTATAAATTTAATACTATTTATGCTAATATTTTATTCAATATTTTGAAATTGTAATAAATCCCATATTTTCTTATTGAATATAGATTTATAAGTTATGAATATTGCAAATATCAATGTAAACATCACGCACACATATACATGTTGATACAGGAAGAGTCTGTCATACTACACTAGATTATTCCTCTCACCAAAATAATGAAATGAGATTGGACCTGAAATTCAACACCCTCAGTTAAGATATATTTTATGTGAAATGACCTGACAAATCGTATAAAACCTGTCTCAGAACTCTATCTTAAATAGTTTAAGCGAAAAAATTGATGCAAAGCAAAAAAAGGTTATTGTTGAAAATTAATGTTTTATTATTATATTACCATTATTATTTTACAATGAAAACCAAATCTGTCTTATACATTTCCTGCTTTCTTTATGTATTTTTCCCATAAATATAGTGGGCCTATAGTCATACTATTATATTTCAAATGTTTGTTTATAATAAATACCATTTTAGAATCATTTATGTAATTACCTTTCATTATATACAGTTTGAATGTAAAATTGCCTACAAACATGGGAAGAACTTCTACCAACGCTAGCCTTGGCTTCTATCGTATCCCCAAATTAGAGAAGTTTGATGCAGTTGCTTGAATCTTATTTATTCTATAATATCCTGTGAAAAATAGTTCTCACAACATCTTCTCATCAGGTTCTCTGCTGAATTTTATCAAACATCACACAACACAAAAACAGCATATCTTAAACGACCACACATATTTCGAATCTTACACCTTATTCCATTATATAATAACCTACTTGGTTTAAGCAAACCATCCTTATAAATCATAGGCCTAGTGCAACAACCTTGAGCTATCGCCGGCAGCGGCGGGACGCCTTAGTTAATGAAATGATAGTTTCGAAACTGCTGATGAGGAACCTACTGCTTAATTTTATACTGGGAGAAACTAATGCTGTCGCAGTCTATCTTGTTTGGAAATATCAAAATTTCAGTAGCCTGCTAAATAGTTAAAATTTCACTAATGGAAATACGAAATAGTTCACCTAGATTATACATTTTTCTGTTTTCAGCCAGACAAATTTTGCTGTTTTTCAGAAGTGTATGTCAGTTGTACCATAGTCCATCCGAATATTTTACAACAAAAGCATTTCCTACTCCGCATATTTTGTTGTTATTTGAAATGTGTATTTCAATTATTTCTTTTTATTTTTGCTAGGGTATTATATATATATATATATATATATATATATATATATATATATATATATATATATAAAATAGAATTGTTGTTTTTACTTTGGATTCTTTCTTTGTGAAGATCAAGAAAAGCCCTTAGTATTTTTCTTTGATGAATCCCGTTGATTTTGGTGACAAGTTAAATGTATGTCCCTCTTGAAATTCCATTAAAAAAACATTAATTTCATTAAATCGTTTTTTAAAATATTTATGTGGTTTTAAATAACTTTTTAAATAATAACTATCATACAACTAATACAAAACTTTGTGTTTTAAATTAATTTACAACTATTAATAAAGTGGTTTAGTTATATATCATTCCTCTAAAACCAGACTTTAAACGTATTTCTTTTGTCATTCTTAACAGAAGGTTCACAGTAAAATTTATTTCAAATGCACTCGAACGTCAAGCTTATTAAGTACTTTAGAAACTTTAAATTGAAAACAGTTATTCACTTAAAGTTTTATGTTCATTTTGCCTGTCAAAATTAAATTCGGTTGAACAAACGTTTAGAAATACGTTGAAGGGAAAATATTTCACATCCTTAATAAAGCTGGAGGTTAAATATTGAATTTGGTTTTAAAGGCAGAAATATTTTTGATTTAAACCTTATAACAGTCTAGGTGGATTCAGCAAAATAACGAAAGTTCCATAGGAATGTATATGTCTACTACCTTGCAGATGTAAAATCATTAAACGATTTATAAATATTTAAAATACGCCAACAGCAACGTAAATTAACCTCAAAACAATAGGTTTTATATGTATAAAGTGCCAAACATACAGTAAATCATCTCAGGTATGGTATTATGATGAACGTTTAGACTGATAACTGCTCTTTGTAATGCAATAAACAATAAGTAACATGCATTCCTAAAGAGATTGGATTTGTGAAAGAGCGCACACAAAACATTTAAAAACACCAAGCCCGCTCCCGGGCAGCCATGCAGTATATCAACGTCAAATAATGTTCTTAAAATCACTTTTAAAGTTTAATTTTAAAGAGGAAACGTTCTGTACCGTAATAATGGCGTTATTTATTGCTTAAAAAATTAAAATTACAAAACTTGGTAATTGGCAATAGTAAAATTCGAAATGTAGATATTTAAAGTAATACAGCATATTTTTAACGGTAATTTATTTCCTTAATATTGATAATATGTGAAAGAAACATACATAAATTGTAAATAATGTCCACTCTGAGAGTTAACTTACGAACACAGATGAAACCAAGGTGATAGAATAAATGATCAAAAACGGAATTAATACCATTGAACACTACATTCAGAAAATACGACTGCTAACAAAATCTAACATATCAAAATTAAAAGCAATAAAAATAACTTTTTCATAAAAAAGGGAAAGCAAGTAAGCAATAAAAATTAACAGAGGATGAATGAAGCTCAGTGCCTCCAACCTAATAAAAAGAAAATTTGAAGTTTTTTTTTATATTGCAATAAGGCTTTCATCAATTGGCTCTTAAAACGTTGCAAAGAGACGTGTAGTTTTTTTACACTTTAGAATATCCCACTTTTACAAGTTATTCATTGCCACTTAAGTGAAAATCTTTTATTAATAACATTATCGCTAAAGAGATCGTTAGTTTTATTTCCAAAATTTTATAAAATAATAAATTCCCCCATTTTCCACTTGAGTTGCAAGTGTAAACTTACACACTTAAACATATGTAAACACTTGAAGTATGTTAGGACTTATGATTTGTTTGGATGAGGACTGCCGTATCAAGAGATGTTTCCGTCAGCTTGTATCACAGTTGCATAAGGTCTATATGGTAGAATTTATGCTAGCCTCCTACTCAACATATCCATCCTCATTACAACTAAAGTTAGATGCTAATGTTAAAAAAAAAATTATATAAATTGAAAAGAGCATAAGTGTTTATAGAATCTGTTAGAAAAGTATTAGATTTCAACTATTTTAAACCTAAATTTCTTTTAAACAAAATAATTCACAAAATATTTCTGGAGAATAATTCATATTATGATTACAAAGGTAAAACCTATTCAATTCTATATTATTTACAATAACTATAAACTAACTGATATTATAATGTGACACTAGAGAGATATTAAATTACAGGTTATACAATGATTTTTTAAAAAATCAAAACGGATCGAGTTGGTCGATTGAACGATTAGGTCAGTATGTAACATCATTGTCTGAGTTTGCATAATATCTGATTGTTTTATTTCTATGTTAATTTCAAATGTATTCTGCTTGGTACACGTGTTCAACTTTGTAACTAATTATAATTTCAGTGAACAAAATATTACCTTGTATATGTTAGATTTAATAGTATTGTTGGAATACTGTTTTATTATTGAAAAATATCAAAGAAAAATATTTGTTATTAAATACATATTTTACACAATATGCAGTGAAATGAATTGAGGTATATCGCAATTTGTAATCTCTATTTCCAATACCAGTTAAAAAAAAAATCAACTGAATAATATTCTGCTACCTACTGACTTATTTATTTCCATTTGAAATTTATTGAAATTTGACCCTTATCATGTAAATTTCTGAAAGTTCAAGCACATATAATTTTAATATCAAATTTCATGCATAATTTATTTCGAAGTGGTTATTGTATCACTTATGACACAAAATATATTTACAACATCCAATATTTTACAAATTGAACGAAAATTAATATTAAACAGCGATATTATACACATTTGTTAACTTAGGAATTTAAAACAACATTCCTGAATGGAAATGTGAACGTTCTTTGGGATTTATTACACCGGTGCAGCACTGGAATGTCCAGGCTAACAAAGTTTGTTTTATTTGAATTTACTGAGATTTTAAACTCGAAATCATAACTTTACTATTAAAATTATGAATTAATTTTCCAATTACAAAACTAAACCAAAGATCTAAATAATTATATTTCATTTACTGCAATGCTAGAGGATTGACAATGGCTTTCGTCATTTCATTAGGGGCATAGACATACAAATGTTTAGGTACGTGAGTACGTAATATATAAATGTGCGTGAGAAAACCACGAATGTTCCAAATTTACTCCAGCAACAGTCTATGACTGTCCATATCCCTTGTTTATGGTGATTGGGAATGCAAGACGAAAAGGAAATTGTAGTCGTTTGAAATCGAAGGGTAATTGGATGAAATCATTGCTATTCGTGGAATTAAGACAATTTCTCCTTTAAACTTGCCAATTTTGGTTTCGGCCTCGATCAGGTTAGGTGTCAGTTTTTTTTGTGTGGTTAGTCTGGTTCCGTTGCACACTTTTTGGCGGATTCAATTTTTCCATGAGTATTACTCCCTACTTTTCGACCCTACTTTTAGTATTTTTACATTATGTTTAGACTTTTTTATTTAATTATTTAACGCTAATATGGATATACATTTTTACATTAGACTTATAAAAGGCTATATACAGAACCACCTAAGCCTCTAGGGCGCAGCCTTGTTGATGGATCTGAACCAAACTTCACACGACTCATTCTGAGAGTATTTTAAATAGACCCTCCGAATTTCATTAGCTTTGGTTTGGCGGTTTACTAGTCCATAAGACACAAACCTACATACATACATCGGTTTTTGAACAATCCTCCTCCTCTGGGGCGGAGCCCTGATGATGGTTCTACACCAAACGTCACACGAACCATTCTGAGATTATGTTGAACAATCCTTCCAAATTTCATTACTTCTGTTCAGCAGTTTAGGCGTCCATAATATGCATACCATACATATATACATCGGTTTGTATATAGAGAAATTCATTGGCCTATATATGCTTTATATTACTATTTATTAGGAATATACTGTGGTTGAATTTAATACTAAATACACAAAAACCTCTTAACCACAAAATTTCTTTAATTTACCCTTATGTACATTTCAGTTACAAAGTAACCATCCTCAGAGGGATAACATACAAAGACTGATTAACGCTAGAAAAATACCTTATTTTTAATCTACAGAACAAGTCACTCCCACTCCGACCGAGTTTAACAGGTGGGGCCGCGGCGGTTGGAGTGGGAGTGACTAGTTCTGTAGATTATAAATAAGGTATTTTTCTAGCGTTAATCAGTCTTTGTATGATATCCCTCTGAGGATGGTTACTTTGTAACTGAAATATACATAAGTGTAAAATAAAGAAATTTTGTGGTTAAGAGGTTTTTGTGTACTTATTATATGCTTTATATATTGGATGTTTTAGAATTTAAATAAAAATTCGCAATTTCCTTAGAGTTTTTGATTACATGGTGGAGAAAAACAGTAATGATTGATTTTCTATTGAAAATATTTTTCAATAATTTATTGAAAAATTAATAATTCTTCCTAATTTTATGTTCGCACAATACTGATTTATTCATAAGATCTTCAATAAGTTGCTTCCAATACATTTTTATGAAAATTAAATAAGAAATATTCTTGGAAATATTCTTTACTTAACGAAGTGGAATTAAATCACTAAATACGCTTTGTGAGCATGAAATAGGAAAATTAAATTCTAATAGGCAATTTAAAAGACATTTCCTTTACATTTTGTTAACAACGTAGAAAGACTTTTCTGATTAAGGTTATTGAGAAAAGACCTTTTCTATTTAATACCTTTGACCCCGCCCCCGTAGGGTTGTCTTTCCTAGTAAAACAATCATCTTTCGTTCTGATAATTATTAAAGTGTAACACCTATTCAAGCAGTACAGTTTACTTATACACTGTAAGTTTGAAAATAAATTCCACTGCGCTAGACACAATTAGCGTCATAGGAGGTCATTATGAATTACTGTACACTAGCAGCTTGGGAAATATATGCTATCCTGTCTTGAAAAGGCATATTGATAACGTGACAATATAAACTAGTTATTGTTATTATCGTTTGACTCATTTAGCATTGACACATAAAACATTTGAAATTTATTGGCTAGCGATCTAGAAGGTCATTCCATTCGGATAATTCATATTACACAATTACCTGTGAATTATTGTCCGGGAAAAGCTAACCTTGCTTTAGCCATGACCGTAACCTAATTGTGCGTATTGTAAGTGTGGGGGAAAAGGAGGAAACCAAATCAGAAAAACTAACCATCCTACCTGAGCCCTGCACAGAGCGTAAGTGTAGGCGAATTAGAGTTGGGAAATAGTAGGAAGCCAGAAGGTTTATTGCTTTCATTTAAGGGACAAGAAGATAGAATATAAGGGAGGAGTAAAATGAATTAGTAATTCCAAACCTCAATTTATTCTACTTTCGACAGAACTGAACATTCTACACGTTTTCTGTATGTATTTTAGCGCTACAATTCTTTAAATATAATTGACCTTTGCTCTTTTAAAATAGTTTCATTATTTACTCTCTTAATTTCCTTCGTCTTTCCAGCAGGGCTTCGCAGTAGATATCTCTTATTTAAACATTATATACATATATATATATATATATATATATATATATATATATATATATATATATAATAAATATATAGATATATAATGTTTGTGTGTGTGAGTGTGTGTGGGTGGGTGGGGTTGTGTGTATGTGTGTATGTGTGTGTGTGTGTGTGTGTGTGTGTGTGTGTGTGTGTGTGTGTGTGTGTGTGTGTGTGTGTGTGTGTGTGTGTGTGTTTAGCCTCTAAATGCTAAAATGTGTTTTTTAAAAAAAATTTTAAGAATACTCAGACCACCAAACTGGCTACGACTTAAGTAAAAATAAATTCTTTCTTTGTTGTTCATTCATATTGTATCCATTTTTCCATTTACAACAACTTAATTTCATTTCAATAATTTAAATATTTATAGTTTAAAAGATTCTTACTGATTTTCATTTATAATGTTTTCAAGTTTTATTCCAAAACCCAATATTTAGAGTTAGGTACTTTTAGTCGAATAAAGTTTATACGTAACGTTACATGTAATTTGGCATAAGTGCCATACTGTTTTGGCTTATTTTAAAAAAAATAATAATAATTTCACATCGTAACAACAATTTAGGAATTTGGTTTTTATCCTACTGACACTACTCCCTTGATCTTTAAATACTATATAAAATATCGAATGTTATAAAAAAAACAAAATTGACAATTTCATTTAAAAACTACTAAGTGTCCCTGTATTTTCAATTTACATTTTCAGAGTTATGTAAATTAGTTCTATTACCCCAACAATCTATATTTCTTTATTTTTATATAAATATCTTCAACATAGTACTTGCAATAATTCAGCTGCAACTATTTTGTATTTTCCTTTCTTCAATTAAATTGCTGTATTGTAATCTTTATACGTTCGCGTGTGAATGTAACTGTCAAAACAGAAAAGAACATATTGTAATTTTGATGTACAGTAATATTTGTGAAGGTTAGTTCTGACATACAGTGTTAACATATACCACGATAGTGTATAATAATTTGCAGTTTATAAAAACTATTTTTTTATGTGTTGCTATTTAAAGAATAAATGAGTTTTATGATGGCTATAGACGATTATGAGGGTTGTGAAAAGTATAATGATTTTATAATAAAACTTCTTAGCCTAAGGTGTAATAAAAGGTTATCATTTCCGTATACATATTCATATACCTTCCTGGGCGGCCACCGATTATAACAATGAAGCATGTTAAGGACGACTCTGACGTAACACTAAGGGATGGACGTAATGATCCGGTACATCGCTTAGGTAGAGATTCTTGTCTTGTGGGAGCGTTAACCATTACCTGTACAAAAACTATCCGATCCCTAGAGGTCCGAGATTTACGAGTTGTATTCTTGTCGTGAGCGATGACTGGGGATCCGTAAGGGATGACAACCCCACTTTAGTAAGCGCAGACTCCCATTCGGGATACTCAAACCCAATTACGTGCTGATGTGATGTGAAATGCTCTTGTTTAAAATAGAGTTAATTATTATGAATGGTAGTTACATTGACATAATACTGAATTCATTGAATATAAACGCTGAAACAATGTTAATATTTAACAGAATAACAGTTTTGAAATTAATTAATTAAATTTATATACAGTTGAAAGATTTTAGTGATTTTGTATTTGATTATTATTGTATGCTTAAAAATATTGCGTTGTTGGTTATTTATGAAGAGATTTAAGTTTTTCAGCAAATGAAATATAAAAAAATCCGAAAGCTTTGAATAAAATTTATTATTGAAAAATTTAATACTAACTAAAAAAAAAAAACATTTTCTTAGACTAATTTAAAACTATTGCATTATTCAAGAGGATTGCTACCTTGTAATTTTGAAAACAGAAAATGTTAATCGTCATTCAATCGGTTTTTTCACACGAAAACGTATTTATAAAAAGATTTGGAAATGGAAACAGGCTGAAATAAGAACACACACGCCTCAAATGATCTAAAATATGTATTGGAGAAGATAACAAAATTCGAGATAGTAATCAACTTCCTCCTACGATCATGCAAGGTCAAACGTTCGCTTTGGATATTGCTTCAGGCTATATAATACGGAAGAAGTGACAGATAATGCAATAAAGAAATCTCAAGAAAAAAAAGAGTGTATATATATATATATATATATATATATATATATATTTATATATATATATATATATATATATATATATATATATATATATATATATATAAATCTTTTGATTCGAGAAAAAAGGTTTAAATGATAATATTTCCTAGGTCAAGTTACTGGGTGAGGTTGTTAGAAAAGACAATTTGAGGAACAACAGGACAAATTATTGTATAAAAGTACTGACTATATTATCAGGATAAATGTTCCTTTCTAAAGATATAATTAGACCCTAAATATAAATGGTCGTAGGCGACAGAAACAATGAACAAAGCGGAACTGGCGTATAAAGTTAACGATAACAACAGGGAAGAGAGAGAATCTAAAAAGTAGACAACAAGACAACTCATTATATAGGGTAATGACAGATCACAGTTAATTAATTAATGCATTTTTAACACTCAAAGTTTCTAATTTCTATTCGAAATTCCTTTTCAAGAGCTCGGAAATAAAAACGAGCTCGGAAAGAAATTGAGTGTTAAAAAAGCATGAATTAATTGTCTGTGATCCGTTATAGCCTATACAAAAAATTAATAGTTAATAACAGTTGTTAAATAAAAATATAAGTTAAGAAACTTCAGAAAGATAACAGCTAAATAAAACGATTTGTTACATAGTTTTGACTATAAGAAATACCGACTGGACCACTATTAGGATCCCAGAAGAATTGCCCTCATCATTTGAAAAAATCATATAGGAGAATTTCAATCACTCACCCGTGAAAAGCTTTTTATGGGTCTTCACTAATAAGTCTGTACAATTTAATGTCAATGTGTAATACTTCTGTTTAGGACTTTTATTTTTATAAAAAATAACTTGAAAATTATTGGTGTTCAGCGAGTCTGTGAAGTTTGCATTATGCTTCTGCTTGGAGTCAGAAAAACCCTTGTTTTGAAAATAGTTTCGAGGCTAGTTTCGCCGTGCAAAAATTAGGTTGGCAACATGTTTTTCCTAGTTTTTTTTACTTCGTTCTGGAAACGTCGCCTGTTGACTTTTTTTACGGTTTTTGGTCTTATATAGCATTTTTGAAGACTGTTTACGGTCTGTCAGTTACCATAGATTATGGTCTAATAAAAAGTTTTATATGGTATTTACTTTAATGCATATTAAGGTTCCCATTTATTTACTGAAGTTTTGTTCAATCATTGTTTTTTTTTATTCAATCGTAGAATGACAAGCATTCCAGTTCTCCGTGCGACTATTTGGTTTTGACTGAAAGTCTCTTGTAATTGTGAATTAAGTTGTGAATATTTTATTTTGTTAGTGTATTCTTAACTAATAAAACTAGTGTTTGATAATTTTACGTATGCCATTATTTGGTTTTAATTACGACAATCAATTTTAATGTATGGATCCAATTAATTTTCATAGGATCATAAGAAATTATGAAAACTTTATGAAAAATGCTTTTACAGAAATTGAGTTCTGAAAGACAACTTAAACATCAAGTTTTCGAGCATGTTTTCTTTACCATTTTATTTTCATTTAATAGTAAAAATATATGTCTTTTTTTCTAAATTCCTTTAAAATGAAAGGAATCATGCTTGTGATTGACTATGTTTTGTTATTTTTCTCGGGACATCGGTTCTACAAGAAAACAAAACAAAACCAAAACTACCAAGATTGTACATAGTAATAATTAACAATAGTAATGGGTCTCAAGAGAAACATACTGTTATAGTGCAAACGGATATAATAAGGTAACACTCTTTAAAATTACTTTAGCCTTATGGAACACCAAGAAATGTGTACTGTTTCCTATACATTTTAGATTTACCCTTGCAATTACATACTTTTGAAATACTACCAGGTTAGTGGTTATCTAGTGACGTCACCCTACCATATAGAGTTAATAAAGGCATATAGCGTAAAGTATAAACTAAAATATTTTAAAATTGCTTGATGTAATCATCTTTAATGCACTGATTAAACTATAATTAAAAAATACTTAACTAAGTGAATACGTAAGGGTTTACTTGCTGACGCGTTTCGAAACAATGATTCATTTTACGAAGCAAGGCATCTACACCCTTCGAGTAAAGGCTTTGCTTCGTAAAATAAACAATCGTTCAACAAACATTTCGAAACGCGTCACCAAGTAAGCCCTTACGTTTTCATTTCGTTACGTTTTTTTAAATTATAGTAAAATATTTTGTTTTGCCCACTGTGATAGGATATCGTTGCTACTTAAAACCGTCAGTGATTCAGACCCTTGTTGAGGAATAACAAGTGATAAATCCCATGCATCTTGATTTTTCTATATTCAGTCTTCAATATGTAGTTTGGTATTCTTTTACTACCATTATTCAGAAATTGTATATTAAAAAATAATTTATAGAAATTGAACTTGATTGTAAAATAAAAGAGAGGTTGTTTTTTAAAAGGGTTTCAATTATGCTATATACGGATTTTAACGTAAATAAAATTTACCGTTTTTACTCTTTGTACTTCAAAATCAAGTATCGAATGAGATATAAGAATATTTTTTTTGTAAACTTGGTTTGCAATGAATTTTTTAACTTTACTTCAACAACGTCGCAAATAATTAACTTCTTGTTCGAAGAAACCAACATGTCAACGGATCAATGTAAGGAATGTCTAAAGTTACTAGTGCACCGTCCTGTAGGGTTGATCCTTGTTATAACCAAGTTCTACAAGTAGGTCGGACCTAATGGCATGTGACACAAGCAAGACCAGTTTGATTTATAAAGTTTGGTTAGCATTATCCTAAGAAAACAATTTCTTACCCTAAGATATAATTATTCTTCAACAGGACATAAAATCTTCGGTTTTGTATTATCTACAATAAAACTCCAGCGTCTACCACTCTATTATTCCATCTCTGTACGCATTTTTAAAATACTTTTTTAAACTTTTCATTTCGTTTAAAACTTCAAAATAATTTATCATTACCGTAGCGTACCGTAGTGCACTATACTCAGAAATTAAAATAAAACCGAGCGACACAAGCAGTTTCACATCAGAACCCTAAGAGAATGGAGAATAGGTCTGTTTCCATTCCAACACGCGACAGGAACTATTTTCCCGTTCTCCCAAGATTACCGATTCTTATTTTCCACCCATAGTTCTCCCTATTTTCATCCATCCTTTTATATCCTGCCTTGCAGTGGGTAACGAGTAGACACTTCATTACGTCCACGATAAAAAGTCATTTCCACCAAGTTGCAACAGTAATGCCTCTTGCGATTTTGTAAAAAAATCTTTTATAAATCCTACAGAAACTCCAATATAAAACACCCTTTTGTTAATCCTTATGATGGATAATAAACGAAAGCCAATAAAAATAATTATCATTTATTAAAAATAATATCCATAAATGTTTTATCCATATACGAATGTCCAAAAGGAATGGCTACACATGTATTGTTATTCTACTATTTTAGGCTATAGTCATATCTTGCTATTACATTTCCCAGGTAATGCTCTTATAAATATGACCATCTGTTACTCTTTTATAGTTATGCTCCGTGAAATCACCATTAAAAGAAAATCTGGTATATTTTATCCTTGGAAATTCCATACTTGAGGATCTATGAATTACCTTTTACAACTGTTCCTATTAGGCATTGCATACTACTTTACCCTCACTGAAAAACCAGCATCAGGTTTTTTCCTGAATTCTCCTCAAGATTGTACTATCCAAATGCACAATTACATGTAATTACCTTTTAATCTCTATTTCAATCTCTACCAATTCAGTTTCTGTTAAGACAAGGTTTGTCTACATTCTTTTGTAGAGTGTAATATGTGTGACTCTAGGAGCATTTTCCATAGTTTCGCTCTTATTAGGATTTTTCTCTAAATTATATTTCACTGTTATTTTTCCTGGAAACTCTCTTAAAGATAGGTACAAGTATATGAGTATACCAATTGACAATAGAAGGACCTAGGAGCTTTTCCTTTATAGAATCACACTTCATGGATTCCTCCTGATAACGAATCTCTTTTTTGAGTTTGTTCACCGTAGTAGTTCAATGAGGATAAAAAACACTCTCCATTTTAATAAACTCCGACTATTGTCCTTCCTAGAAACCCTTTACCTGCCTTCCTCCTGGTATCGCACTTACAATCATGTCCTCCAGGAGTATGTTTTATGAGAACATTCCGTTGTATACCTTTAACAAGTAAACAAATTCACACTAGTAATGGCAATGTTTCTGTTCTTTCTAAATATCTAATTCTTAATTCCTCATGGTATGGATCTAACAATTTTACCTCCAGGAATATTTTTTATAACTACGTTTCCCTATGATAGTTTAGCGAGTAAACTTTTATAGTAAAAACTAGTTTATGTGTTTCACTCTTGTCTATTATTGCAAAGACAGTAAATCCTATGCACCAAAAAAAAAATATTTTCAAATAAAAATAAAATTAAAAAAAAATATTTTAAAAAATAAACTAATTTATTTTTAATTATTTTGTAGTTGTATTTATAACTCTAAGATGATATTATGTTATTATTAAAAGATCTAGATAGTAATGTATATTTAGAATGACTGTTTATAGGTAAAAGATTATAGACACAATGTTTCCAGGCATTAAGTTTCATTTAGGGTAAAATAAAGCTCCTTTATAAAAAAACAAAAAAACACACACTATATATATATATATATACATAAAAAAACGGAGAATACTAGAATGCATTATTCATTCATGATGATGTATAGGTAGCCTACTAATTACCAACGAAAAACGTTGAATACAAAAGTAATAGATAATTCTTGTATTTGAATATCCTCCGTTGTTCTGATTAATATAAAAGGAGGGCAATATATATATTAAATGCTTTCAAGTTTTATTGTAACTCATAGAGATTCCGAGTATTAGGTTGTCCTGCAATGTTTGATTAACATGTATCTTGCGCATCTTATTAAGGTTAGTAGCATATTTTAAATAAGAAAATCACACCCCGTTTTTATCTTACTTTATTTGTTTTTCTATTCATCTTCAATCGGATTCTTCATAACGGCTTCTTTTAGACGAGTGAATGCTAAAACAAGGTTGGAAAGGTTCATTAAAGGAAAAGTTTTGTTGTTAGACAAAATTTATGTGAGAAGTTTAGACGGTCTAGGTAATATCCGGCCTCTTCACGGAGTCACAATTAGACTCACTGCCAACTGGCAACTGGCGGTGCTTTACTACAGGTGTCAGTCGGTTATTTCTTAACCTCACTCACCCCCGCCGCATTTCCCTCGGTCTTTCTTTTAATGACTCTTTTACTACCAGATCTTGTCACTTTTAGGAACTATTGGTAGTACATTTTGTTTCCATCAAGTTTTTTTTTCAACATTCGTTAAATATCTTGTCTTATTTACGTGGTACAGACAAGCATTATCGTCTTGTCTGCAGGTAAACTAGCTGGTTTGTACATTTGGGACATGTGTACTGTGACACGATTGTGTTGTCGAATCTGAATATTGATTTGTGTGACGAAAAGTTATTTTATAGAACAAACGTGTCATCGATATTTTTTTTAAAAAACTACCTAGCTATGTAGAAAGTAGTCAGAGACACACACTAAAATAGTTACTGACTCACACACACACACACACACACATACAAACACACACACACACACAACACACACACACACACACACACACACACACACACACACACACACACATACACACAAACACACACACACACACACACACACACACACACACACACACACACACACACACACACATACACACACACACACACATATACAAACACACATACACACAACACACACACACAAACACACACACAACACACACACACACACACACACACACACACACACACACACACACACATACACACAACACACACACACACACACACACACATATATATATATATATATATATATATATATATATATATATATATATATATATACAAACACACATACACACAACACACACACAAACATACACACACACACACACACACACACACACACACACACACACACACGACACTTACACACACTGGATTATTGGATAGAGATAAAAAATAATAATAAATATTCCTGATTAATATTATTCTTTAAGTTAAACAGGAAGGTAGATATATCTCTATGTGTAATAGTGATGGCACAGAGAACATGCCCTAACTGTAATCAATCACTGTTATATACTTGTAGAACTACAATGCAGTAAGTTTAAATGATTTGCTCAAACTAGTTTTAATAAATACAACTGTATAAAACAACTGTGGCGTAATGTTTAACATAAATAAATGAACCCTTTCAACCACAAATAACCTTTTTCCTTTTATTTATATCCTTAGTAAATTTCGATTGTATAGCAATCATCCTCAGATGTAATTTACAATGAAAATACCTCTGAGTAACTTTCATTGTAAATTACCTGTAAGGATGATTGCCATCCAATCGAAATGTAGATAAGATTTTAAATAAAAGAAGAAAGTTATTTGTGGTTGAGAGGTTTCATTTATTTATGTTAGTTTCAATAAAGATCAAGGGCGAAGAAGAATATTGTGAATAGCATTTCGAGAATTTAATTCTTTTCAATTCTAAACACTGTATTCCAAAAGCGGAAATAAGTACTAGTGAAAGATAGCCCATGTGATAAGGATTGTTAGGACAGTATTTCATGGATACAGAATTATTGCAAATGTGATAATTCTGAGAACGCCAGGATTTGATGATGAGGAAGAAAAGTCCATTACAGGAAAAAAAATTGTTGTATTCTGGACATCAGCCAGCATGGGTAAGAAGTGTCTGAATTTACCATTTTTGAAATACAGCTTGCTATAGGGCAGCCTTAAAAAATCATTACATTAAAGTAAAAAGGTGGAACATGACGACACCACCTAAAAGTTTCAACTAGAATGCTATGACAATCCGGAGATCAACGAATTGCCATGAAGATTTAAGATAACCAAAGGTAGGCATCTAACGCAATATGCTAACTGCGTCAACAGTTAGAGGTTACTTGGAAGTTATGATTAAATAATTTACAAATACATTTTCCTAAATATTCAGAGAACACATTGCGAATTATTGTATTCAAGTAAAAAATTTAGATTCACTAAAGAGGATATATTTATAAATATTTGTGAATGAAATCCAAATCAATGTTTTTTTTTAAATTGCACAAATAAATTTGTAATAATGTAATGTTTTAATATCAAGAAAGGTTATAGTATGTTATTTATTGTGGTAGTTATATTTGTTTTCTGTAGGTATTTAGACTATACAATAAGTATTTACGTAGTAATAAAACTCAGTATAATTTAATTACCAAAGTCCAATTAATACTCTTATGACTAATTCATAATTACTAGAATTGTTCCTAAAAGAGTAAACATATTAATTTTGGCCGCTGTAATTGCAATCTTTTCATTATGGGTTCTTTGTTTTTACATTTCATCCAGCTTAATGCAAAATCTAATTTTTCCATACGTGACCGCACATTTATTAAACGACTATTCCGGCGGTGAAAATGTTACAGTACGCATGCGGCCCGAATGCTTGCGGAATATGTCGATAAGAGACGAGACTGGGTGACTGCCAAATATCCCACACTAAGTTCTGCACCGCAACCCAGGTAGCACAGTGCCAAAATGTGAATATGTGTTCTTTTAATGGTGTTTTTAACTTTTGGATTTAAGCAAATAAAAGGTAGTGGACAAATTAAAATTTCATTAAATTTGTTATAAAATATGTACGGCTTTACAAAACTATTTATGAATTAAAATGATAAAAACTTACAATATTTTTATTTATTTTAATAATAGTTGTTGTTTAACAAAAAATTGTTGTTTTCTCTTACAAATGTTTTTTTTACTATTATACGTTCTTGTAATAGGTAAAATAAAAATGTTCTCTTAAAACTATGAAAGAATAAAAGCTTGCTTACTAGAAGAAAATTACAATATTTAGTAATTTTTTAGTAAATTGAAATTACAACTTTAGTCTTTGCTATTTAATGGTTTTTACAACACAATTATTGCAAACGGTTTGTTGAGATTTAATAGTATTTATACATCCTAAATACAGAATTTAATTCAGAATAGGGTTTTCTTTAAAAAAATTAAATTAAATAAAGTAAGAAATAAAATTAAATAGATTTGATGTACAGTTCTATTATTATTTCTATTTTTGTAATGAGACAATTGTGTTTTAAATGGTTTTATAGTAAGTCTGAGAAGAAACCTAAAGGTTAAAACCTGTTTCATTAGTTATTTTTTAAATTTAGTTTTACTTTATAGTATTCAAAAGATGTTTGTAGAAATACTTTATTTGATCATGATTGTTTCAAAGAATTATTTATACATAATTTATTTGATCAATATGTTTTTCACTGAGGTTTTTAAAAATACTTTATTCAAATTTTTATATATATATATATATATAAATGTGACAGACTGGATGTCATAATCTTGCATAAATTTGGTAAATGTAGTTAATTATTGAACATTTTTCACATTTATTCCTACTGCTACGTTTATAAAATTCCTACTCATAAAGTAAAATATGAAACTATATTAGAAGCAGAAATTATATTATACTCTAGTATAGCCATGTTAAGATATAGCTATGAAGTAACTAGTTAGGTAAGATTGGTTTCTAAAAACAAAATGAGATTTACTAATGCAATATAAATAAAGGTCACTTTAACCAGATCTACATTATCAGACACTTCGTAACTATATTAAAATCTAGTAATAGATAGTTGCTCTCTAAAGTATATTAAACGAATATTAAACAATGCTTAGACTTTTATTACAGTCCCAAATATTTCTGTGGGTTTTTATAAATTATTCAGTAAATATGAACATAACAAACCAATGATATTTATCAAATTCAGTAGAGGTATTTGAGTAGCCAGTAACTATACATAGCCACCAGTTTATCACATTTACCGTAACATATAAACTTAGATGCAGTTTTACAAAGAGTTAACATTCATGTATAGATTTAATATTTTTCAGTGTCAGACTTCCAGGAAAATGAAATGAACAAGAAAAAAATACCTAGGTGATATAATTTTCCGCGTCTGTCCTCATTTATGACATCTTGGAGGACTTCCTTTTCTAAATCTCGCTTTAATAACTTTTGTCTCTCGTTACTGGATTTCTTTTATTTCCTTAACTTTTTCATTTAGTCTACAGTTATTGGAATAGCATGTAATATGGTTATGTTGTATTTTTTATACGATTACACTGACTACATAAATTTAAAATATATATGAATATATTTTTAAAGTATGTAAATAAAAGCAGATAAATTTATGAAGTAAAATGATGTGTTATACTTAATTACTATAATAGACAAGATAGTTTGGGCGAATATCAATATCGTTCACAGAAAAAATTACCAAAATAATACCTGACGAAGAAATATTTACCAAAATAATACTTGACGAAGAAAACATTTACAAAATATTACCTGACTAAGACAAAATTACCAAAATAATACGTGACGAAGACAAAATTACCAAAATAATACGTGACGAAGACAAAATTACCAAAATAATACCTGACTAAGACAAAATTACCAAGACAATACGTGACGAAGACAAAATTACCAAAATAATACGTGACGAAGAAAACATTACCAAAATATTACCTGACTAAGACAAAATTACCAAAATAATACGTGACGAAGACAAAATTACCAAAATAATACGTGACGAAGAAAACATTACCAAAATATTACCTGACTAAGACAAAATTACCAAAATAATACGTGACGAAGACAAAATTACCAAAATAATACGTGACGAAGAAAACATTACCAAAATATTACCTGACTAAGACAAAATTACCAAAATAATACGTGACGAAGACAAAATTACCAAAATAATACGTGACGAAGAAAACATTACCAAAATAATACCTGACGAAAAAAAAACTAAAATAATACCTGACGAAGACAAAACTACCAAAATATTACCTGTCGAAGACAAAATTACCAAAATAATACCTGACGAAGAAATAATTACCAAAATAATACCTGACCAAGAAATATTTACCAAAATAATACTTGACGAAAAAAACTGAAATAATACCTGATGAAGACATAACTACCAAAATATTACCTGTCGAAGACAAATTAACTAAAATAATACCTGACGAAGAAATAATTACCAAAATAATACCTGAGGAAGAAATATTTACCAAAATAATATTTGACGAATAAAACATTTCCAAAATAATACCTAACGAAAAATACTAAAATAATAACTGACGAAAAAAATAAAATAATACCTGACGAAAAAAAACTAAAATAATACCTGACGAAGAAATAATTACCAAAATAATACCTGAGGAAGAAATATTTACCAAAATAATATTTGACGAATAAAACATTTCCAAAATAATACCTAACGAAAAATACTAAAATAATAACTGACGAAAAAAATAAAATAATACCTGACGAAAAAAAACTAAAATAATACCTGACGAAGACAAAACTACCAAAATATTACCTGTCGAAGACAAAATTACCAAAATAATACCTGACGAAGAAATAATTACCAAAATAATACCTGACCAAGAAATATTTACCAAAATAATACTTGACGAAAAAAACTGAAATAATACCTGACGAAGACAAAACTACCAAAATATTACCTGACGAAGACAAAATTACCAAAATAATAGGCTACCTGACGAAGAAAACATTACCAAAATAATACCTGACGAAAAAAAACTAAAATGATACTTAACGAAGACAAAACTACCAAAATATTACCTGACGAAGAAAACATAAGTACAGAAAATTGTACCACTTAGTTTATGGTACTAGTTACATTATTGGATGTGGAAGTAACGTTTACACCCATTTTTAATTATCATAAAAATGACTTAAAAAATTAAAACTTGAATTTCAGCAGAAAATTTTGATTTTAATGAGTGCTTAAGAATGAGGTTCGAAATATAGTTCTATCAGAATTTATGAAAAATACTTGAGACTCGGCACTAAAAAATGGGTAGAAGATTTTGAAATTTTGTAACTACAACATACTATACTATTTCTTGCTAAAGTTTTTATTTAAACATTTTTAAAAAGGTAGTACAAAAATTAAATTTTCTTTAAATTAAAAATATTCAAGGAGCTATTTTAAATTATGTAAATAGGTATTATTGTATTACCGACGCTGTCCGCCAGTATGGTAAATTTGTCTACAAGAGATAAGAAAGAATGGTGAACATAGGAAGGATTAAGAATGAGTCAAAAAACGTGGAGAATATAGAAGGGGTAACATGCGTAGGATCACGTACTTTAAGTATACCTGCTTCCTATTCATGTTGTAAAGTCGTGTCTACCTGTTAAACCACTTGTAAGAAGAGTAATAAGAAAGGGCAAGTCTGATCAGGTATTACTACAAGTAATACACATCTGTTACTGGAAACTTGGCATAGGATGAATGCGGCGGTTTACCTGGATACACCTTTCCCCTATCGGTGTCATAAAGAGGTGTCTACCTGTTAAACCACTTGGAAAAATAGTAATAAGAAAGGGCAGTTCTCATAAGGTAGTAATACGAAATAGACAATTCTGGTACTGGAAAATACTGGGATATTTGTTATGGACTGGCAATAGACTCCGCTATTGGTGACATATAGAGGTGTCTACCTGTTACACCCATAAATGAAAGAGAATACGAAATGGGAGAGCTGATAAGGTAGGAATTAAAAAAGACAAAAATTGTACCGAAAGTAGAGGCAAATTTGTTTTTGGTTGAGGGAGGTAGCCTAATCATTTAAGAGCAGCTGTGAGACGAGGAGAAATATGACTTCAGTTTCAGGTATTATATGTAAGAGTAGATCAACAATTAAATAAATTTTCGCTACCTTCCCAGCGATTCAGGTATTATCATTAAATGTTATACTCAAATCCAAATAATACTCGTATCTTTCCTTCTCTCACAACTACAACGGTCTCTTTCTAATAATAGAGTTATTATGTCGTATCCTCAGAACATGAATTTGATGCCTGTTGAAGTTATTGTAGCCGGTTCAAGTAACCCTTTAAAGCCAATTTCTGAAGAAAGCTATGAGCTCATAGATATTATATATGCATTTACACACAGAAACACACACACACACACACACACACACACACCCACACACATACACACACGCACACTTGTGTGTGTGTGTGTGTGTGGGTGTGTGTGTGTGTGCATGTGTGTGTGTGTGTGTGTGTGTGAGTGAGTGTGTGTGTGAGTGAGTGTGTATGTATGTGTGTATGTGAGTATGTATGTATGTGTGTATGTGTGTGTGTGTGTGTGTGAGTGTGTGTGTATGTATGTGTGTGTGTGTGTGTGTGTGTGTGTGTGTGTGTGTGTATGTATGTATGTGTGTATGTGTGTGTGTGTGTGTGTGTGTGTGTGTGTGTGTGTGTGTGTGTGTGTGTGTGTGTGTGTGTGTGTGTGTGTGTGTGTGTGTGTGTGTGTGTGTGTGTGTCTGTCTGTCTGTGTTTGTGTGTGTTTATATATATTTGAGAGAGAGAGAGAGAAACAGAGAGGTAGAGAGAGAGAAAGAGAGAAACAGAGAGGTGGAGAGAGAGAGAGAGAGTGAGTGAGTGTGTGAGACTATATACGGGATAAGTTGAAGCCCCGCAGATATTAGCTTTATAACACTATTAACAAAGCACTATATAAACTAGAAGGAAGTTAAGCTGAAAATAAGTTTTGAACAAAGGTGAACAACTTCCAATAACAATTACTCTTCGATATTGTGGATCAATGTTGGTAGTAAACGACTAGTCAAAGGAAAGTTTAGCACCAGGCGTTGCAAAGTTCCCGAGTACAATAAGCGGGTTACTTGCCGGCAAAAGTTTGAGCTACAAAAACCTCTCTACTTTGCAGGACATTTGGTAAGGAAAAGCAGGTGGTTTGTTGAAACTTTGACATTTGCTGAAAAAATTATGCGTTATTTGCCCAGAACAAGTAGAATTTAATTTTTAAATTAGTTTCCTAAATGCTCTGATGTTTTTGCACGCTGGGAAATAATAATAGCTTAATACAGCGTATCAACAGCTATGGAAATATAGAAAGAAAACATTTTTGATGAAATATATGATAATAATTTTCATCATTTATTGAAAAATAGACTGACAGTTCTGGTTTTATTAATTCTTTATAAATTAAAGTCTAATACTTTAAATAAAATGCCTCTAAACCAAATAGAAGAAAATAATTAAAATTTGTTTTTACTGTATTTGTATAACATAAAAGTAATTTTGAACAAGACATAATATTAAAATAAAGTAATTTTACTGGTATATGGTGTGGATTTAAATATAGACTTATATATGTTCCAATAAGAACATTCTTTTAGTTCTAAGAGACTTATTGTGGGTTAATCATGTTTTTAAATTCTCCTATGTATAAGGGTGTGGCCTGAGCAATTGAAAAATAAAGATTTTATATAGCTTTACCATAGAATAGCCGTCACATCACCTTCATTTCTATGTATCGTAGAACAAGCGTCAAATCCAAACCCTTCACAGTTATCTGCTCAAGTTATCTGACCAACAAAAAAACTCTCAATTGCGCCGGCAGTTGTAAATCAATTTTAAGATATCAGCAAAATAGTACAATAAAAATATTTGAAGCAACCCCAATACTACAAAAATAATAAAAAATAACTGATAATACAAGCTACCTAAGATTAAACCCTTATGTACATTTCGATGAGCATGTCATCGTCATCATCATAATGATAACTTTTTTCTTCTAAAAAGCACAATCTAGTTAGTCTAGTTTGTAACTCATTGTTTTATAGACTGTAAATTTGTAATAAGACCCTCTGATAATGACGATACGGTCATCGAAATGTACATAAGGGTTGAATCTTAGGTTACTTTTATTATTGGTTATTGTTTATTATTTTTGTGGTATTGGGATTGTTTCCATTTTTACTGTAATATAAAGTACCACTGTGGACATGGTATTGTATACAATATAGGATGCAATGAAATCTCTGATTTTTTCTTGACTCTCGTCATAAAACCGATATCCAATACAAAGCTATTCTTTCTTCGCGATATTTAAAGTTTTATTATCCAATACAGCTTTATCTCTTGTATGTTTAGTGATTTCGGTAGCTCTTTCTTTTACAACTTCACCGCTTAACAATGTCTGAAAGTGAATAGCGTTTACTTTAAAGTTAATGAAGTAAATTCCATAAGACTAAAGCCGACTAGGAATAAGTAAATTTGGAAACTAGTATTTCGGGAAGGTTTTAAAAAGGAAGGAAACAGAGAAAGTAAAATTCCAGACCTAACCAGTGAAGATAGAGCAACAAAAAATAGCTACATTAAATAAAACCACAGGGAGAGAGCTAAGAAGAAAAATAAGGTTCGAACTATCACTCTATACGGCTCGTGAGTTTCGAATACTCTGAAGCCTCTGAAGCCTTTCAAGTACATTCATGTATATAGAAAAGATGTCATTTTGAGAAGCTGCAAAAGAAACAAAATTGATAGAATTAGAAATAAAATGACATGAACTCAAACTAAAATGTAAATACTTATAATTCGACAAGGAGAAGCGATTGTTCACTGAGATCAATAACTAGTGTAGGAAGATTTAGGAATTGCTAACCAAGCAAGGATGAATATAAGACAAGGTATGAGAGGTTTAACTCTTGCTGAATGAGTCTTTAAAGAGCTCCTAACATTGGAGTAAAGTGAAAGGTACGGGCGGAAACAGGACGGCAATGAGTGAAAACGTCGAAAACGTACTCTTATGTTTATTAGAAGCATTAAAAGGTTTTGCAGAAATCACGTATAAAATAAAATTTTGTTCTCATGCCTTAGAACTTATGTGCACACAATAGAGATATTATCAGTTACAGAATTAATAATGAAAGGAACAGGTAGGCCCACATATTGGAATTTTCATTTTTCAGTCTAAAATTAAAATTTTCCGTCTTTTTGCAGATTATACTCGTAGTGTAGATATACTGAGTAAACTACATAATGTAATACTTTTCAAAATAAAAATCATCAAGCCATAATTTACAAAAAATCCTAATAAAAGTTAACTTATATATTCGCAACTAGTCTCTTGAAAAAACGCAGAATTAATCCACATTCATATTGTTAGCCAACATGAATAACCCAACATGCTCGGAAATTTTAATTTTCAGATGGAGTAGTTTTCTATTCATACATCAGCTGTTTTATTTTCTGAAAATATTGAATGCGTGATGTAAAAATTGGTTTCAACAAATGATTATGTCCTAATTGTTGGTTTTTGAATATAATGTAATTATAAATTAGAACAACTCTTGTGAATTGCTGTCTCCTTTTTATTTGACGTGTAAAATCTTGAATATTAAATTTATCTTTTATTGTTTACAACTAAATTTGAAAAACAACTTTTATTTAAGCGTTTTAAATTACAAAGCAAGTTCAGTTATTTAAAATACAATTACATTTACAAGTTAAAATCGATATTCATTCGAAAAAAGCATTATTGATGGAATATTCTACTGTAATCCTTTGCCTGAAAAAAACACAATAAAAAAGTAAAATTGCATCACAACAAAATTGTAATCTATTTATTAGATAATTCATTAAAGAATACATACGTGCGTGCGCATACAAATATTTAATTTATTTGAAAAAAATAATTAATTAAATTAGTTCGGATACATAACAATTAGGGAAATAATAATGAAAATTAATACAATGATTAAATTTGAACAAAGAAGAACAGTTTACCTATGACGAAGGGCACCTGTAACGAGTGTTGCAGGACCTTTACGTAATCAAGAGGTCTGGAAACTTACTTTAACATGAAACTTACATAACCATGTATTACTTTTATAAAATAGGATGCCTTCAATGGCAGGGAACATGAAAGTGGGACGTTCCATGCTGTATATGAAATATAATTGAAACTGAATATTCCCCTTCAATTTATTACTACTATTCATTAGTAAACATTCCTATGGCTTTTTCATCATGCGGTCTATTTTTAATAATAAATAAAAGACGTACACAAAACTCACAAATGAATCATTCATTTACCCAGACGCGTTTCAATGTTAAAGTCATCATTAGTGGGTGGTCCTACTACAATCTCCAACTTACAACCAATCCAACTGTTAGTTGTGAGTTGGAGCTTGTATTAGTGACCCTCACTGATGATGACTTTATCATCGAATCTCGTCTGAGTAAATAAATAACGCATTTGTGAGTCTTTTGTACGTCTCTTATTTGTTATTAATATATCCTCACAAATTAATCTCAAAGAAGAGTAGGGTCTATCCTTACTTAATATATCTGTATAGAGTAAACAACTCTATTTGAAAAGCAAGTGTTTCCTCTCAAGGAATTCAATAGTTTTCGCCTATTCTCGGAGGCTATTTCCTTTGAATATGTCTTCTTAGTGTAATCTGACGTTTCTTTCTTCTTGGAATAGATTTTAACGAATGGCCAAATAAATGTGACCTGTGTAAAGAGTATTTCGGATGGATGATTCTGAATATTTGATACCTTGTTGACCTCTGTAACCAAGATTGTGTGATTGATCTAAAATATTTTGTTGTAATAATTTCACAATACTTGTGAAGTAATTAGTATTTTGTTTGTAAACTAATTTTTTTTGCGAACAAAAAACTACACCAAAAATAAATAAATAAAACAAGTCGTTTTTATTGGTTATTAATTTTTCAAAATAACATAATTTGAAAATTTGCCATTCAAATATAGAGCTATTTATAACATTATCAACGTACGTAGTAAAGAACCACTTACAGCGTGAGTTTAAATAAATGTAATAATGTGTGTGATATAACCAAATATGGTTGAAAATCATTTAAAAATGACGACTAAGGGAATGTATTATTTAGCTGTCAGGTGGATTGTGTAAATTGTTTTATTATAAAATCTGATATTTCAAATTATTATTATGAATGGTTTTTCTATAATAAAAAATATTTAGAGTTGGATTATATTTTAGAGGTGTAACTTCCAAAAAAAACCATTCTGGGCCGCATAAATAAATGACGTAAATAATTTAAAGCATATATATGTATATATATATATATATATATATATATATATATATAAATTATTTTAGGATAATTATTTACCTAGCAGAACCTATAATAAGCAAATTTATGGATATAACTTGAATGTTTTCCCTATGATTAATTACTAAAGTTTGAAGATGTTTTAAAATCGAAGAGTTATGATTTGAAAATATATTTTATAGTAACATGAATATCAAATTTTTAATTAATAACTGATTATTTGTGACACGGGACCTAAAAATACAGTCGAGTAATAAGGTGAGTAAAGCAGCTGATGTATGAAACTATATTTGTTACCTAATTGAATTATACATAATATAATTTTTAATATCGTACTTCAAATTGCATGTCAGAATTATTTTAGCATAACCTCCTAATGACCACTAAGTAAGAACAACAATAGTTGTCAGAGTAATGTTCTAAATTCTTCATAAAAACTCATTCGTCTTTTATTAGATGGAAAACTTTCTAAAATCTATGTTGTGCTAAATTTTTACTCCGGTGTTGTTGGGTTTGTTTAAAAATGTTAACGCAAAAATGTACTGATATAGGAAATTTTAGTTAGAGCTATCAAGGAAAATTATATTAGGCCAAACTAATCGAAGTAAATTTAAAATAAACTACTTTAGTTATAAACAATGTTGTCTTACAGTTTCTCTAGCCATGATGATTTTATGTATTCAGATATTTATCACTGTTTTTTTAACTTTTTCCTTTGTAAATATATTTTTATGGTAGTTTTATCCTGTAGACAATAATAAAAAGCACGTTTCTGGACTTGTACTATTTTTATCACACGGCTAATACCCCTTGTTTGTAATTTGTTAGAATAATCAATATTTATTGAATGTTGAAGTGAAACTCAATTTACAATGGAACACATGCTCGTTTATTGTTTGTGTAGATATGGATGGCCTACAATGAACTTCCAATCATGGCTTTGAGGATTCCGATGTTTATTGCTTGGCTTCATGTGCAACAATTCACTCATACAGGTAATATGGAAAGCGAATCCACGGCAAACCTATTGGAGCAATGCAGAAAATGCATGTATTTTTGGTTTTGCGGGTGACACAACAAAGCAGTTATGATCGTATATTTTACTTTAGGCTCACGTGTATTTCTGTGTAATTTATATATTACGCTTACAAATTTGTAATTATATTTTATTATATATAGTGGTTAGGGTAAATATATTGAGGTTAGGCTAAATATTAACTTGATTAACACAACACAAATAATAAAATAATAATAATTGATAGATATTTATTAAAAAGACATTGTAAAATTTAAATGTAGCTACAGCTTGCATACTGTAAATAATATTTGTAATAATTGCAGCTTAGAAAATCTGATTTGAATTTGTATTCACTGAAAATTACAACTTCATAGTTGAAACGTGTATTAATATTCCCTCAAGTTTTTGTTTACAATCAGTGTTTATTTTAAATTAACATATAAACATTATTTACCTCATTTTATAATTAAATTAGTCTCTATTTCTGTTTCTAAATATTCGTAAGAGACTACGAGAGTTTATTATTTATTAAATTATTTATGGCATTACAGTTTAATTTTTAACTATATAGGTAAGTGTTTTTTAATCATATGAATCAAACTGCGACATTCATAGTATGAAGTATTTTTAATGTTACAGACATAGCATTTGATGTTGGTTAATTTATATATGTATGTATGTATGCATGTATAGACCCCTCTGGGATTACCGATAACTCGGATTACATGGAAATACCTCTATGTATATTTAGAAAAATCTGGAGTTTTAATAAACCCAAATACTGTAAATAGGAACGCACAAAATACGTTTATGGAACTTTATAGATTGCATTACTTACACAAATTAATTCTTGCTTTTGAATACATTGTTACTGTTGATAACATTTTTGGAAAAAGTTGTATGTGTCTTTGCATTTGTTTATCAGATAGTTTTCGTACTTCGGTGTTGCGTAGACTTCTTGGCAGAAGCACATCTGTTGCCTTTGGTATGTTGTTCAATATATCGTAATGCAGTTTCCAAGGCAGTCGTTCCTTCAATGTGACTAATTTTCATTTCTTATACTGTAAACTATTATCTTTATTCTCGACCTCACTGCCTTCAGTAGTTTTTTGTACCATTTCAGAAATCGCAACCTCTGTTACTTCAAATTATTTACATCGCTGTTTCACAAACTGGAAATTTCTTGATAAGAAATGTCTAATATGTTTCTTCTTGGGAAACGTTAATAACAGTTTCATTATGACTCAGGATTTTATTCCACGACAATTTTGATGTTTCTTCTTTTATTTTGTTCCATGATTCGGCTACACAGTATAAGACTTCGTTAAGAGTTATTATTTTTTTTAATGTATACAATGGTTTCTTTCCCTTCAGTCGCTTACAAAAGACAATGTAAAAGATAACGTGCGTGTTTTTATTTCATACATCTCAGAACACACTGATCCATCGGATGGATTAGGAACGCAACATTTGTGGGAATATATAAAGCACGGATATCACCAAACCACAGTTTAACTCCATCGGGTTGCGACGTTGCTTTGTCTAACAGTGAAACAGCCATTCGTGTCATTCTTTGCTTTTAAAAACTAACCCGTTTCGGGCACAAACTCATTAAGAAAGCACCCATTGATTAGTGCCCTGACCATTCAATCAGTACTTTAGTTCTTATATGAAACCGGCAATGCTGACGTGGTGACAATATTTTTAATCGCCAAGTCGGTGGCTTAGGTGAATCATCTCTCACCTTAGCCGACTGAAAGCGGGGCTCGAATTTAAATGAAGTTTGAAAAATCGGGACTCTGAAATTCGAGACTCTACTGTATATATGTTTATAAAGTAAGCTATTGGTTGTTTTATGCAGTATTTTGAAATTTTAAACAGTGAGGAACTACATTCAGGGTTTCCAAATACTACAATACCATAACTCAGCCGATGAGTTATTATATTAGTGTTCTAATATATGATTACATATAATGTTCTAACTCTCATAAATTTCCGTCTGTCTATGTTAAATATATATATATATATATATATATATATATATATATATATATATATATATATATATATATTAAATAGTTATTATCTGGAGTACATCCGTTCTATGCAGTGCATAAAATTGCAGTTCGGATGTTTCGCTAGAATATCATTAGCATTGACGAGGTGAACCCAACAACAGTTGAATCGCTCTTCAACTATTCATCCTATTTTTCCATCCGTGAAGGAATATGTATATATATAGTATATACTCTGAAAAGAGTTATTATCTCTGGAGTACATACGTTCATTCTGCAATGCATAAAACCGTAGTTCCGACGTTTTGCTAGAATTTCATTGAACCCAGCAACAATTAAAGGGCTCGTTCTTCCCTGCGGTTTTGCGGACTGCAGAATGAAATGATGTACTCCAGATAATAACTATTCATCTTATTTTTCCATCTGTGAAGGAATACGTATCATTATCATATATATATATATATATATATATATATATATATATATATATATATATATATATATATATATATATATGAAATGTTACTATCTGGAGTACATCCGTTCATTCTGCAGTCCATAAGAGCGACTTCACTCGCTCTTCTACTGTTGTTGGGTTCACCTCGTCAATGCTGGATGAGATTCTAGCGAAACGTCGGAACTGCGAATTTATGGACTGCAGAATGAACGGATGTACTCCAGATAGTAACATTTCATCATATTTTTCCATCCGTGAAGGAATACGTATCAGCATATATATATATATATATATATATATATATATATATATATATATATATATATATATTAAATATGGTGATATGTTTTTTTTGTAATATAGTTAATAAATTTAAAATATTTTAAAAACAAGAATACTTTTAATGAATATATTTATTCAAAGCTTTTCGCCGATAAAATAGTACCAGCATCTTCAGGAAAATAATTATCTAATAAAAAGATTTTATTAGATAATTATTTTCCTGAAGATGCTGGTACTATTTTATCGGCGAAAAGCTTTGAATAAATATATTCATTAAAAGTATTCTTGTTTTTGAAATATTTTTAATTTATAAATTATATAATATATATATATATATATATATATATATATATATATCACTTTCACTATATGTACCTAACAAGAATCTTACGTGGTATTTATGCGAGTTAACTTTCAAAGATTATTAGTATCTCCATTATCGAGCATCACTGACCGGGGTTGTAGTAAAAACAATATACCTAATAAAAAAGAAGGCATTCTACTACAACCTCTGATCAGTGATGCTCGATAATGGAGATACTAACAATCTTTGAAAGTTAACTCGCATAAATACCAAGTAAGATTCTTGTTTAAGTACATATACTAAAAGTGATAAGTGAATACAAGCAAAGTTATATATATATATATATATATATATATATATATATATATATATAGATGGGTGTGTGTGTGTGTGTGTAAAAGCTTTTTTTCGTTTTCCCTGTACTTCTAAAATATCAAAACCTCATTTCCCATTTACTGCAATAAATATATATCACAATGAAAGTTATATATCCAAGTTAGATAACCAGTGTGAGAAATGTCAATAACACAAACATGTCAATTTAGTAAATAAACATGTTGAAGAGCTCATTAGCTCAAGGTGTCCTTAGAGTGTATCAGAAGACCCGGTTGAAATGGAAACGGCTTTCAGAGTGTGTTCAAAGCAAATAGCACAATTCAGTATTGTGAGGGTTTGTAAAAGGTTGTGAATAATAATCAGGATTCGAGTAGGGACTTCCCGTCCAGGATTTCAAGTAGGGCATGACTTGCCTGCATGATTGTATTCCTGAAGTGGCACCTTAACTTTATAATGACGTAAGAAGCGTCCAACCTTTGCAAACAGGTGTCATTCAATTATTGGTATTATCATTCCGGGTCTGAACCATAAAAGGAGTGCAGATTTTCTTCTATAGCTAAGTGACTAGAGTACTGAATGTTGCTGAGAATTAAAGTAGAGTGAAAGGAATTCCTTCATTTGCCAAACGCGAGAATCCTAATTTGGAAAATATATGAAGAAAACTGTGGCGTCTAATAGGATTAAACGGTGTTAAAGTATTTTGAGAAATATAACCATTAACAATATCAGAGTGAAATTATTATTATTAATATATATTTACGTTTCTATTCAAATAAATAGCTCTTAAAATGAATAATTATAGACAAATCAGAAGTCCAATAATTTTTAATAATTATGTTCGACGTTTAGATACGGCTGGAGTCCTAAGGAGCCCGCTACTAACCTTGGCAGCTGATATGTCACCGACTAAAACCCCGTTCTACAGGGCTCAGAGTGCACTTTATTGTTTCCCGATATTGTTATCTTTAGGCCTAACTTACGCTATTTTTTCTTTTTTCTTTGCAAAAAAAAATTTACGACTAAAAAGTAACATTTCAAACTTAAATTTTAATGTATTGTATATTTATTTAAGGCCTCATATATCTCCACAAAATATTGACGCTCACTAAATAACACTGAAGTTATATGTCACAACAACTGGGTGATGATTTTCCACATTTCTATAGTTTTATTTCATTTGGCACATATTTCTCATACTCTTCTATGTCTCGGACTAGAGATATTTCCGACACGTGCTACAATGTAAGCTATAAACAGAATATACAATACTATACCATTGTAAATGCCAACGTATCACAATGTACAGTTGACTCTAGGGTTTTACCATGCAGTTTACCTTTATTTAAAATTTTTTAAACCCCAAATAAATGTGTTGTAAAATACTAAAGCTTAGAAGTCTGTGTAAATTGCCTGTTGTTTCTCATGTTTAACACCTGCCCTTTGGTAGACATTATCGATATCACAGATATTCTGCAGACATCTTGGTGTTGCTTGTTTCTTACTGAACAACTAGCCTGTGTATTATTTTACGCTCTTCCAATGACGTTAACATTGGTTTTGGCGGTATATCGCCTTTTCGAAGGCAAGATTTACTGCCTGTCAATCAACGTAAAAATATGTTCACACAGAAAAGCTTATATATGACACGTTTACTTTAATCGAAACATCTCTGCACGGAATAAAATACCAAAAGATAACGTCCGACGAATGTTGTACAAATATCTGTCAGTAATATTTCATGTTGAAATGTAAGTTCAAACAGCAGCTTTATCTTTGGGCTTAGCGAGAGAAACGCTCTCTATCAGTGGCGTAGGCTACTCACTGCATCAACAAAACTAAACGGCAAATGAAACATTAAGTCTTTAATAAGATCTGATACAATTTTATTTAGTATTTCAAGTTTATATATATATATGTATATATATATATATATATATATATATATATATATATATATATATATATATATATAAAGAACTAAGTCAAAATACAAATAAAAGAATTATAATTGAATTCTTGTATTTGTATTTTGACTTAGTTCTTTATTAATACACAAAAAACATATTGCGATATTTATATATATATATATATATATATATATATATATATATATATATATATATATATATATGTGTGTGTGTGTGTGTGTGTGTGTGTGTGTGTATACTTTAAAGTAAAGTATATTCACAATATAAAGAATTCAGTAGTTGACAAAAACGATTATGGTAATGATTATGATAGATTCATGCTAATAAATTAAAACCAATGAAATAGATCATGAAATAATTTGTAGAAAAAAATACACTCAAAATAGTATTAAACATTTCATGTAATATTTTACTAATAATGTAGATAAACCATTATTTGCAATAACAACAAGTAGGCTTGAATTATTCAATATACCATTCTAGTTACTGTTATTTCAAAAATATTATTCAATAGGTAAAAACTTTACATTATAACAACTTTTAATTGTCAATTGGGCCAGGAGCGTAAATCGAAATATAAAATATATTCGCCTAGAAAGAAAATTAGATGGATTTGTAACAATATTCTAATTTTCTTCTAGAATGTACGTAAGTATGATGTCATTGTTTCCTGTCATTATTGTCATTTTTTGACTGATGAAGGCTCTCCGAAATATGTTGACAAGACTTAATAGAACAATGATAGGAGAAGCAGAAAACGAAATTACACTACATGATAAAACAGTCTTTATAAAGTTTTGTGCATAATTCGTTAACATAATTTCACAAAAAAGGTAATAATATTTGTTAGTAGGCGCGACTTAGGTCCTTCATCTCGTAGATCCTGATTGGTAAACGGTGGAAGTTTCAGTGGATCAAGACAAGTAATGATCGAAGTTTATCTCACATAAATTGGAGCTACTGATGATGATTGCTGTGTTTAGAAAAATGTGCATAGTTGTTCTTACACTGCAAAATTGATTTTCTTTTAATTTAATTTTGTTTGCAACAAGAGTTTATTCTGTATATATTTCAAATGAGACCCGGACTGTGAGCCAGCCGTCTAGAAGCAGGGGCTTGAGCGCGCGCCTCCTTGTTGGCGTTGGACTGCATGTGGGGAAGGAGGTGGTGAGTTAGGTTAGATTAGAAACAATGGATTTCGTTATCCTAACAGTATAATTATCATGTGAGTCTTTTAGTAATAGATTTGAGTTGCGTCAAGATTACTTTCTTGCATAGTTTTTTAAATAATAATTAAATTAAGCCCACAATTTTGATATGTAATAAAAAGGTTTCACTCCTGTTCCAGACAGTGAGATTGCATAGTAGATAAAGCAAAGTACTATCAAAGGTTGAGCCGGCGAACGAGTTAGAAGGGTAAGAACCTCCTAAACTCTAGGGCTCACAGTCCTGAATCCATTCCAAACAGATAATAATAATCTTGTTTTTTAAACTTAAATAATCACAATAATAATATTATTATTATTATTATTCAATACTTTTCTTTATCTTAATCTATATATTATAAAATTAAAAACCTGCTGTAAGTGCATTTAAGACACATGAATAAACTTATATAAAACAAGTCAGAATTGTATCCCGTTCGATTTATCTTCTTTGTTTGAAACTCATTTTCGGTTTGTTGTTTCCGTAGGGCAAACTGTAATAGCAGAAGGGACAAACAACATCACTTGGAAACTATCAACTGTCGAAAGCTCTGACTTCGCAACGACTCCAGTTTCCCTGCCGTTCTTCGAGAACGCTTCTGGACATGATAACCTCACCGTAGAACTAGGATCGATAGCTTATTTTTCCTGTAAGGTTAATAACCTGACAGACAAAACTAGGGTAGGTAACGTTATATCGAAAAAATTATATCTGTAGTAATAATTTTAAAATATAAATTATAATGATAGAATCGGAAATTGTTTTTTTACACCTCTTGCAAATATCGTATAACACAGTTTAGACCATAGATGAAGTCGGGTAATACAAAGTTTTACTTCTATAGTATTTCTATCGTGAGATTTTCTCACTCCCATTTATAAACTGTTTGATAAATATAAAAAATATTTTTAGAAATCCCTTCACTTCCTGTATTTATAAGAAGATTACTTACATACTACTTCATTTAAACATCTTTAAAATGTACCAATGAAAGCAAAATATGTTGTTAATCATACAAAATTTGTGTTTTTTATTTACTTGTCAATACATTCAAACCTACAGAGCCTACTGTTTAATTTGAAAATACTCTATTACAAAACAATAAAATTCGTAAAAGCTAAAACATAATAATAGTAAAAAATATTATAACAATTCTTATTTTACTTTTTATATACTAATAAGAAATATTTTAATAATTGTAGACCTTTCGTTTATTTTAATAACTACTTACAAGACTGTTTTTAGACTAAATATAAATTTATAAAATACATTGAATACAAATAATTATATTGAAAATTATAACTGACTGTGGAATACAAATCCAAAATGTCAGACAATTTGGAAATTTATTTGTTAAAATAAAGCCAATTTAAATAAAGATGGTGGAGCGAATTGTATAAATTACATCTTGCAATGTTAAATCTCAGTAAAATAATAAAAGGTCATTTACTAATAATATGCTACATTAAATGTTTTTAAGAGATAGTTATATGCCAGTACAGCTTTGTTTTATGGGACATAATAAACCTCTAAAATTAGACTACGTTTTTAAAAGTTTATATAATAAAAAGAGCATTTAAATGCATATTTTCATCTTATATTATCTTTCTAAAAATTAGATTTTTTCGTAACATGTAATGGAATTACTTTCGTAAGATTCAGATCTGTTGTTTAGTAGTTTGTAACCTGACATTACTTTCTGGCCTTTTGTTTAGTTTGCAATTTGACATTAATTTATAAAATATATTTCCTAACATTGAATTTGCACAAATATTATTGTAAGGGGATTTTTTAGGTTTGATAAAGTGAAAAATCGACAAAAAAAGTTGAAAGTGCCTTCAAACTAAAAATGGAAGCTGCCTTTAAAAGATTTTCATGACTGATGTCCGGGTCTAATCATGATGAATTATATGCGATCAATCACTCGGTATTCGTTAAATGCATAATTTATAGGTTCATAAATGGACGACGCCATCTTTAAAAGCTAAGATAAACATCTCTACCATTTGCGAACTGAAAAAAATTATTACACAAAACAAATTATACTGTACAATTAATTTGCTAGGCCTATTTATTAATATAAAATATACTGTATATGTACATTGAATCAGTTTGTTTTACTAAAAATGTTTCAGGTCTCTTGGGTTCGGCGAAATGACGGAAAATTATTTTTACTGTCAATAGGAACTGAAAAATACGTAAATGACAGGAGATATTCCGTCCAGTTTAGGCAACCCAACGACTGGCAGCTTCTATTGCGAGATGTTAACGAGGGGGATGAAGGTCATTATGAATGCCAAGTTAATTCACACCCCCGCATTGTGTACAAAGTATTCATGCACGTCGCAGGTAAGGGGTTGTTCCTGTTTTGTTTATTCAATGTTTGTTTAGTCGCTTACTGAATATTGAAATAAACAAAAGACCGAATGCTAAACTCCAGCACTCTGCATGGTATCCAATAACAATTTTCATCCAAACCTATTATTAATTTTTCAATAGTTTTGTTGACATTCTTTTATATTTAATTAAATTGATTAACGATTTATTTAAAATTGACTTCAAATAATCTATTTCTTACATATAGACTTTCTTTCAAAAAAAAGGAAAGGAATAGAAAAAACCATGAAAGAAACTAGCAATACGAATAATAAAATAATGAAATTAGAGAAAACACTTGAACATATATATGTTACATAATATGTTATATATGACTATATTATATGTAATATTTAGGAAAACTGTTTGTAAAATATTTGAACTTGTGAGATTATAGCCCACTGACGCTATCTAACAAAGGGCAGTCACATGTAAAACTTTCGGCCCAAAACGGTTACTGCACGAACCTGGTATACTATATATATGATTATACTTCTAAATATTTTATTGTGGATAAATCAAGACGTGACTCGATAAGTGAAAAAACGATTTATTTGGAAAATGCAGATTTATGGTGAAAAATCTCTAAAAATGCAGAAAAAGCAAGTCCAGCGAACTCCTGCTCTAGGAAAAGTAAGAAATGTTTCAACTCACGCCAATGGAAAGATAATTAGGGACAATTTATTCGAATTATTCATTTAATAATAAATAAAAGTTTTGCTGTATACCGGTAATTGAGAGTACAACAAAATTATGTATGTATAACTAGCAGTAAATGCTACAACTTTAAACCCAATTAAAATAAATCTATTATTGTAAAAACTATTAGCTGCATATGAATTAAAAACCCTTCGAGTCAAAGATCCTGTAGGAAAATTTGAGTAAGGGTAAGTTATAATATGTACCGACAGACTTTTGAATAAATTATTTTTGAAGTTTTGATTTTATTTAAATTAAAAATAAGTTGTATCTATTTAATTTGATAATACGAGTAAACTTTTAACTAATACAGTTGTATAAAACAACATTGAACTTTAAAACGTTTCCTCGTACTATAAATTATATTCCGTTGTTCTCAAACTGTCTAAAACACTCCAATATTCCTTCCAGAAGAAATATACGACTGCCTGTCCACAGGTGCCAAAGGCTAGGTTGTAGCTAGTGCATCTGCTGACATAGAATTATAAACAATACTCTACTACTGAAAATAGCTCAAACATTCAACAGAAATTGAGTAGTCATTACTGATTTAAAATTATTATAGTGTAATATATTCTGTATTATAGGAGAAATTAAACATTTTCTATAACCATGAATTTAGTAACTGGATACTGATAGGCTAAGCAATTTTCAAGTTGTATCCATTTTTACATTCTTTTGCATGATTTGTACAATATGATTTGTTTCGAAATTTTTTACGTATTCAAATTAATACTAATACCAGCTTAACCTTCCAATTATGCTAATTATAGACAGACAGTAATGTATTACTAAGTTAGTTTGGTCCCGACAAAACAAAGAACTAGACACGATATATTTTATTCCATAAGTTATTTTAGTGCGACGATGCCAAACCTTAGTTACTGAGACGTAATCGATTCTCTGACACTATACAACCTCGTGAAGTAGGGACTACTGGGGTAACGACAACCAGTATTTATTTTATAAGCTACTTTAGTGCGACGATGCCAAACGTTTGTTACTGAGACGTTATCGTGACTGTGACACTAGACAACCTCGTGAAGTAGGGACTACTGGGGTAACGACAACCAGTATTTATTTTATAAGCTACTTTAGTACACCGATGCCAAACCTTTGTTACTGAGACGTAATCGTTTCTCTGACACTATACAACCTCGTGAAGTAGGGACTACTGGGGTAACGACAACCAGTATTTATTTTATAAGCTACTTTAGTGCGACGATGCCAAACGTTTGTTACTGAGACGTTATCGTGACTGTGACACTAGACAACCTCGTGAAGTAGGGACTACTGGGGTAACGACAACCAGTATTTATTTTATAAGCTACTTTAGTACACCGATGCCAAACCTTTGTTACTGAGACGTAATCGTTTCTCTGACACTATACAACCTCGTGAAGTAGGGACTACTGGGGTAACGACAACCAGTATTTATTTTATAAGCTACTTTAGTACACCGATGCCAAACCTTTGTTACTGAGACGTAATCGTTTCTCTGACACTATACAACCTCGTGAAGTAGGGACTACTGGGGTAACGACAACCAGTATTTATTTTATAAGCTACTTTAGTGCGACGATGCCAAACGTTTGTTACTGAGACGTTATCGTGACTGTGACACTAGACAACCTCGTGAAGTAGGGACTACTGGGGTAACGACAACCAGTATTTATTTTATAAGCTACTTTAGTACACCGATGCCAAACCTTTGTTACTGAGACGTAATCGTTTCTCTGACACTATACAACCTCGTGAAGTAGGGACTACTGGGGTAACGACAACCAGTATTTATTTTATAAGCTACTTTAGTGCGACGATGCCAAACCTTTGTTACTGAGACGTTATCGTGACTGTGACACTAGACAACCTCGTGAAGTAGGGACTACTGGGGTAACGACAACCAGTATTTATTTTATAAGCTACTTTAGTGCGACGATGCCAAACCTTTGTTACTGAGACGTTATCGTGACTGTGACACTAGACAACCTCGTGAAGTAGGGACTACTGGGGTAACGACAACCAGTATTTATTTCATAAGCTACGTTAGTGCGACGATGCCAAACCTTTGTTACTGAGACGTTATCGTGACTGTGACACTAGACAACCTCGTGAAGTAGGGACTACTGGGGTAACGACAACCAGTATTTATTCTATAAGCTACTTTAGTGCGACGATGCCAAATCTGTGTTACTGATGTGTTATCTTTACTCTGACACTGAACTCCCCCGTGAAGTAGGGAGTACTGTGGCAATCACATCTAGTATATATTCTATAAACCTCGTTAGTGCGTTGATGACAAACCATTGTTTCTGACGTGTTATCTTAACTCTGACGTTGAACTCCAGCATGAAATAGGGAGTACTGTGGCATCCACATCTACTATTTATTCTTTAAACCTGTTTAGTGCTTTGATGACAAAACATTGTTACTAACACGTTATACTAACACGACTCCTCCGAGAAGTAGGGATTCCTGTGTCAATCACATCCAGTATATAATCTATAGGTTATTTTAGTGCGTTGATGACAAACCATTTTTACTGACGCGTTCTGACACTGGACTCCCCCGAGAAGTAGGGATTCCTGTGGCAACCACATCCAGTATTTATTCTATAAGCTTCTTTAGTGCGACAATGCCAAACCTTTGTTACTGAAACGTTATTGCGACTGTAACACTGAACTTCTCCGAGAAGTAGGGAGTTCCATGGCAACCACATCCACTATTTATTCTATAAGCTACCTTAGTGCGACATTGCCAAACCTTTGTTACTGAGACGTTATAGCGTCTCTGACAGTGGACTCCCCCGAGAAGTAGGGATTCCTGTGTCAATCACATCCAGTATATATTCTATAGGTTATTTTAGAGCTCCGTTGCCAAACCTTTGTTACTGACGTGTTATCTTGACTCTGACACTGAACTCCCCCGTGAAGTAGGGAGTACTGTGGCAACCACATCCAGTATTTATTCTATAGGCTACTTTAGTGCGCCGTTGCCAAACCTTAGTTACTGACGTGTTATCTTCAATCCGACACTGAACTCCCCCGTGTAGTAGGGAGTACTGTGGTAACCACATCCAGTAATTATTCTATAAGCTTCTTTAGTGCGACAATGCCAAACCTTTGTTACTGAGACGTTATTGCGACTCTAACACTGAACTCCTCCGAGAAGTAGGGAGTTCCATGGCAACCACATCCAGTATTTTTATTCTATAAGCTGCTTTAGTGCACCGATGTCAAACCTTTGTTACTGGGACGTTATCGCGTCTATGCACTGGACGCTGTAAGACACTATGACTCTGGACTCCCCCTAGAAGTAGGTATTCCTTTGTCAACCACATCCAGTATATTTTCTATAGGTTATTTTAGTGCTCCGTTGCCAAACCTTTGTTACTAACGTGTTATCTTGACTTTGACACTGAATTCCCCTGTGAAGTAGGGAGTACTATGGCAACAACATCTAGTATTTATTCTAAAAACCTCTTTAGTGCGTTGATGACAAACCATTAATACTGACACGCTCTGTCACTGAACTCCCCGTTGAAGTAGGGAGTACTGTGGCAACTACATCCAGTATTTATTCTATTAGCTACTGTAGTGCACCGATGCCAAACCTTTGTTACTAAGACGTTATCGTGACTCTGACACTGAACCGCTCCGCGAAGTAGGGAGTACTGTGGCAACCACGTCCAGTATTTATTCCATAAGCTACTTTAGTTCGCCATTGTTAACCTTTGTTACTAAGACGTTATCGTGACTCTGACACTGAACCGCCCCGAGAAGTAGGGAGTACTGTGGCAACCACGTCCAGTATTTATTCTATAAGCTACTTTAGTTCGCCATTGATAACCTTTGTTACTGAGACGTTATCGTGACTCTGACACTGAACTCCACCGTGAAGTAGGGAGTACTGTGGCAACCACATCTATTATTTATACTATAAGCTACTTTAGTTCGACAATACCAAACCATTGTTACTGAGACGTTATCTTGACTCTGACACTGAACCTCCCCCCCCCCCGAGAAGTAGGGAGTACCTTAGCTACCACATCTAGTATTTATTCTATAAGCTACTTTAGTGCGCCATTGTCAAACCTTTGTTACTGAGACGTTATCGTCACTCTGTCATTGAACTCCGCCGTGAAGTAGGGAGTTCTGTGACAACCACATCTAGTATTTATACTATAAGCTACTTTAGTTCGCCATTGTTAACCTTTGTTACTAAGACGTTATCGTGACTCTGACACTGAACCGCCCCGAGAAGTAGGGAGTACTGTGGCAACCACGTCCAGTATTTATTCTATAAGCTACTTTAGTTCGCCATTGATAACCTTTGTTACTGAGACGTTATCGTGACTCTGACACTGAACTCCACCGTGAAGTAGGGAGTACTGTGGCAACCACATCTAGTATTTATACTATAAGCTACTTTAGTTCGACAATACCAAACCATTGTTACTGAGACGTTATCTTGACTCTGACACTGAACCCCCCCCCCCCGAGAAGTAGGGAGTACTTTAGCTACCACATCTAGTATTTATTCTATAAGCCACTTTAGTGCGCCATTGTCAAACCTTTGTTACTGAGACGTTATCGTCACTCTGTCATTGAACTCCGCCGTGAAGTAGGGAGTTCTTTGGCAACCACATCTAGTATTTATACTATAAGCTACTTTAGTGCAACAATACAAAACCATTGTTACTGAGACGTTATCTTGACTCTGACACTGAATCCCCCTCCTCTGAGAAGTAGATAGTACATTAGCAACCACATCTAGTATTTATTCTATAAGTTTTTCAGTACTCCGATGCCAAACCTTTGTTACAGAGACGTTATTGCGACCCTGTCACTAAACTCCCCAATGACGTGCCATGGTGACCCCATCCAGTAACTAAAAGTGGCAGATGTGATATGGACACTAAAAATATGTAATTGAAAATAAAACTTAAAATTGTTAAATGTAAACCAGTAGTTTAAAATAAGTCATTGCAACGAGTTATGAAGAAAGGGGTTAGAGACGTGAGGAAGATAAAAGACGACAGATAACGTCTAAAAATTAGTAAACATATCTTTTGCTGCTTTAGAAAACAAAATATTTAGAAAGAGTATAAATAGAAATAGTTTTCAAGCATCCAACCCTAGCCTAACTAGAATAACAATAAGTGTAAAACAAAGTCATTTCAGTAATTAACTCGTATGTATAAAATAATAAGAAATTACTACCTGGTCTCTAAATATAATCCCCTACATAGGGTGTTGCCCTTCTTGTCATAACTAATCCTTTCATTCCTGGACACCAGATGCGAGCAGGAATACAGGCATCTTGTATTGAGCATCATCAAAATGAGCTTCTTTAAAATAATAGCGTATATTTAAATAGTGTATTTTAGCTTGGTAATAGATAAGGTAAGAATGGGGTAAATTGTCCATATGTATTATGAATCGAACTTTTACTCATACTTCGGGCCTGATAACATTAAGTCTCTCAATCATGAGGACGCAAGTCTTGGGATGGATACCTAAGATTTTGTGGCTGAACTCTTTGGGGTGGACGGTTTGTTTGAGGTAGAAAGTCCCCACAGTCTACTCAGTAGAATTAAGCTGGTCGAGAACAATCGTTTTCTAGATTAATGGTTCCATTTAGTTGCAAGACAGAACACATCATAACTTTTATTAAACGGATATTGATTGACGTTAATACTTTATAAAATAGGTACTATCAGTCTAGTGTAGTGTCTTTCAATTTATATATCTTTGTAAATAAGAACACTATTTTATAATAATGACTGTAGCCACCTACTGTCTAATAAGCAGTTTTGTTTATAACTCGTTTTTATGCAGAGCCTCAAAACCGTATACAAGGGGGATTCCTTTATTTCAAAAATCGCTTATGATTTGCCTTATTTTAAAGACAATAATACCCTCCTAATTTTATATAATGACATTAATTGACTGGAATATTTTCAAAGGTGTTTTATATTTTGTAAAATAATGCGTAACTTTTATAAAAATAACACTTTATAGCATAAGTAGTCAGAATACATTAAGTGCAAGTAGTGAACAGTAGCCAAACCTTCTTGGTACTTCAAAAGCATTAAAGAAATTAAAAACAAATTAGAAGTGAAATGTCAGCGTCATAAATAAGAGCGGCCAAGTGTTAGCGGGCAGAGATACAAAGCTAAGTTGGGAATGTTGTTCCGAGGCAGAGTTGGTTAGATTTATTGTAAAGCCACCGCTTTGCCTTAGGGTAACCGAGGATTTGTTGAAACAAGATATATATATATATATATATATATATATATATATATATATATATATACATATTTACAGAAATATTTCCTTTATCGGACAACTATTCGTCTTTTACGAATTTGTTTTTAACGTTAAATTACAAAAGAATATAAAATAAAGAGATCTTGATATTAATTAATAACTACAAAATTTATTAATACTTATTTTCGAAGATAAATATTGTCAGGGTTATTTTTTTTTGTCAAAGCTACTTTTAGGTAAACAAAACGTTATTTGAAATTTGGGAAATTTCAATTTGTTTTAACAATATTTCAATTAAAACGATAAGAGATTAAAAGCGATAGTAAAATTTATACTGAAATAATTAGTTCGATTGCTATAATTTTGTACAACAGTATACACAGTACTATATATGTTATATACACTCATTATATACTAAATTTGGATTTTACGAAAGAATGTTAAGTTTAATTTTTACTTTAGTAGTTTTCTGATTCCTGACCGCCCCTAGAGTAGATAGAGAGAGAGTATTGCCCGGATACGACGAAGCACCAAGAGGACACTACAGAGACGATACCTATGTGCTGAAGATAACTTAGAAAAAACATGGTAAAAGTGAATAATAGTGAACAGAATGCACAAAGGTAGATCAATGGAGATCTACAAATCCGTATGTGAAACACTGTCTACATGAATTCAATTTCAAACCAATGGCGTCGTAAGTCATGTAGCTGGTTTCAGCTCCCCGAGACAGAAGGAGGGGAATGGTGCACCCTCGAATCGATTGACTAGCGTTAGTATAAAATGAGGCTTTTGGAAGAGGTTATAATTTAGGACCTAGATTGACACAACCCCCGGGATAAGACCGTGATATAAGCAGCGGCTTTTAAAAATATATTTCAGACCCGTAGAACCTTCCAAAAACCTCGTTCTCCATACCGCTGCTGATTAGCTCGGTCCAGATAGTGGAATCGGACCTTTTTTTTAAGTCTCGGATAACATTAAATAAGGGCTTGGATCTTCAGAATAAGGATAAGGTATTAAGCAGGAGTGCCTGCATCCCTACATCCCTGCATCCCTACGTCCCTACATCCCTACGTCCCCACTCGACCTTGAAAGCTGTACGGGTAACCAATTACAACTCTCACCTATTTATACCTGGTATTTTATTATCTAAAATGGGAAACTACCATAAGCAACATAGTAAACACTAAATCAATATAGTGTCGATAAGTGGCGTATAAACTGCACACTGGACAATACTCTACTGTATATTGTATGCCATACAGTATGTAGCCTATACCGTATGTTAAACGGTATCTCTGCATACAATATGTTATAACCATGAATTGTATGACTAAAAAGCAACCGACCCTTTATTGCTATACTTTTTAAATTTATTTCAGTAGTATTTTTAGAAATTTAAATTGCATTATACTACCATTAAATAGTTTTCACAGCTACTATAATTGACAATATTATCAATTTCTTATTTAATAAATGCTTTATTCACATTGAAAATTATTGGTCTTTACTTTGGTAACGTCGGATTTAAGTAAAATTTTATAACAATATTTTTACTCGTTATTTGTTTTATTTAGGTATTTAATTAGGTATTGCAATAAAGTGTTTAATTGGTTACAACTAGTGTTTAATTAGAGTATTATGCATTAGAATTCGCAGTGCATTGTATTATGGAAATGCTTAGAATTTGTCTTCCTAACATTGTCAAGTTTGTTACGTCTAGAATAAAACAAATATTTTTGGTGATCAGTAACTCAATAGAGTATTATACGTTAGAAACGAATTTCAGTTTATATAATCCTGACAAATAGGTCAGAAAAATTTGAATTCAAAACAAACTGAAGTAACAAACTTTTGGTAGGAAAATACGTTGTAATTAAGTTACACCTACTTGTGAAAATAAAGTTGTGAGACTACTTCTAACTTCAAAACTGAGTCGATAAATCTATCTGTTGTTCGGCTGTGAAGCGTGCCTTAGAAGAAGAGCATATTGTAAGGTCTACACCATACATTTTAAATGTGTAGTGTCTGAGGGGGCGACAATATGTATTAATCTTTGCAAATTGGCACTGCTTAGAATTAGTTTTCGTAACATTGTCAGGTTTGTTACATATAGAATTAAACAAACATTTTTGGTGTTCAGTAACTCAGATGATAATGAAAAAGTAAAAATGGGTTCAATTTGTGAATACCACAAATGTAATGAATACCGGTAAAAACAGAGAGTCTGCTAACCGAGTAACAGTCAGGCTAAGTCTACATAGTGAGGGATAGTAAGGAGCAGTATGCAAAATTTGTGTAGGAGTATTGGAAAATAAAGTTAAGAATGAGGGAGTAGTATGAGTAAGGGCAATCAGAGAAACTAAAATAAGATAAGAGGGTGAGTGTAAGAAGGGTCATCCGGAGAAACCTTTGTCCGAAAGGAATATAAGTACGTATACGGGTTCTTGAAGAAATCTATGTAGCTATGTAACGAAGAGAGGGGCTTTATATTTAGAGCAAACCCGATAAACCCATGTACAAGTATAGGAAAATATATAGGTAGGGGTACTTTGAGAAAACCTAAGCACGAGGAGGCTGTATTTATAAGTAAGAGCAATTGGAGAAACCTTTGTTTGAGGGGGGGAAGAAATTTATGAGCAACCGTAGATAACTGAACTAAGAGGACGAGGAAAGATATAAGTAGGGATAGACGTAATAAACTTAAGTAATAGAGGGAAAGATATATAGGGAAGGGTGAAAGGTTACTACTAGAAGTCCGACAAGATATAACTAAAAGACAAAGAGAAATATGTGAGTAGGTGCAGTCGAAGAGGGTTAATTTTGAGATAAGGAGAATGGTACAACGTAGGAGAGTCAGGACAAGTTGGAGGGAGACGAAACGTACATGTGGAGAGAAGAGAAACGGTATTACTAGGGTCGGACAGAATAAACGTATGTAATGGAAGTGAAAATATATGTAGGGTCATAAGAAAAGATGTTATTAGAAGTTAAACTCTACGCAAAGACAGGAAGAAAGATATAAATAGGGGCAGTAGAAGGAAGTCACGTTAGGGATGGATATAAAGGTATACGTAGGAAAGTCATGGCAAATTGAGAGAAAGGGGAAGGCCGTGAGGTAAATAGTAGATCTGACATAGTTCCATAATGAGCAGTATTCAGTTATTAGGTATAAATTTAATCGCTTTGCCAACTCGACATTAAAACTTTAGATTCCATAGGGGTTTCAGTCGGTTATTGTTCTTTATTTCAACAAGTTACTACGATACCGCAGCCAATACCTTAATGTGACTCACACAAACGTTGTTACTATATATAGTTCTTTTAAATGTCAATACTTTGGACTTCTCATCTTTATTACAATTGAAGTTCAATGTTCTTAAGCGGCAAAAAGTTATAAAACCTTTTTAATTCTTACTGAAATGTTCCAATGAAATGCGGGACCGAAAACATTTCTTTTTAAGCCTAGCCTTGTCTCTAACAAAAAGAAAAATTCTGCACCATTTTAATTTCCGTTGTGACGTTACTTACTCTCCTTAATTAAAAGTAGAGACTTCAGTACCTGGAGTGTTAAAACACAACTCCCCTTATTAAAGGTTTTCCACAGAACTCTGTGCTTTATTACTGGCTTACAAGCGCCACTAATTGCACTATAGTTTCCGTGCTAATGGTTCAATTAATACACGAAATATATGCGACGAATTTTCATATAAATATGGAATTCATATTTGTATTTTATGGAAAATTATAATTTAATTTATATAAAAATCTATTAGTTTAATGAACATTACAGGTTTCTTAATTAATATTATGTTTATTATTTTAGCTGGCGAATTACAGAAGAACATTTTCACCATTTTAAGCAACTTTTGTAGCATAAAGGTAAATTTTTGTGTTCTCTTTGTAAGAACATCAATGAATTTTCGAAAACAACTACAGTTACTCCATTGTAACTAGTCTGTACGAAAATAATTTGTTTTTGAATATGTTAATGGTCTCATCAGGTGAAAATTTCCAGCGATGTTAATTGATAAAAATAATTCGTTTTACAGAAATTATATATTGGTATGATTTTAATATTTGATTATAAATCGATTATAATGCATACCAATACAATTCTAAAAGGATATATTAATACCACTATTGTATTAATATATTATTATTGACAGTTCCAGATATGGAGATCGCCGACGAACGAGGTTTACCGATAAAGAACAAATTCTATGACCGAGGCAGCACAATAGAACTTAAGTGCATCATAACAAATGTTCCGCAGCCGGAAAGTTTTATCCTTTGGAAGCACAACAGACGAATTTTGAACACAGACACAACAAGAGGGGGGATCAGGTAGCTGTGTAACGAGAAACCTTTCTGTTAATTATATTCTATATCTACTCCACATAAAGTTAGCAATTTGTTCTGATTAGTTTGAATTAATTTGCTATTTAATTTTCATCGCCTAGTAATTATAGTACTGCGTTCTTGACGAACATAATAAACAAATTTCTGTTATACTGAGACAACATCAATTTTTTCCTCGTACACATTTAATTTTTTGCTTTTTACATTTCGTAATGCATTTAGTAGTGCTTGCCTAATCGAATTCTTGCATTCAAATTACCGTTAGGAACAAAATTAAATAATAAATAATAAAATGTACTCACATTTTATATAGAATAGTCCCCAAAAGAAAAAGAGAAACGAAAAATTGTGTGCAAGAATTTGTTTTTTACAAGAATCACTAACCCAACATCTTGCATAGAAACAGCTGTACTTTATATTTTTATGCTGTTAGTGTTCAGTTAAAGTAATTTCATGCACAAAAGTTTCTAAATGTACCAGCATTTGAAATGCATACATTCCTAATTTTATCATTACGTTATTAATTAATAAAAATATTTACACAAAAATAAGTATAAACACAAATATAAACATATTCAGGTGAGTGAATGTTACCTAGTTCCCATTCCTCTAGTGTAACAGCCTCTAACATTGATCCGAACAGAATGACTGGTAGTTTTGAGGATAGTTTCCTTAAAAGATAAATACAAATAATAAATGAAATTTTTATAGTGACGTTTGTGGCAGTATGAAAATCTTTTATTTGATGCGCATATTTTAAAAATAACAATATTTTGTTTTTGATAAAGTAGTATAACAATTAGACGTTTTTGTGTGGTACATATTTCTAATGTGATTAAAAATATTATTCAATCTTATAAAATAAATTTATGGACGACTGAGTAATGTATAAAATAAATTTATGGACGACTGAGTTATGTATAAAATAAATTTATGGACGACTGAGCTATGTATAAAATAAATTTATGGACGACTGAGTTATGTATAAAATAAATTTATGGACGACTGAGTAATGTATAAAATAAGTTATTGTAGTAGTACGTACTGAAAAACTCGTTTTTATAAAGCCCTTAGGATTTAAAATAGGCATTTAAAAAATTTACGTCTAATAAAAGTTAACCTAAAAGATTTTCTTGGCTCGACATTTCGCGTCTGTCCTTATAGACGAAGCTTTGAAGTAAACGACATATCATTTTTCACAACTTCACATTCATCTCTGTTTATTTTTACATCCGTTATGCAGAACTCTATTGATGCCGAAAGGTTTTGATCTCCGTTTACGCATGATTTGTTTCTCCAACTGATCTCTTTTCCACAAGTCTCATACATTCAAAAATAACCTCAGCAGTTTATGACGGTTTCTGAAATGCTTGTTCTAATGTTTATTATATAGAAATAAAATCACAAATATTTCTTTTGTCTACCTGTTTCGAATATATACGGATATATATATATATCTATATATATTTAATTTATTATATTATTAAGACTTTAAAAGAAACGAGGTCTAAACGTATGTATTTCATTAAAAGAGGTGACAAAGTGTTTTTGAGATGTAACTTTCTAAGCCGCAGCACATGTAAAACATGAATGTGAATCGGTAAAGCGTAACATCACGTAGTCATTATAACAAGAATGCATGAGCATTACTTCCTTAAATCTCAATAACTTTTGCATCTCTGGAATCTCTTTTCCTCTGCGGAGTTGTTCTGAAACCTTTCATAGCGTGAGGTCAGCTCTAACTGCTGATTTATGTCTCTCTTGGAGGTTATTAGGAATCTATGTTTATATAATTTCCTAAAATATGCAATATCCTATGTATTCAGACTATATATACTGTGATTAAATTATTAGCTGTTATAGTATCTTTTATACAATTACCGCTTTTATTCTTCTTTGGTTATATTTAATCGTTTCTTAATATCTTTGGAGAAATATAGTTAGGCTATTCAATACACCACGTCAAACGTATTTATTGCTTGATTTAATATAAATAAATAAATATATATATATATATATATATATATATATATACATATACATATATATATATATATATATATATATATATATATATATATATATATATATATATCCCTGGCGAAAAACCAACTTTGTTTATCATCGCCAATCAAAATCTAAAACATAACGCATTATTTTATATATAAGTATGTGTGTGTGTGTGTGTGTGAGCGAGACAGATAGAGTGTGTGTATAAATTTCTTTTTTGTCAACAGTTTCAGCACGTTCAATTTTATTTATTATATTTTGTAATCTGATTCACCATTATATTTGTACTATATAATAATATAGAACGTAAAACTGTATATTCTATTTCTTAAGAACTTTTGAAACTTGGTATTATGCTTCTAATTTTTTCCTAATAAATATTTTTACTTTATGTTTCTAGCGTCAAAACCGATATTATATTGAACGGAGCGAAGAGTCACCTTTTTATCGCAAATGTTCAACCTTTGGACTCTGGGAACTACTCTTGCGCCCTTGGACGGATGGCTGAAACCTACGTTGCAGTGCATGTACTTAATGGTAAAGGACTTATTTATAGCAAAACCTAACCTTTCTAACAACAATTAATTTCTTAGGCTAAAAAAAACCTTTAGTAAAAGAATCACTACTTACTGATATTTTTCAGCAGACGAGTTTCGAACTAGGTCAGTGGGTTGTTCAATGCCATGAGTCACAGATAAGTCACAGCATTGAACAACGCACTGACCTGGTGCAAAACGCGTCTGCTTAAAAATATTATTATTTTTTTTTACCAAGTGATAAAAAAATTTTAATTATAAAAAAAACCTCAAGATGTACAACACAAAACTGCAAATTTTAGTAAATGGATAACCCTTGTATAATCTACTGTAAGGTACCAATTATATATTTAATTTTAAACAAACACACTCATTTATAAAAAAAACAAACTATATAATAGACAAACACTAACAACCTTTTACTCCTTAGGAAATTCCTGCAAGTAACAATGTTCTGATAGGAAAGATTACCTACGGTTGCTCTCAATTTCCAAGCGCCCAATGCAATGCGATCGATAATTCGATATATTCCGCTTGCACAGCAAACAGCATTAACTTTTCTCTCTACAACGTATTCTTAACATTTTCAGTTTTGTTTCGTGTGTGCGGAAGGGGGGATACTACTCCACAAAAATTATTTATATCAATCAGTTTTAACGTTTTCAACGATTTCAAAACGCTGAATTACTTGAGTCTAATATTAGCAGCTACGTTCTTTCATATTGGATGCATTCAAAGTTAATACGTCACTTTCCTGATTATAATATAACTTTTTTACGAATATTTAAAGATTTCAATAATATATTATGAAAAATGTGTTATGGAAAATAAACAAGTAATATAAAAATAGTTTCATGTATGTTCCTACTTAATCGACAAACAAAAATTGTATATAAATTTATTTTAACTTTTTAATTTAAATTGATATAAATATGTCTATACATATGTCCAAATAACAATATTAGGTAGCAAAATAGAAAGCTAATTTTCTTGTATTTTTCCATTTTTTTTCTATACGTGGTATTTAACTATTATTTTTGTTTGTTACCATTTACATGGCTGTCGGCGCAAGACAAGTAGTTTCTTTTCGCTTTCCTCTCGGGTCTGAAGCAAGGTTCAATATAGTTAATCCAGTTTTTTTTGTTTTATTCCTTTCATTCATTTGAGCACTATTTATGATATTGTGTGTATCAACGGCTATTGTTGTACGATGGAGGTTTCGACAACAATCAGAAATATTCATATACATCTTGAGTCATACATTTACAACTATAAGAAAGTGGCCACATTTCTAAAGTACTAGACTTCGAACATGAAGATACACAGTTCGAATCTGTCCTATACCTACAAAATTTTATAATTTAATATTAACACCAATTTTCATCCACTACAAGTTTAAAAAAAATCTTTTTGAACTTGATTGTATGAATCACAGCATATTTTATGAACGATTGAAAATATGTACAAGATATATGTCAGATGAGTGGGAGCTAATAAAAGGAATTTAAAAAAAGAACGAATATCTATGTAGTGTTTAAATATTCGGTTTCTCCAATACAAACTAACATAATATATTTCTAATGCTAATGAACTATTCTGTTTTGATGTTATCACAATAATATTAGTTTCTCAATCTCTTTAGAGCGTTTATTTAACGACGGCAAACCCTTCCACATCGCAGCAACCCCAATGGTAATGGTTTATCGTCAGGCAGAGTTTAGTTTAGTATTAGTCTAATTATTGACGTCCGTCAAAATAAAGTTGAAACTTGATACTTCTCTTACAGTGTAGAGAAGGTTACTTGACATGCTAGACACACATCTAGTAAATATTGAAAATTTTATTAGTAAAGAAAATTGTATTATATTTCTTGTCTTATGAAAGATTTTTATAAAGTTTTGATAAATCTTGAATGTAAATACCTACTTAAATTATTATACAATCTTCAATATGTTTTTAAACCTCCGATAACTTATTCAGTATTTCTTAGAACCCGCTAAAAGCGTGGTGGTATTAACCTTAAAAATGTGACAGCTGGCACACACAAACACACACTGCAACGGACCGACCCTACGACTCAAAATTACTATAAATTTAATTTTAATTTATAATCAAAATTAACCCTTTCTTTGTTATATTTAAAACTAAAATTAAATTTTTTCCTTAATTAAAAGCTTCTAATTTATTTGCAAAAATGTACTTTAACTTTTACCTACAAGATTTTAATTTATTTTCAATAACTTCATTTCTATTTATTGATTTAAAGAATCCTTCCATTTTACCATGACATCTCTTAATATTTGACTTTAGTATTTTAAACCAAATAAAAAAAACAGACGTTTGAAAAACAAAATTACTTTTACAAACTTTTATAAATATTTTATATCATTTTTAAAATTCTACAAACCTAATTTTAAAACAACATGACAACAACTAAATCTCATCAAAGTTTACTCATCAAACATAACTTATGTCTATGAGGGTGACATTTATTAAACCTTTTTTATAACCTAAAATTAATTCATAGGACCCACATATTTGTTTCCTAAAATTTTACTTTCCATTCATAAAGCTTTCTGCTAAAACTCAACCTAATTTAATTTTCAATTAAAAATTCAGTGTCATATTTCTAACTCATTTTTTCTGCTTTAAAAACCTTTATAAAATTCTTAAATAATTTTGAAACTATTTATTTTCTTTCATTTACCCTTCTCTCTGGGTCAAAACTATTTTTAACAATGTTATGTTAAAAGCGGCCATGTCTTATGGCATCGCTAAAGTGAAATTCAAATTTAATTTATTTAACAAACTTCTGAGCCTCTTTTTTCTACTAATTAATTAGTGACATTTATTACATTTAAATTTACATTTTGAATTATTTATTTTATTTTCAAAACTGTCTTTACTTTGTTTTCAAAATTATTTCAAACTATTTTTTTTATTATCTGTTAAATCTGTCCGCCATTTTGAGGCAGGTAGCTACCTCAAACTAACCTTATCCCCTCCACTTTCTTCCTTAACAAATTCACTATTCAAAACTAATTTTTATCTTTTGAAATTTATTTAAAGAAGAGAGAAGTTAAAATTTGATCTTTCGGAGTAATCCCACCTCCTGGTCCCATCGCTCTTCAGCACCATGTTACCTAGGTATGGTCTCTCCTTCCCTGCTGCTGACCGTCTTGTTTTTTAGACTCATCCAAAGTTAGCGTTATCTACGTTGCTCGCTTCCTTGGTGTGTTCTTGTCCTAAACAAAGCGTTACGCGTTACCACGCAAAATTAGAATTCTTTATTTTTTTATTTTAAAATTCTGGATCTAGTTCCTTAATAATGATTTAGCACTTCATCTATTTTTAAAACTAGTCTCACTCTCTGTTTTAATCTACTCTTTGTTTAAAATACTGTTTAATGTACTGTGTTCAAATTTATATGTATTTTTATAAATGAATTTAGTTAATTTTGATTCTAAACTGTTGAAACACTTTAATCTGAGGCACTGATCATTTGCTACTCTCGCACTGACTTTATTTTTATTCTAAATACTTCTCTGTTAACAACTTATCTTGAGGACGCCATGGCATTTCTGTTAGTCCACACTCACACACACAAACATAAATATATATATACACGAAGGAATCAAATATTTCAAAAACAAGAATAGTTTTTAGTTTTTATAAACAATATTTAAAAAAACAATTATATATAGTAATAATAATTCTTGTATTTGATATTTTAATCATTTAATATATAGCAAACAAACCTATGAACATATCTAACAGCTATATATATATATATATGGTTATTTATTTATTAATACTGTATAACTTTATTTATGCTGAAAGTATTCTTTTAATTTTATACTCTCATATGTGCTCATTTACTTTATCCCATAGTTAATTAATTTGTTCACTTACTCTACCCCAAATGCTATAAATGTCTACAATAATTGAATATCTTAACAATATCTGCTCCAAATCTTCTTTTTATTGTGTATTTCAAAAGTTATTCCATTCTTCCCTTCAGCAAATGTATTTTATTATATTCTGAATAACAAATTTACTTTTTGTTTCTACTTACAAAGTTTATTTTATTACAATCTGAGTATTAAATGCTTTATATTCTTTTCATCAAATGACTTCTTTCACTTCTCTTTTACGGTATATATTTTTTACACCATTATTTTTTCTTTTTTTTCTTTTACTTTTCTCTACACTAATTTCTATCTCCAGCCCATAGTTTTTAAGTTTTCCCTCTTTCACCATTCTGATACACATATTTGTAACTATTTAAAATAATAACTTTCGAAATATAACACTTGACGCTTACTTTGAAGGCGAGACACCGGCGGCAATGCAGCATGGAGGCAGTTCTCAGCCAATGGGTCTAATCCACCTGCCTGCCCTCTTGTTTCTGTGGGCGCTAACTGCAATCAGGTGACAGCAGTAACTACAGAGACAATAATTATTTATATCCGTTTTACCTTTACTGTCGATGTGATTATGGAATTCAATTGTCTGAGGTTTTAACTGTCATTATTAGGTCATTAGATTTTATGGATGAAATGTATTTGTATATATTACTGTAACGCGTTTATAATGTATATTAAATATTTATTTAAATTGTAAATATAAATTATATTTTTAATTGTCTATTGTTGTGATAAATACATGATGTTTTCCATGTTTATAGAGTTTTTTTGTGTCAAAAAATTGCCTTATAAATGGGTTCAAAGTTTTTCTATCTTCTATGAAGGGGCGACACTATTTATATCTTAAAATCTCTATATAACCAAAATGACACCTGAAGATTATTAATAATCTATATGTTTAATATGGTTTACAAAACAACATTACGTAACAGTTTTAAAAAATTATGACTAGTCGAAGAGAGTGAAAAATAAAAAGTATTTTTTTTTTTTAACATTTGCTCACTAATAAATTGATGGACTAAATTTTATTAAAAATACAACAAACCATCGTTATTTAGTAATGATAGTAGGGAATTAATAGAAATAAAATTATTACTTTTATTAACTGATAAAAAAACTTAATATTTTATTCATTATGTACAGCATAGGAAGCAACAAAACCTAATAATAGGAAAAATACGTTATTATGTGGTTATTTAAAATATGAGATTGTTCAAAAAAATAGTTGAAATTTCTTTTGAAAACGTTTTACAAATATTCTCTAATTAACATCTGAGTGGTGACGAAAACAGATGTTATACTCAACCAGTTCCATTACAGAATATAGAGTAGGTTTGCCATGATACATATTTGGAGTAGTTCATTCTTTTCAAAACTTTAGTGAATAATACTCGTTTAGTATTTTGTAAATAGATTTCTTAATTGCAAAAATGGCCAGAAGTGACTAAAGAAATACTTACTTAGAATCTCGTACAATTTGTATAGGTAGCATTATGAGAGTTGGCAAAAGTAAACTTCGCTTGTATCTTTTGAGAGGTCCCTCGCGTCCTACGTAACCAAATTGTCCACTCTTAGGTTTTCTTTCCCCCTAAACTGTTATAGGTAATTAATGGTAATTGGTAATTGGTAATTGATGTGACAAACCACACACACACACACACACACACACACACACACGCACACACACACACACACACACACACACACACACACACACACACACACACACACACACACACACACACACACACACACACACATACACACACACACACACACACACACACACACACACACATACACACAACACACACACACACACACACACACACACACACACACACACACAAACACACACACACACACACACACAATATATATATATATATATATATATATATATATATATATATATATATATATATATATAAAGAACAAAAGTCAAAACACAAATACAAGAATTCTTCTATTTGTATTTTGACTTTTGTTCTTTATTAATACACAAGAAAACATATTGCGATATTTATATATATATATATATATATATATATATATATATATATATAGCTTTGGAACAATGTTTTCTCACACTTATTTCTTACACTCTATTATGCATAAACAATAATCTTACTTTGTATATTTGGGAGTCCACTTTTGAAAGCTGATTATAAATTACTGGGGTCTTTTTTCCGAGTTTTTTAGGAAAATGGAGGTTTTTGAAGAAGGCAGATGTGGGAGAACGTCGTTGTCACGTGGTGTAACGTTAGTTTTATTTTCGGTTTCACTGCACTGTGGTTTAGTTTCGCCCTGTCTTGAAGTTAATTCTGTCTATTGGGTTAGAAAATTTTATTTTAAATTGTATTTGTACCTGAAAAGATAATTGTTTTACTTGTTCCAAGAAAGAAGAAAACTAGCCCGCAGTGCAGTGAAAACATAAATACTACAGTGACAACGAAATTCTCACACGCCTGCCCACTCTAAACCCCTGATTGTAATATAACAATAGATGAAACTATCTAAGTAATAAAAACAAATTAACCAGCCTGGTACAATTGACAAATATAAAAATGGAATTAAATAAAAATTTTGAAATATCATACTAATTTACAACTATGTTACATTTATTAATAGAATTTGTAAGCAAACAGACGGACAGAATATGGCTGGAGAAACATATCTCCTACAAATCATGACCCTATTAAATAACCTTTTTCTAACGATTGTGATATTTTGCTTTAATAGTACGTTAATTGCTTTATGTTGCTCTTCATTAATTAAATTACAACAATATTTACATACACACAAACGGATTATATATATATATATATATATATATATATATATATATGTATGTATTTATATATATATGTATATAATAAATTTAAATAAACAGCGTACAAGAATTTTCTTACGCATGACTCAAGCTTTTTTCCAGCTACAGAGCTAGCATTATCAAAGGCTAGCTTGTTGTCTCCCTTGAACAATAAAAAGGTTGAAATGAAAAACGTTTCAATAGGATGTGTTAACGAACTCATATCTTTCATAATGTTACCAATGTAGCTAGTAAAAATGTTAACCCGTCTTAAGTAAGATTATCTTTGTAAACTGTTTAATTAAATAAAAAGACATACTATATATATATATATATATATATATATATATATATATATATATATATATATATATATATATATATATACGCAATTTTAATGTACATACGCATTATATACGCAATTTTAATGTGTATGGATTATACATATATATATATATATATATATATATATATATATATATATATATATATATAATCAATACACATTAAAATTGGGTTTAAATATTTTTGTATCAGAAATACGTTTTAATAAAGAAGTGATTTAAAGAGTCACATTTTACGTCAGTCTAAGCTTATCTCTTCATTTATCCTTGTTATATTTTTAGAAAATTATGTCCTGACACCACTACTCCTAGAGTATTTGTCCCCTGTTTAGTGTCGAGGTTTAACACAGTTGTTTGGTAACAATAGTTTCGGAGGACCAATAGTTATTATAATTATATAAACTAATAGTTTGTACTTACGTGCACCATGGAATACACTCTTATCACACTCGCGTATTAAATAAGCGATTTCTGGCCAGAAAACTTGTTCGTATTCCACGCACTGGTCACATTCGGTATAAACATTAATAAAATAGTTACATTCAGGTATTCTAGTACCTAAGGTACGGAGATTGAAAAGTATAATAGTATACTAGAACGTAAGGGTATCTGTCTACACTCCCGAAAGGTCTAACTTGCTCTGCCGGTTAAAACTGCAGAACAAACCTTATCACGGGTGAGCTTTGTCTGACTTTGGCGGCGGGTTTAAAATAAAAGAAATGAGTCTATATTAATTTTAAATACGGAACATACCGGGGGCCTTGAATCCTTCTAGGATTCAAAGAGAACTAACACAAATATAATTTCTTGAGAGTTTATAAAAATAAAAAGTTCATAAAGGAAAATAAAAATATCTCTTTTACAAAAATTGAGCGCACTATGGCGCAAGTTCATTATTAGCGTAGAGGTAGAGGGAAAACCTTGTGAGCAGGTCTTGTCAAAGTTTCCTGCTTTGACTTCAAATGAACCACTCTTACTACACCATCCTTTCCTGGAGAAACACTACCTATCCTAGCCAGAGGCCATGTGAGAGGTGGTGCAGGTTGATTCACTAACACGAGGTCGCCGACGCGCAGGTTGACAGTTGGCACGTTCCACTTCCCCCGTTGCTGAAGAGTATGGATATATTCTAGATGCCATCTCTTCCAAATACGCTGGTGAAAGGCCTTGATTAGCTGCCAGTGCTTGAGTCGGTTGGCAGGAACGTTGAAAATATCCTCTTCTGGAACTGAAACCAATGAAGATCCTATTAAGAAGTGACCCGGGGTGAATGCATTGAGGTCTGAGGCGTCGTTTGACAGAGGTGTGAGAGGTCTCGAATTCAAAATAGCCTCTACTTGAGTTGTGAGAGTGGAAAATTCAAATAGAGTTAAAATATGTTCACCGATGACACGTCGGAGGTGATGTTTTGCACTCTTGATTGCTGCTTCCCAAAGACCACCTTGATAAGGAGCTGCAGGCGGGTTGAAATGAAAGTTGATATTGTGTTGTGATGAGAATTCAGCAAGAGGGGTTCGGCCTGAAGAGATGATGAGATTTTGTAAAGCATTATTCGCTCCAACGAAATTCGTTCCACAGTCAGACTAAATATTTGTGCAAAGACCGCGTCTAGACACAAATCGGGTGAGAGCGGCAACAAACCCATCTGTCGACAGGTCCGATACTACTTCAATGTGTACAGCCTTTGTCACAAGGCAAACAAAGATACAAATATATGCTTTTGTCAAGCGAATCGAGCGCAAATTGTGCATTTTGATGTTAAAAGGACCTCCGTAGTCACTTCCGGTGTTGAGAAACGGACGAGAAAGAGTTAATCTTGCTTTTGGTAAATCACCCATGAGCGGAGATTTATTGTGAGGCTTGTGTCGAAAACATACAACACATTGAAAAATTCGAGAGCGTATTACACTTCGGGCCGAGAGTATCCACACATCCTGTACAAGAAGTGATTGAGTCAATTGAGCGCCCGAGTGTAAATATTTTTGATGATAAAAATCAATAAGAAGGTTGACGACATGATGTCGCTTGGGCAAAATCACAGGATGTTGCACATCCGTAGAAAGTTTTAAAGCGTTGAGACGTCCTCCCACTCGTAGGATATCATCCTTGTCGAGAAAAGGAGATAGTCGGCGGAGTTGTGACGAGGCAGGTGTAGTTGAATCCTTCTTCATGGCAACGATGTAGTCTCTGAACGCTGATTCTTGAACCATCTTGAAAATTGCCAGTCTTGACGCTCTCATTTCCAGAGTGTTGAGAGGACCATCGAGCTTTCTTGAATGACGAGCGTTATGAGTAAATCGCACAATATAACCCATCACACGCTGGAGTCGGCTAAAGTGAGAAAACTGAGTGAGGAGCTCCCATTCATGAGGAGCAGTTGATATAAGAGATATAGGTGAAATGGGTTTCTCTTCTCCTGTGTCAGTAAGTTTTGCAGGCCTAAAATGAGATACAGGCCAGTTATCATTAGATTTTTGTAGCCAAAAGGGGCCGTACCACCATAATGAGTGCTGTGGTAAATCTTTAGGAAGTAACCCACGCGACGCGCAATCAGCAGGATTATCTTCACTCGTTACGTGTCTCCAGTAATGAGAAGGCACTAATTCTTGTATCTAGGCTACCCGGTTGGCGACAAACGTCTTCAATCGATGAAGAGGTGTTTGTAACCGTGTCAGTGTTACTGTCGAATCACACCATAGAAATACAGAAGAAAATTCCACCCTTTTTTCAAAAAGAGAGATAACATATCCCACTAGTTGGGCGAGTAAATGAGCTGCACTTAGCTCTAATCGAGGTACCGTGAGCTCTAACCGTGAGCCTTTTCAGAGGGGCTACCCGAGTCTTCGATATTACTTGCCGAATTAACACAGAGTCGTCGCTAAGTTGGCATCTCAAGTAAACGACGGCGGCATAACCGTTCTCAGAAGCATCTGAGAAACCGTGTAACCCAAATTTTCTCGAGTGAGTTATTCGTAATGCACGAGGAATTACAATATCTCGTAGAGTATTAGCCGAGTCTGTAAAGGTTTGCCATATTTTCAATTGTTCAGATTTAAGTGGTGCATCCCAGTTCAATCCTTTGATCCAGAGTACTTGCATAAAACGTTTGGCCCACATAACAATGGATGAGAGAAAGCCACAAGGGTCGTAAATCTGGGCAGTGATACCGAGTATTTGACGTTTAGTCCTGGAATTGTGAGGAAAATTCCAATTATAGGTAAACGTATCGGTAGAGGGTGACCAGTGAAGACCTAATATAGTGAAATGTGGTTGTTTACTGCCTTGAAGGAATACAGGGATCCCTAAATGAGCATCAGGAAGATCTTGCAGCAGTTGACTGGAGTTAGATGTCCATTTGCGTTGTTCAAAGTCTCCGCGAGCCAGGAGCGAAATGAGTTGCTTACGGAGGCTCAAAGCCTTTTCTTCAGAGTCAGCTCCAGAGATGATGTCATCTACGAACGTCTGCGTGCGTAGAATATTTGCAGCTTCAGGATAGGAGTCACCTTCGTCTGCAGTGAGCTGATGTAAGGTTCTAATGGCAAGACACGGTGTATAATTCACTCCGTAAGTCACTGTCGTGAGCTTGTAGATTAAAGAGGGCTGATCTGGACTTTCACGCCATAAGATCATCTGATAGCACTAGTCATCAGGGTGCATTTTTACCTGTCTATACATTTGACGAATGTCACAAGAAAAAACGACGTTATGAATCCGAAAATTTAGTAATAAATCAAAAATATTCGTTTGCATCTTTTTGCCTGTTAATGAAATATTATTAAGAGAAATACCATTAGAGGTTTCAGAACTAGCATCAAATACAGTACGTAAACGAGTTGTGCTGCTAGACTCCTTTAAAACACCATGGTGAGGAAGGAAGTAATGAGGTACAGTTAGATCAGTATTATGAGCGTATATCATGTGACCAGAGGCTAAGTAGTCAGCCATAAAATCAGTATATAGGGATTTAAATTGAGGTTGAGCACTAAATTTCTTCTCTAGAGAGTGCAGTCTTTTTTCTGTAATTAAACGAGATTGACCCAGAGGAGGATGTTCAGTCTTGAATGGTAGTCGGACGCAATATCGGCCAGATTGGTCCCGAGTATGAGTGGCGAGAAAGTGATCTTCACATGATGTATCTTCTTGAGAAAGCTTAGACACAGCAGGGGGTTCTTCCTGTTGCCAAAACCTTTGTAGTGAGTAGGGATGGTCAATGTCGTTGACAACTAGAAGTGTAGTTGATAATTGAGAGCTGGAGTTACTATGAAGTTCACTGCCAGATAGACATGGTGCGTTACCCATTACTAAAAAGCCAAAGTGTGTGCCTATTAGCCTGGGTAAACCAGGTCCGAGGTTATAAGATTCTTGAGTTAGTATGAGTGGAAATAAAGCACCACCAAGAAGAACGTCTATGCCTCCTTGCAAGTGAAACGTAGGGTCTGCCAAAACATAAGGACGAACCTTGGAAAGAACTTCAGAGTCTACTTGTGTGCTTGGTAGTTTAACACATACTTTTTCCAATATTACAAATATTTCATTAATTGAAATAACCTTGCCCCCAAGAGTTTCAACAGCAACTGAGGTGAGACCTTTTGAGCGTAAGGGTACCTGAGACAATCCTACCACACTATGAGTGGTCTTAGTACGAGGAGCACACAATAATTGAGCAGCACGCTCGGTGAGAAAACAAGATTGTCTGCCAGAGTCAACAAGAGCACGAAATACATGAGTAATACCGTTAGACGACGTAAGCTTAACAAGTAGAGTGCCTAAGAGAACAGTATTAGAGATTTGAGACGTATTCTGCTTTTCTTGACAGGTCATAGTGATTGGAGAAGGGGTTATTTCCTGTTGAAGTGTCGGAGAGTCTTGACGCGAAGTTTGAGGTTTGGTCCGTTGCAGCGTAGAGTAATTTTCAAAATTTAATAATGTATGATGATTTTTGTGGCATTTGTAGCAACTAAACTTTGACCTACAGTCGTTAAGATGGTGAGTACCTAAGCATGAGGTACAACGCCCCTTTTCCTTTACAATTTTGAGACGGGATTTGGCGTCCTGACTCTTGAAGTCCGGACACGAATATACCTTATGGTCAATTTTATTGCATATAAAGCATGGATGAGGTTTAACTTTAATGGAGGAGCCTTCTCCATAATTGTAGGACATCAGTGATACTTTTTGTTTAAAGTATTTATTTTGGGAACGAGAGGGGGTGCGTGATCCAGACGAGGAGGGTTTCGAGGTGAAAGGAGAATGAAGATTGGCATCTTCAACTTCATTACATTCTTTACTTAAAAACTTAATAATTTCCGCTGCATCAGGTATTGTAGTGGAGTCAACTCTCTCTTGAGTAACATTTGATGAACGGAAGTTTTCAAAACGGTTCCTAAGTTCACTATCCATTTTTCGTAAAAGCATAGCAGATAACAAAGGATTTTTACTAGTGATATCGATGTCAAGACCTTTAAGAGCTTGTATATTTTCTGAGTATAAATTTACAAAATTTCTCATTTGTTTAGGCTTGTTGTTTACAGAGGGCAAATCTAAAATTTGATTAAGGTGTAAAGTAACTAACCGCCTCGGCGAGTGATATCTTTCTTTTAATAAGTCATAGGCCACTTTATAGTTAGCGTCAGAAATAGGGAGAGATTTAATTAAATTTAGCGGTTCTCCTGAGATAACGCTCAATAAATATTGAAGTTTAGAAACTGCTGGTAACGATGCATTTTCATGAATGCTAGCGTTAAATATATTAATGAATGACATCCATTCGAGAAATTCACCATCGAAATGCTTGAGTTCAAGCTTAGCCAGTCGTATATGTAACTGAGGAGTAACCATTTCACATTTAGGCCTTGTTGATGACATCTTACTTTCTATCGAATATACGGTAGAATTAACATAATCGACTAACTCGTTGATGCTGTTAAGAGGAGCGTAGTTGGGTTGAAAATTCGGGTTAGCCTGTATTTCTAGTTCATGATAAATGTCTAAAATATCAGAAAATTCTTCACGAAGCCTATTTATAGATTTAGCGCGCACCAACAATTTTTGCAGGATTGACTTATCAGATGTTTTTTTTGTTAGATCAAAAATCTCTTGAAGTTGACTAAATATATTGTCTTTCTTTGATTTAATAACTGCCAAAGATTTGGCCATGATTAAATGATAGTTTTATAGTAGAAGATGAGATAACTGCTTTAATTTTTAAATTACAAAATGTTTTAAAGAGATTAGGCTTATGAGCGTATATGTTTAACGGAGAGATAAATAAGCTTTAGTAAACAACAAATCGACGTAGGTTCAATGAGATAAACTTCTATAAACAACTGAAATCACTTTTCATAAACTTTTACAATTAATTTAAACCAACATATTAATGCACGCCAAAGCCAAACAAAGATAAGAGAGGATCAGCTGTTTCATATACTGCGACATGAAACTAGTTTTCCAGTGTTTGCATGCACAGACAAAGTTTGAAAAAACTTGTAGAAATTGTAGAATGAACACATATAATGAATTGTATTTTATTTTATTTTTTATATAGGTCTTAAGGCTCAAGATATAGCCCGGAGGACCAAATTTGTTTGGTAACAATAGTTTCGGAGGACCAATAATTATTATATTTATATAAACTAATAGTTTGTACTTACGTGCACCATGGAATACACACTTATCACCCTCGCGTATTAAATAAGCGATTTCTGGCCAGAAAACTTGTTCGTATTCCACGCACTGATCACATTCGGTATAAAAATTAATAAAAATAGTTACATTCACGTATTCTAGTACCTAAGGTACGGAGATTGAAAAGTATAATAGTATACTAGAACGTAGGAGTATCTGTCTACACTCCCGAAAGGTCTAACTTGCTCTGCTGGTTCAAACTGCAGAACAAACCTTATCACGGGTGAGCTTTGTCTGACTTTGGCGGCGGGATTAAAATAAAAGAAATGAGTCTATATTAATTTTATATACGTAACAACAGTAGTTTCTTTGTAAAATCTACAGTCTCAGATACATAGATTCTCCTTCTGGCTACACAACTGATGGAAGATGGCATACACTATTGCATCAGGTGGTAATATTGTCCTTATTGTAATAATAGTTCTCACTTAGTCTACCCTGGTTAGTAGACACTTCCATTCATTGGATATTTACCGCAAACTATTTTAATTACGTAGGAGATAATTTGTCAATATTACTATGCACAGGTACAATTTAGAATCTATTTTTCTTCCTGATTGGTTGACAACATTCTCAGTAGTTCCAGTAAAACCCATCTGAAAGGTTATTAGCATGTAGGTTTTTACCTCCAGCATTGATAGACTGTCACATTATTTTCACTCTAGATTCACTTTGTAGACTTAGGAATTCAAAATTTATTCATCAAATCTTCATTTCCAGATGACAATATTTTCCAAACGACCGACTTGCAAGAAACAATGTCCTGGAGCATATTAAATATTCCATCTACAGTAAATGAATATCAGATGGGTCATTCCGGTTATGTCTCAATACGGTCCTATACGATCCGCCATTACAACATTGTAGTTGTACAACTTTACTTAATTTTATGCTGATGAATTTTACTCCTTGTATGAAGGGTGCCATTATACATCCGTAATAACTTGGAAACAGATTTGGGGTGTTTATTAAAAAAAAAACAACAAACAAAATATGTATACTTAGAACAGCCGTGACTTGTTTTGAAAGTTTATATTCCTGTTATACTAACTTATACAATACACATATTTAAACCCAAATTTGCTAAACGTTTATTTTACTATACTTGTAATTACTACACGCTATGCCTGGGGTGACAATTTTCCGAAGCCATGCCCAAGCCGAAGCCGAATTTTCCTAATCCGAAGCCACTGAGTCGTGGCTGTCCTCATTATGTATTTGAGTAGAAAATCACCATCTTAATTACACGAGAGAGCTCCGCTATATAATCTCGTACTGTGAGAGAGAGTTTCACTATACAATCTCGTACTGTGAGAGAGGTTTTCGTTATACAAACTCGTACTGTGAGAGAGAGATTCACTATACAATCTCGTACTGAGAGAGAGAGCTTCGTTATACAATCTCATACTGTGAGAAAGATCTTCGCTATACAATCTCGTACTATGAGAAAGAGCTTCGTTATACAATCTCGTACTGTGAGAGAGAACTTCTTTATACAATCTCGTACCTGGGAGAGAGGGCTTCGCTATACAATCTCGTACTGTGAGAAAGATCTTCGCTATACAATCTCGTACTGTGAGAGAGAACTTCTTTATACAATCTCGTATTATAAGAGAGAGGTTCGCTGTACATTCTCGTACTGTGAGAGAAAGCTTCACTATACAATCTCGTACTGTGAGAGAGAGCTTCGTTATACAATATTGTACTGTGAGAGAGAGAGAGTCACTATACAATCTCGTACTGTGAGAGAGAGCTTCATTATACAATCTCGTACTATAAGAGAGAGCTTCGCTGTACAATCTCATACTGTGAGAGAGAGCTTCGCTATACAATCTCGTACTATAAGAGAGAGCTTCGCTGTACAATCTCGTACTGTGAGAAAGATCTTCGCTATACAATCTCGTACTATAAGAGAGAGCTTCACTATACAATCTCGTACTGTATGAAAGAACTTCGCTATACAATCTCGTACTGTGAGAGAGAGCTTCCCTATACATTCTCGTACTGTGAGAGAGAGCTTCGTTATACAATCTCGTACTATGAGAGAGAGCTTCGCTATACAATCTCGTACTGTGAGAGAGAGATTCGCTATGCAATTTCGTACTGTGAGAGAGAGCTTCGTTTTATAATCTCAAACTGTGAAAAAGATCTTTGCTATACAATCTCGTACTATAAGAGAGAGCTTCGCTGTACAATATCGTACTGTGAGACAGAGCTTCGTTATACAATCTCGTACTGTGAGAGAGAGCTTCACTATACAATCTCGTACTGTGAGAGAGAGCTTCGTTATACAATCTCGTACTGTGAGAGAGAGCATCGTTATACAATCTCGTACTGTGAGAGAAAGCTTCGCTATACAATCTCGTACTGTGAGAGAGAGCTTCGCTATACAATCTCGTACTGTGAGAAAGATCTTCGCCATACAATCTCTTACTGTGATAGAGAGCTTCGTTATACAATCTCGTACTATAAGAGAGAGCTTCGCTGTACAATCTCGTACTGTGAGAGAGAGCTTCTCTATTCAATCTCGTACTATAAGAGAGAGCGTCGCTGTACAATCTCGTACTGTGAGAGAGAGCTTCGCTATACAATCACGTACTATAAGAGAGAGCTTCGCTGTACAATCTCGTACTGTGAGAAAGATCTTCGCTATACAATCTCGTACTATAAGAGAGAGCTTCACTATACAATCTCGTACTGTATGAAAGAATTTCGCTATACAATCTCGTACTGTGATAGAGAGCTTCCCTATACAATCTCGTACTGTAAGAGAGAGCTTCACTATACATTCTCGTACTGTGAGAGAGAGCTTCGTTATACAATCTCGTACTGTGAGAGAGAGCTTCGTTATACAATCTCATACTGTGAGAAAGATCTTCGTTATACAATCTCGTACTGTCAGAGAGATCTTCGCTATACAATCCCGTACTGTGAGAGAGAGCTTCGCTATGCAATCTCGTACTGTGAGAGAGAGCTTCGTTATACAATCTCAAACTGTGAAAAAGATCTTTGCTATACAATCTCGTACTGTAAGAGAGAGCTTCGTTATACAATCTCGTACTATAAGAGAGAGCTTCGCTGTACAATATCGTACTGTGAGACAGAGCTTCGTTATACAATCTCGTACTGTGAGAGAGAGCTTCACTATAAAATCTCGTACTGTGAGAGAGAGCTTCGTTATACAATCTCGTACTGTGAGAGAGAGCATCGTTATACAATCTCGTACTATAAGAGAGAGCTTCGCTGTACAATCTCGTACTGTGAGAGAGAGCTTCGCTATGCAATCTCGTACTGTGAGAGAAAGCTTCGCTATACAATCTCGTACTGTGAGAGAGAGCTTCGCTATACAATCTCGTACTGTGAGAAAGATCTTCGCCATACAATCTCGTACTGTGATAGAGAGCTTCGTTATACAATCTCGTACTATAAGAGAGAGCTTCGCTGTACAATCTCGTACTGTGAGAGAGAGCTTCTCTATTCAATCTCGTACTATAAGAGAGAGCTTCGCTGTACAATCTCGTACTGTGAGAGAGAGCTTCGCTATACAATCACGTACTATAAGAGAGAGCTTCGCTGTATAATCTCGTACTGTGAGAAAGATCTTCGCTATACAATCTCGTGCTGTGAGAAAGAGCTTCGCTATACAATCTCGTACTATAAGAGAGAGCTTCACTATACAATTTCGTACTGTGAGAAAAAATTTCGCTATACAATCTCGTACTGTGAGAGAAAGCTTCCATTTACAATCTCGTACTGTGAGAGAAATCGTAGCTATACAATCTCGTACTGTGAGAGAGAGCTACTCTATTCAATCTCGTACTATAAGAGAGAGCTTCGTTGTACAATCTCGTACTGTGAGAGAGAGCTTCGCTATACAATCTCGTACTATAAGAGAGAGCTTCGTTATACAATCTCGTATTGTGAGAAAGAGCTTTGCTATGCAATCTCGTACTGTGAGAGAGAGCTTCGCTATACAATCTCGTACTCTGAGAGAGAGCTTCGTTATTCAATCTCATACTGTGAGAAAGGTCTTCGCTATACAATCTCGTACTGTGAGAGAGAAAGCTTTGTTATACAATCTCGTACTATAAGAGAGAGCTTCGCTGTACAATCTGGTACTGTGAGAGAGAGCTTCGCTATACAATATCGTACTGTGAGAGAGAGAGCTTAACTATACAATCTCGTACTGTGAGAGAGAGCTTCGTTATACAATCTCGTACTGTGAGAGAGAGCTTCGTTATACAATCTCATACTGTGAGAAAGATCTTCGTTATACAATCTCGTACTGTTAGAGAGATCTTCGTTATACAATCTCGTACTGTGAGAGAGAGCTTCGTTATACAATCTCGTACTATAAGAGAGAGCTTCACTATACAATCTCGTACTGTGAGAAGGATCTTCGCTATACAATCTCGTACTGTGAGAGAGAGCTTCGCTAAACAATCTCGTACTATAATAGAGAGCTTCGCTGTACAATCTCGTACTGTGAGAATGATCTTCGCTATACAATCTCGTACTGTGAGAGAGAGCTTCACTATACAATCTCGTGCTATAAGAGACAGCTTCGCTGTACAATCTCGTGCTGTGAAAAAGAGCTTCGCTGTACAATAGTAACTAGTCAGAGACATCGTTATGAATAATATTTAATTTGTCAACTACATTCCTTGTTACATTTTCATCTCCATTTCTATACACACTCTTTTTTCTCAAAAAACAAGTTATTTCACCAAGTATAATCTCCTTTAACAAATGAACATGAGAAAAATATTTTTCGATACGTGGAGCCTAACATCGTTTTTCTGTCTTTTATATTCTTTTATCTATCCTACCTATTAAAAGACAATTCCGCTAGTTACAATGATTAAATCATTTATCTTTTTAAAGCATTATTTTTCGTTGTAATATAGTGAATTAAAAAACAAGCTTTTAAAACATAAAACACCTATAATTATTCAAATGTGCATAGTTATACAATAATTGAATTCATTATTTTGCATTAATTTAACAAGGATGTTCTTCCCCCTCTCCCTCCCTCTCTTTCTGTCTTTGATGTCATATATAAAACATGACCACATGATTATGTTGAACTCAAACGATGATCTATGTCGAGATTATTATTTTAATATTATAAAGCAACGTTTCGGTCACACTTTAGGCGGCCCTTTTCAGGCTTTAAAACCTACAAACATAAAACAATAATCGTTTTAATTTAAAAATTAAAACACAATAAAATTGCAAGTTTAAAACCTTAAACACAATATGAAACACCCAAGCACTGGATAAACGTTAGTCAATAGCAATCCATGCTTACACTTTAACGTTCATACCAATACTGAGAGGAGCAATAAACAGACAGTAGTTCCATCAATCACTTGAAGAGGCTTCAAAATATCATTTAATTAATTTGAGAAAGTTGTTGATTTCTCTAGTCTGACGGGAACTTCCGGCTCACTCCATGTTTCGAATGCGATCAACTTCGTTGAAATACAAAATGCAAGTCCGTCTCTCAACGGTTCTCTTCCTTCTCGGAGGCTGCCCTCTTCCCTATTAATCGTATTTTTAGCAAATCAGTGTTACCATAATTTCTTTCTTATCTGGTTGATAAGACCGAGGAATAGTTTCTTCGAGATTTTTAATCATTATGTTTCTTCATGTTGGTTTTTTTAATTTAGTTCAGTTTTCATATTTTTTAAAACAGTTTTCGTCGGATAGTATTATTTCGTAGCCTGTATTGTTATAATAAAAATAACATGTCCTGTAGTTATTCACCTTCCAACAACGTTATTAAAAACTCATATGGTCGATCTACGTTAATGTTAACCTTTGATACACTTCATATTTTCTAATTCTGTAGAATATCTGGTACTTCAGCTCTTTAGAAATTGTTTAACTTTCTATAAATCCATTAATATTTTGTCTTGTCCTATTAACTTTGCTTTCATAAACAAACAATACATTAAAACACTTTATTAGCATGAATGATTATTTTGGAAAGCAATTACTTCGTAAAAATGTTTTGTTTACTTACTATCATATAACTATTTATATAGAATCAATATTATAACTATATTTAAAATAATAAAATGAGATTTATTTGTAGCTATGGATTTTGAGGCATGTAGAGCAGATTTCTGACAGCCGCCCTGATCAGGTAATAAATCTAAAACTAAATAAAATATTTTGATAAAAATATATAATTGTTCTAATGCTAAGTTGCTAATATTTTTGCAATAATTATGGTTTTGTTGAAGTTCTAAGACCTAAAACATTCACATCACCACGATACTGATGAATCATTTTACATGATACTTGTGTACCATAATATTATATGTTATTTGAGTATCCTACGAACTTTGTAATGTCTTGGATAAATTGATATAATTCTTAATGAATTTATGATGATAAATATGGCAGTAATTCGTTACACAATTAGTTATTTGACCTGCAGTTCAAGAATTTAATTGAACTTTAGAGTGGTGTATTCAAGTAATAATTTAACCAAAAAATAATAAATTAAATAAATCAAGTTTTACTGTACAATATTATATAAAATATACAAAGCAAAATTACATCTAAAACCTTTACGCTACTTTATGTTTTTACATTAGTTGTTTTACATACATAAATCTATAAGAAATTTATATTCTTAAAAAAAATCTATGGCATGGCACATGATATCCACATGAGACTGCTTTTAAGTAATTTAAAAATACATTTAAATTTATCTATTCAACATTAAAAATTTGCAATTACATCACACAATTGAAAATACACCTCCCGCATGTCAAAAAATAGAAACTTGCATTATTATGCCGTGACCAGTTAAAGATTGAAACCTAAATTTAGCTTTTTTCATCACTTTATGTCTAAAATTATAATTTATCTGATCTGTAACAAACATAAGTAGAAAACATGACTCCGGATTCAGATCTCGCCATTCTGCATCTTGGATTGGCGTTGATTGGGACTTGGAACTTCGCCTGGTGTTGAATCTTAGCGCAAAAACATTTTTTCGAACAAAAAATAAAATTATAATAAACTTTTACTTAATTAAAATTTTAAAACAAAACATCCCTTTGCTCTTTGGATCTTGAGACGTTCGTGCTACATTTCGCCAAGGGAAGATCTTTAATCAAGGCCAACACGCGAGTTTTTTATCTCCCGCGCACCGTTGCTGCGCATCTAGCAAATCAGGTTATGTGAATACATTATCTCAGCCAGAACTTTTATTTTATGATTTACAATTTTTTTTAATTTTATATTTTAAAATTAATATCTCGTTTTGTTTTCTGAATCTGCTTTAATATATAGCATTACCTATTATAATGTTACAACTTGAGAACGACATGGTAGGTTCAAAACTAGTGCCACTATAGCAAACATTTTTATAAGGTTTTCATTCTATACAAACTTACTCAAAGAAAAAAATAAAATTTTGGGACGAAAAAACTAATTTTAGATTTTAAATAAACATAAAACTTTTTTAACTTGATGATTGTAATAAAAACCATGTGCTCATGAAACGTTGAATATCCAAAGACAAACAAACCTCTAAATTACTGTTGTAATATGTGGGGGGGGATTTGGAGAAATTTGATCATTTCTTAGAAGGATATCTTCGAACATAACGTCATCACTTTAATATTCCGTGAATAACAAGCAAAACAATCCGTGATTTTACAAGCAATCTCTAAAGCTGCAGGTTTTAGTAGGTATGTAAAAAAGCCTTTCTTTCTGAGGATGACGTCGTTGCAACTTCTTTTATTGTACAACTGTGAAACTGTGTTAAGAGTTATAAATATACTACTTCGATTTTCTTCTATCTTAACATTTAGAATGGAGTGTAATTTATTATGCAATGATGTAAACTAGAAACGGTAGATTTACTAATTAGTCATCTATGTTTCAAAGGTCTTATTTTATTTGACGGTCTAATCAATAACAGTTATATTTTAGGTCCGAATGCGTTTTCATATCTTGGTACTATTTGTACGAATGAAATTATATATATATATATATATATATATATATATATATATATATATATAAATATAAAATACGTTTTCTTGTTTAATAATTTAAAAACAACACAGGTTATTCAAATACAAGAATATTTATTATCTTATATCCAAAGCTTTTCGTTGGCAAACAGTACCAACATCATCAGGAATGAAAATTACAATAATGTAAGCTATAGGCCTATAGCTTACATTATTGTAATTTTCATTCCTGATGATGTTGGTACTGTTTGCCAACGAAAAGCTTTGGATATAAAATAATAAATATTCTTGTATTTGAATAACCTGTGTTGTTTTTAAAATATATATATATATATATATATATATATATATATATATATATATATATATATATATATACATCCCGCTATCAATATGGCAGCATTTCATTTTGCAACCATATGGCAGCCACTTGAAAGAGTGGAGTATAAATGTTTTTCGTCGTGTATATTTTATTTCTAATAAACATGATACTACTCCATGTACTTTAATTTTATAAAATCTTAAAAATACAAAATTGACTGAAGTACTATCAATACGGCAGCATTTCATTTAGGCATCAATATGGCAGCCGGTGTGTATATTATTCCCACGCTACTAACGATACGAGAACCAACAGTGTTGCCACTATGTTGCTATCTGATTAGTCAAATGTTTAGACTCTGAGACACGTGTGTGTAATCACACAAACATTAGTATGGCCCTTCTTCATTTCAGCTGGCCAATTATTTACTCAACTCACATAAGTCTTAGTTGTTAGTTTTCATAAACGTGTACAACTATCGAAAGCTGACGGGAATACAAGTGTGTGCCTCTACAGGAGTAGCAAAAGGATCAATTAGGGTAAAATATCGGAACAAAAAAAAAGCTAGGAAATAATCAATTGGGATGTTTTTAAGGATGCTGAGTCCACTACTGTGAACAAAATTAAACGGGGATGAACGGGTGGGGCTCTATAGGAGTTATAAAGGAGGATTTTGACTTGGGGTCAAAATGACAAAAGGCAAAAAAAAACTAGAAAATGATCAGTCGGAGGTTTTAATGGTGCTGAGTTTTTACCGTTATCGAACGTAATGGGGATACATAGGTGATCCTCTATGGGAGTAGCAAATGATGAATTGGAGTATAAATGTGATAAGGCAAAACAAAGCTAGAATATGATCAATCGTAGTGTTTTGGAGGTAGCTGAGTCCAATACAGTCTTCCATATTAATCGGGAATGCACGTATGTGGCTCTACGGGAGTAGAAAAGGGGTAGAATTGTGATACAATTGTCAGAAGGCAAAAAAACAATTGAAAATGATCATTCGGGTGGGTCATTTGGGTGAGCTTTCACCGTTATCGAACGTCAATGGGGATACGCGGGTGACCCTCTCTGGGAGTAGCAAATGATGAAATGGAGTATAATTAATTGTGACATGGCAAAACAAAGCTAGAATATGATAAATCGTAGTGTTTTGGAGGGTTCTGAGTAGAATACCGCCTTCAATATTATAATGGGATGCACGGGTGTGGCTCTACGGGAGTAAAAAGGGGATGAATTAGGGTAAAATTTTCAGAAGGCAAAAAAATAATGGAAAATGATCACTCGGGTGTTTTAAAGGTGCTGAGTCTTTTACCGTTATTGAAAGCCAATGGGGATACATGGATGATCCTTTATGGGAGTAGCAAATGATGAATTGGAGTATAAATCTGAAATGGCAAGACAAAGCTAGAGTATGATCAAACGTAGTGTTTTTTAGGTTGGTGAGTCCAATACCGTCTTCCATATTAATCGGGAATGCACTGGTGTGGCTTTAAGGGAGTAGAAAAGGGGTAAATTAGGGTACAATTGTCAGAAGGCAAAAAAACAATTGAAAATGATCATTCGGGTGGGTTTTAATGGTGCTGAGTCGTTTACCATAATCGAACGTCAATGAGGATACACGGGTGACCCTCTATGAGAGTAAAAAATGATGAATTGGGGGTATAATTGAGAGAAGGCAAAAAAAAAAAACTAGAAAATGATCAATCGTAGTGTTTTGGAGGGTGCTGAGTCCAATACTGTCTACATTATTAAACAGGGATGCTCGGGTGTTGCTCTACAAGAGTAGGAAATTGCTAATATGGGGTAAAATTGTCATAAGGCAAAAAAAAATATATAATGATCACTCGGAGAGTTTTAATGGTGCTGAGCCTTTTACCGTTATCGATCGTCAATGGGGATATACGGGTGATCCTCTATGGGAGTAGCAAATGATGAATTGGAGTATAGACCTAATTGTGAGAAGAGAAGGTAAAATAGAGATAGAATATTATGACTTGTAAAGTGAAACATTCAACCAAATAAGATTTTATTTTGGTATTTTTATCCTTTGGAGGGAATGAACTAGCTGAAGTAAACAGATACTATCATGAAGTAACTATAACGGTCCCTGTCACAAGATTAAAACTGATAAAACTGAATGATGTGGTCATCCTTTCAGAGATCGAAAATAAACATTACACAAACACGTACATGACGGGTTCTATCCTAGGCGCTACTTGGTCACGTGTTACAATGCGACATTTATACCGCCATTTCTCCCTCTAATTTCAACATATAACCACACGGGACGTCTCTTTACAATCTGTTTCGTTTCAGCTACAATAGTACATAGTTGTCTTAAGTTGTCTTAGAAATTGTCACACTGATTGTTAAAATTCTATTATTCGTTATTTTTAATATGAATTAACGAAATGAAACTTAACAAATTTATTGTTTGTAATAAAAACAAATATCCACAAATAAATTTAAACCCTCAATTTAAGTCATTTCTTTATTTAGGCTAGTACACACGCCACTGTCTTATAAAAGATATTACTCTCTTTGACGTATGTTTTGATAAAAAAAGGAGTCACTTGCTAAACCTATGCCTTACGGGTCGCGTTCTTCGTGTCATTCTTCCAGGTCATTGGAAAAAATTAAAATTAATAAATCCACCTATTTTAATCCTTGCTATTTAAAAATTTCCCCGCCCCATTGAAGGTGTTCAGTGCTCTGTCGAATATTAGGAATAGTTCACCAGGGAAAAATACAGGAGTGCAAGTAGACGATTGTTTTGTGAATCAGCAGGTTAGGTGTAGACCGGTATCCATCGATTCTCTAGATTGGTTACATGTTTTAAAAACCCTCAACAGATCTGCAACTAAATGAACGGTTTCATCTTTAACAATATTCAATCTAGATTTCCAGGCGTGCACTGCACGGGATAAAGGCCAAGTACGAATTCAACTTTTTTCTTCTGAATTTCTCATTTAATTATCAGTGTTAGAGTTAGTACACTAACTTCTCTTATATCCTTTACTTTACGAAAGTACATTTATTCTCATTTATTTATTTTATCTCATTGAGCTTTCTGCCACAATTTTTAAATTCTATTTCTTTCGTGTTACAATCTTTTAAGAGTTTTTGCAGTTTAAGAACGATTTTTCAGAATGTTTAGACTAATACATCGAATTTTCTTCAACATTTCTTCTTCAGTGTATTAAAAATAATGAAAATTTCAATTTTAAGTTTTTACTGCTTGTAAAAAAATATTAAAGGATAGGTAAAGGGTTGGCATAAAGTTTATTTACAGTAAGTGTTAAAAGTTAGGCCTATAGTAGAAAAACAACAAATATTGTATCACCTTTACCTCAGGTAGGTAACCAGAAAAATCTAACTATATTGTACATTGTAAATAAAAGAAGGCTTTTATTTGGTCGAATCTCATCTAATGGTAATTTCTTGTTCACGTAGGCACATCGAACACGTCCATATTTTATAGGTTCAAACGAGCACAAATTACCATTTTCGGGTAAAAAAATTAAACATTGAAATAATAGTATTTCTGTACTTACGACAGCCGAATGTAACCAAAAAACTGTTTTAATTTTCTGTGAGCATATACTTTATAAGGGTGCATATAGTATTCTAACAAGTAGTAAAATTTTCACGAAGATGTGACATTTTAGTGCCAATACCAATCAGTATAAATATTTTATCAAGATAAGGGCAAAACATTTTAAGTATTTATATAAGGATTCATGTATCATAGGTGGTTTTCTGCCAATAAAACTAGAGAGCAGTTCAGGTGGTGTAAGCAATGGTAAATATTTAAACTTCTTTAATTCTACATCTCTAAAGAATGTATGTAAGGATATAGTTATTCCCAATGTATATTGCATTGTAGACATCACGGTGAAAAACGATTTCGGTAAGCAATGTAATACATCTATTTTATTTATCCATCATATTTGATTTGTCATAGGTTGTTATAGGTACAATTGTGTTTGAGTAAAGACCTATTTTTTTCTAAAAGTTCTTCTTTAACTACATTCATTAAATTTTCCTGGTAGTCGTTGTTGGCAGGTTAAAAAAATTATTTAATTCCTCCCTTAGATATTCTCCCAAAGGATGACATTTCACCTTGATTGTGATGTTACTTTCATCAAGACACGTTGAATGCACCTGAAAATATATCTGATAAGATTTAAATATATTTTAATCTTCTTCTTTAATTCTATCTTTAACCGTATCCCTCCTGGCTCGCATATCTACAATTTCATTTATTATTATTATTATTATTATGGCGAACAAAATTACAAATATTTTGGCGAATGTAGCTGAGGAACCCGTCTTCAAAAACTAGCTGTAAAATAGCGTTATGCAGAGTGACCGAATGAAATTAGTCACTATGATGGTATTTCTTGTTAAAAAAAACAAGACGTAAATGAAAATGACTGTTTTGTAGATTTTTTTCACTTTCAAAAATCTCTCCGTTCTTCGGTCGACATGTTACATACATTTTTATAGTTAGTATCAGAATGATTTTAGTTCGTTCGGCTGTGTCTGATCTCAAGACAAAGTCTGCTAATACTCAATCACTTCTCAAAACTGTCTCCTTTGTTATATATTTTACGAATCCTATCACTAGCAATACCAGTTAATAAATAACTCCTAATTACAAACTTAATATTTCAATTTGAATATTCTCTATTCTTCGTTGATAGAAAATTACTTCAGTTAAGCAACCTTAACCAAGTGCTTATAAAACGATTTGTAGTCAATCTTTAGACGTTGATAATCATAAATATTTACTACCAATGATCACAGTAATTTTTCACTATACTTCAGATTTACTGAAAATCTCGTTTTATTTTTATGGTAGGCGAACAAAAAGACTATCTACGATCAAAACATTTGGCGTCTTGATAAAGTTTACAACGAGCATCGGCTATTTTCTAGCTATAATTGCCGATACTTAGTATGGTATTCATATCGTATAGTATCCTTGGAAGCAGGATTCAGTACAGTGGTCTTGGAGAGCCAAGCAACATTAATTTATGTATGTACTGTAATCAATAAAGTTCTACATACGTATTTTGTGCATTCTTAATTATAGTATTAGGGTTCATTAGAACTCCTGTTTTTTTTCTAGTGTACAGGAAGCTATTTCCGTGTAATCCAAGTTTTCGGTAATCCGACGGTGTCTCGGTGCCATCTACCTCGAATTATCCATGCACTACTGTATTTGTTTCCGTACCAATGATCACCATACTTGAACCAGTTTTTCATGCAACTCTAAAGTGAGTGAAAATCCCATAGATATTAAAGTTACTCTTGGGACTAGAATATCGAGGATAAACATAATAGATTTATTACATTGCTTTCTGAAAATGTTTTGATTCCTTGCTACACTGCAATACACATTGGGAAGAACTATATCCTTACGTATAATCTTCAGAGATGTAGAAATAAAGAATTTTAAATATTTACCACCAATATTTATTTATTTATATTGCCTAAACCGCCTGAACTGCTCTCTAGTTTAATTGGCTTATTAACACCTATGATACATGTATCCTTAAATAAGTACTTAAAATGTTTTGCTCTTATGGTCATAGAATGTGTGTATATATCCACGTGTTCTTTCTTATCTACATTATTTATATCTTTCAAACCATTTTTGAGTATTTGGATGAAAAAAATATATACAATGTTATTATTGATAAAAATGATGTTGTATGGCCTATAAATAACGCTAGCTCTTTAATACCTTTGTCATTCATTTGGAAAAGTTGAGATATTGTTGCCAAGTGTTTCATTAGAGTCCTCGATGTAAGTACTTCAGGAATTTGTAAACATGCTATTTTAGGACATACAGCTGTGGATTCGCGACCTTATCTTGGAGAGAACTATGCTATGTATTTACAGACACAATTTTGATATGGAAACATAAACAGCCGACACTCCGAAAGCCATTCTGACGCGTTTGTTTACTTGTTGACCAAACTTATCTTAATGTTCCGGTCAATGCATCTCGTTCTTTTCCCTTGGTGCTCTTAGATACTATAGGATGGATAAAGTATTTATTTTTTAACTTGACTTGCTTTTCAAATTAATTGTCATAGCATCTCTATCAGATTTTAAGAATCTAAAAGTGACTATTATTTGCTGTATATTGTTACAATTTGGTAACATGGTAACACTAGTCTGCAACACATGTATTAACAGATGTAACACTTAATATGACCTACTCCATATATATTTACTAAAGGTTAATACCAATGTATTCAATAAACATATTAATAAAATAAAATATAGACTACCAGCGGCTAAAGTCGAGTATAGAAACAAATGTTTCCGTCTTTATACGACCATTTTGACGTTGGGAAGATACCATAAATTATTTACGTTTACGCCGTATGTAAATGAGAAAAGGGATGGAAAAGATAGAATGCAGAAAGTCAGTTTTCCGAGCCTTCGTCCACGAGAGTACTTGTCGAGAGCGAGCCTTTATCTTTGTTTGGCTTGGACCTATGTTTGTTTACACCAGACAGCCTGATATCACCAGACCATATAAGCTGACAACACTCGCACAGATGTTATTTAGGTTCATGTATACAATACAGAGATTAACGAAAGATGATTCAGTATTTATTAACCTTCAACTACCGTGCTGGAATTTCTGTCACGTTACTGCTGCCGATTACATCAGAGGCACGAAATGTCTAAGTGTGATTTATTGTGTGGTTTAACAATTTATCTTGCATTTACTTTATAAAAATTGTTTTTGAATATTCTGATTGCAATGGGACTAGTAGGGTAAACGTAGTTTTATGAAAGCAGTCATATTTAATTTACTAATTGAAAACTGTAATAAATAAAACCTACAGATTTTAGCGCAGTTTAGCTAAAAAGACTTATAATCGCACGATAATTAACATACACTAATTATTTCTTGTTCACTGATTGTACACACTTAACTTTATATACAACATAACATTTGTCACATTATAAGCTTTATTTATGGAAACTGGCATTACAAATAATAACTCAATTTTGACAGCAGTATTTACACAGCAGCTCAGAACATTCTAGACATATTGGCTGTACAAAGACAGCTTACAAAGTATAACTAGTCTTTCTATTTTTTGTTGCTGGACAAATTCTACATTGTTTATAACAATTTATCTATACAAATAGAAAAATTTGTAAATTTCTGGAGGTTGCAGTTTTTCGAAATCATCTTCATCGTCTGATGGACTTCATTGAGATTCGGTATCATGACCTTTTGCTCAATTACTTCTTCACTCTGTTGCACAATTCCTCTATTCTCTTTGATGCCTTATAAAAGTTGGTCATTAGATACAGCACCTGAATCACTGTCTTCTTCGGATAACCTTTTGCTGATGCTCAGGCACGATGACGGCAGTTAAAGATTAAGCTTGGAATTTGTAGATATTGGCATAATAGGTTTTCTGGATATATAAGCTGATAAAGATAAGTCGATGAAATGATGTGGGTCAAAAATTTCCCTTTTTTGTCATTTATTCTAAGTTGTATAAAGGTTGAACAAATATAAGGTCTACTTATTTATAGTTTTTTTTTAATTTACGGTTATAGTAGAAGTTTTTCATTAACTGATGGTTGAAAAGTCATTCCACTGCCCTCGCTAACGATACCATCCTTTTTAAGAGAACAAAAGAAAATAACACGAAAAGAGAAGAAAATGAATTACCCGATCAAGAATGAGAAAACAAACATAAATGTTTAGATATTCTAAGTAAAAACGGAAAGAAAATATATGACAATTAGGTAGACATATTACATTAAAAAAAAATTAAATAAATACATTAATTTTAAAAAAAATATCAATTTGGGACAAACAGTTATCTTTTCAAGTTAAATCGTTCAAGCACACAGTCTTTAAAATGCTTAAAGCACATGGACAGGCTGCATTGAAACACTGATCCAAGTTATAAAGATTACTTTGACAGACATGACGTAAACAAACGTACTAGAACTGCTATCGGTGTGACGCCTGTTTATATTTTCATATCACAAACATTTCTGTAAATAGATGTAGCATAACTTCTGTCCAAGACAAGGTCACGAGCCCGACTCTTTCTGTTGGTTATGTTGCATAGTTGGAAACATGCCAATTTTGGGAGATTTATTGTTAATGGGATATATTACCCCAAATCACCCCTTGGTAAGCCCGTACATGCCCGGCGAATTTTCATGACGTAGGACTAGGAGCTTCGAAAATCTTCGAATGCCCATGTTTGGGCAATATTTTAGATTCTGGCTAGTTTTACCTAAATTCACCCACAGCGACACCCGCAGTCCCATCTCGGATTGCGCATGGCCAACTTCGGTGCTAGGATTAGACTCAGCATTATTAAAAACCCCGAGTGATGATTTTATAACGATCCCTTGGCCTCTGACCTTTTTACCCCAATTATCCCTTTGCTACTCCCGTAGAGCCCACACCCGTTCATCCCTGGTCTCTTTCGATGACGGTATTGAATTCAGCATCCTCAAAAACCCCCGAGTGGTTATGTTCCAGCGATTTTTTGAAATTTGACTTTTTCACTCCAATTCACCCCTTTGGTACTCGCGTGGAACCATACTAGTGCATCCCCGGCGACTTTCGGTGACGGCATTAAATTCCGCCTTACCAAAATCCCCCGTGTGGTTATTTTCTAGTAATTTTTTGGCTTTTGACTTTTTTACTCCAAATCATCTCTTTGATACTAACGTAGAGTCAAAACCGTCCATTCTCGGTGACTCTAGATGACGTCATTGAATTTAGCATCCTCAGAAACCCTCGAACGGTCATTTTCCCGCGATTCTTAGGCATTTTACATTTTCACCCCAATTCATCCCTTTGGCACTCGCGAGGAACCACACCAATGCATTCCCGGTGACGTTCGGTGACGGCAATGAATTCCGCCTCATCAAAATTCCCCGAGTTTTTATTTTCTAGTATTTTTTTTACTTTTGAGATTTCTACCCCAAATCATCCCTTTGGCACTCACGTATAGTCTCATCTGTCCATCCCCGGTGACTTTCGATGGCGGCATTGAATTCAGCATCCTCAAAAACCCCCGAGTGGTTATGTTGCAGCGATTTTTTGACTTTAGACGTTTTCACCCCCAATTCACCCCTTTGGTACTCGTGGGGAACCATACCAGTGCATCCCCGGCGACTTTCAGCGACGGCTTTAAATTCCGCCTTACCAAAATCCCCCGAGTGTTTATTTTGTAGTAATTTTTTGTTTTTTTACTTTTTTACCCCAAATCATCCCTTTGGTACTAACGTAGTCACAACCGTTCATCCTCGGTGACTCTAGATGACGTCATTGAATTTAGCATCCTCAGAAACCCTCGAACGGTCATTTTCCCGCGATTCTTATTCATTTGACATTTTCACCCCAATTCATCCCTTTGGTACTCGCGTGGAACCACACCAATGCATTCCCGGTGACTTTCGGTGGTGGCATTGAATTCCGCCTCATGAAAATTCCCCGAGTTTTTATTTTCTAGTATTTTTTTTTACTTTTGAGATTTCTACCCCAAATCATCCCTTTGGCACTCACGTAGAGTCTCATCTGTCCATCCCCGGTGACTTTCGATGGCGGCATTGAATTCAGCATCCTCAAAAACCCACGAGTGGTCAGTTTCCAGCGATTCTTTGTCCAATTCAAATATATACATTATGTAGTACGATTGATATCTATGTGGATGCCAGCAATGTTGCCAAGTTTGTGGCTGCCATAATGTTAGGGAATGTTTGAAATATACAGTAAATTTATATACAGGAGGCGACTATGCTGCCTCTGTCGGAAATGTTAAGAACTTGTGATATACAAATCCCGTTCACTATGCTATGAATACGAGTACCGTTTGGTTATTACAAATTATTTTTTCAAAATTCCGAACCACCATAGAACTTCCAAATACAGTTTACCACCAATAAAACACTTCTTTTTACACTTATTGACATGATTTTTATTTCGATTATTGTCAAAGGGTGTTACATTATCATGGATTACTATGTGGCAGCCGTATACGGCTGCCACAAGTACCCGGCTGCCAGTTTGAATGCAAAATGACCAATGTATGGTCTCCGTATTGTTAGCAGGCTGTATATATATATATATATATATATATATATATATATATATATATATATATATATATATATCTTTTCTTTTACAAGTAGCTAGACGAGATGTAGTAGCACTATATGGTCAGCGCAGGGATTTGGCTGTAGCATTTAGTCGGAGAGAATTTCTGTCGACGCCTTATAAAGGTAAAATAAATGAAATAGGATTAACAATAATAAAAAGTATATTCAACTAAAAAGTTTACTAAAGACTTAGTGTCACTAAGTGACTTGATTTAATAACTTTTATATTTATAAATGTCTACTTTAAAATACTTTCAGCCTTCAAGAATGATGCTGTAACTGTAGTCTTCACAGCTATTTGCATAAAAGTCGTATTTTACAGATAGCTTTTATGTTCATTGTTGTGAAAAATATCGTTCGATACAAATTTCTAAGGCGTTCTGCAGGTCGTATGATTGCCAGCCCTAACGTGTCGCTTCGCTTCATGCCATAACACACTTATGCCTTTTAGCGAAAACAACTATTACATGATCAAGGTGAAGATAAACAAATTGGTTTTGTATTTTCTAACACATTTCACTGCTTCGAATGAAACAAAAGTCTCGCAACGGATTATTGTTTCACTCATTAAATAGTTACGCGGGTCTAATAGCCGGGTGTAATAAGCATTATTAAAAAAATTAATTTCATTGAATCTAAAAGTAAGAGAAAAGAATTTTTATATGGATGACTTTTTATTAATTTTTTCAATAAATAATAGTTATATCTGAGAAGATAAAAAATTTGGAACTTTTTTATACCTATTCTCTATTGCATATTCATTTTCACTTATTTGTTTATTTTATACAAATAGCTATTGAAAATATTCCCTTGATTTATAAAAACTCTTCAGCGCCTATAAACGGCCGGTGGCCTGCGGTAGCACCGAGCTTGAAAATTGCCGGTACTGCCTCACAAAGGATACATCGTGCGATCTGTGTTCCTAAATTTCCTTTATTTTGACTCTTTTATACAGGAAAAGTCGACCCGAAGAAATTACATTCAAACTTTACGGCTACCGAAAATCAAAAGAAGACATTTATTTCTTGTTCAAATATAGCATTCAACATAATTTAAATTATGTTTAACCCCCCCCCCCCCCAAGAGTCTATAATAAGGGAGAGTGAAAACTGATCATTTTAAAACTACAAAGCACGAAAAGTAATTGAAAATTCAATAAAATGCTGTGCTATGACTAGGAGAAGCCCCCAATAAATATTACATATTTAGCTATCATTAGAGATAGTGCAACTTGGAGGCAGTATTACATACTGACATTGTCAGAATTAAATTGTTTTTACTATGTCCTTTTACAATTGTTAATTTTACCTAACTTATCTATACGAAATACCATAATCTAAAATGGAGTTACTGATACGGACTTTATCTATAATATTATAGGTTAGAGCCCGGCCTCAGAGAGTAAATATATATATATATATATATATATATATATATATATATATATATATGTATATATATATATATATATTTATATATACAGTAGAACCTCTGTAATTTGTGGCTCTTTAATTTGTCACAGGAGTAACAAAAATCGTCTGCACTCTCAGGTAGTATACGCGTCATCAGAAAAGAACTCTTTAGTACAAAAAAATGACACTTTTTAAAAATAATAAAAAGAAAGTATTTTTAATATACCATATTTTTTTATGCTAGTGTTTTTTTCCAGGTACTCTAATATTCTTTGTTTGTCTTTCATTAAAATAGAGTAACGTACCGTATTTGTAAATACGAACTTCACTGCAGTGTTCTAGTGTTTTTTATCGCATTGTATAATAGTGTTGTTGCGTTTTTCGGACTAAACCATGTAAGTACAACATAATTACACAAGACACCTGTGTCATGTTTACACATACTTACATCCTCTCGTCCCGAACGTGACTAATTTAGAGAGGTTCTACTTATATGGTATATAAACTCTAATCGTTAGATGGGTCGAGTTTTAAATTTTTGGATCTAAGAAACAATTCAGTAGGGGCTATATATAAACTATGCTATAGCTTGAATCACATTTTCGGAAACCTTTTATATCATAACATTCCTTACAACAATAATTTATGTGAGAGAATGATAAACCGGTAAACGATAACAATAAATTTTATACGGAGAACCTTTGTAAATTGAAATTCAGTCGTTGCCAAGAGTTTTTGTTAGTCAAACTTGCAGGTCGATGGAACAAAGTATAGACATATCTTGTCACTCACCGACTAGTGTAGGTCTTATTCTTTGTTGAAGAACAAGCTGTCATTTTGGTTAAAGCTTGCTTCAGATAATATGGCTTTGCTATAGGTAATGTTTTACCTATACTTAGATGAATGCCTTACAGACCGTTTATAACCAAATTATGCAAATGTATTTCTATTTAAAAAAAAGTAGTAACACTTATATATGAATCTGTGAAAACAATTTACACGTCGATACAACAAATCGGTATTATTTATTATATAGAAATACAAAAATAAATAATTTTGATTTGTAATAATTAACATTTCTTTTAAAATAATGTTAGTATTACTGTTTGGACGAAAACGGGTTAGTATACATTTGTCCATGCGTCATATAACATATGCCTATATATATATATATATATATATATATATATATATATATATATATATTTATTTATTTATTTATTTATATATATATATATATATATATATATATATTTATATATATATATATATATATATATATATATATATATATATATATACACCTTTACTTTTATATTAGAATTTCTTTCTAACGTTTACTAAAGAAAACATAATCTCAGACCCCTAGACTCCGAAAGAGAGTAGGTCAGACCTGAAATTAACTTGATTTTATTTGGTACATACCAAAGGGTATAACTTTTTTATTACTATTATTATCCATTCTTTTGTGTTTCAGTAGTGCAAATAGGCTTCTAATTGACTGCTTCTAGGACTTATGGAACGAGAAAATATCTTATTTAGGGCTTGGGTTTGAAGCCACAATGCCGATCAATATACCGGTTATAAAGCATTTTCTCTTGTCTCTTTCCCCGAGCAGCTTATGCATGAAGAGAATAATGCACACAAAAGAATACGTACTTCCTGTATTATATTACAAGTGAAACCTATTAGGTGGTTCATCATTAATAGAATAAGAAAGGAAAGATGAGGTATAAAGAGAGAGTGAAATGGGCATTATGCTTCAGACAATGTTTTATCAATGGAGCTTGCAACCATCGGAGTTTAAAGCGAAATTGTAACTGACGATTATATCTCTATTTTGAATTAACTAACAGGCGTACAACTTCAGCTAGATATAAAATATATATAATGTGGAACAATCAGTAATCGGAATACTGATACAATATATAAGAATTTTTTGCAACAACATATCAGAAAAATATCTGTGTTATTTCACTGTACGATGATTTAATCCAAAAGTTGGATATTTTAATCTGAAAAACATTTGCTATTGTTAATTCTCTACGTTGAAGCCGAACTGTAATGAGTTGTCAGGATGTATCTTTATAAAATGCCGGTTTGAATGAGGGTTTACACTGATTGTTTTTCTTAATCTAATCCATATACCCTATAGTAGAGTCTATATAATTATAGGTAAATATTGCCGAGAACACCTCGGATTATCGAAAACTCGGATTATACGGAGATACGTTCTTGTGCATTAGAAAAAACAGGAGCTCCAATGAGCCCTAGTACTATAACTAAGAATGCACAAAACACTTTTCTACAACTTTATTGATTACAGTACGTACATAAATTGATGTTCCTTTTGAATATATTGTTCATTACGGTTATAAATTTTTTTGGAAAAAGTTATATGTCTTCTCCGTTTACTTATCAGACAGTTTTCTTTCTAAGGTGTCGCGTAGATATCTTAACAGAATCCCATCTGTTAGCGTGGTGTCTGTTGTTCAATATAGCGCAGTGCAGTTTTAATGACGGTCGATCCTTCACCGTGAATTATTTTCCCTTCTTGTACTCTCTCGGTCAAACCTTCATCTTTATTCGCGTCATCCCTGCCTTCAGTAGTTATTTCTACGATTCCAATAATCGTAACATCTGATATCTCAAATTGTTCACATCGGAATGTTAACAAACAGGAATTTTCCTGATAAGAAATGTCAAATCTATTTCGTCTTGTGGATCAATAACACAAGAGTTAACAGTCTTATTATGACTCAGAATTTTATTCCACGAACTACTCGATGTTACTTCTTTTATTTTGATCCGTGATTCGGCTAACCAGTATACAATACATATTGCTCTATTTTTTTCTAGAAAGCCTACAATGCTTTCTCTCTTTCCAATTTTCTTAGAAAGATTGTACAAACTAACGTGTGTATTTTTATACATTCATTTCAGAAGACACTGATCTTTCAGCTTGGTTAGGCTCGTAACATTTGCTTGAAGATATAAAGCACGGATAACATCAGAGCGCAGTTGATCTTCAGTTAAGGTGCTATGTCTGCCAGTAAAACAGCTTCTCGAGGGAAATTCTTAGCTTTTAAAAACGTTTCAGATTCAGTCAGAAACTCATTAAAAAATCACTCTTTGAATAGTTCCCTCTTCATTCAATCACCACTTTATTTCTTCAACAAACAGTTGGTGGTGACGTGGAAATGTTTTTTAACGCCGGAGGCTTAGCTGATTATTCCCGCGGTTTAGTCGACTCGAAGCCGGACTAAAATTCAACGGAAGCTCAAAAACTCGTGACTCGGATTTTTCAAATCTCTCCTGTATATTCAAAACTGTGATCACTGCTATAGACAACTGTTTCACATGAATCTTTAATAAATATCCTCATAATAATTTGTTTACAAACGTTAACGTAAATTCAGATATAATATGTGAAAACTATATTTTGGATATAAAGGATGTTTTACTTGTATTATACATGCTATAAGCTAATAACCAATGGTGAAGTCTTATATATCACCCAGTCATCACTGACATAGAGGCCCAGTGATTCTTTCGGTATATTTTCTTTACACTACAAAATTTTTAACGATTAATTTGTCGTTTGATAATAATAATTGCTAGGGATATGAGTTATACGGTATTTATATTTAAATTACATTTTAAAGAATACCTTAGTATAATAGGCTTGTTTAAATTATGTTTAAAAACAAATTATTGAACAAAATTAGTTTAAATTTTAATGAACTTTAATTGTACATCAACTCGATTCTTCGTTTTTCCAAAAATAACCTCGGACCACAGAACTCTAACAGTCTTCGCCGTCTCTAGTTTTTCCAAGAGTTCCTTTTCAGCAAAATCTAATGAAAGGTTGCTCTCCATTCCCTTGCCAGGATCTATTGTAAGTGTGAATCCTATCCTTTCATGTGGCGCAATCGTCTCTACACCGATGCATACATTTCCGATGTCGTGCAGTTAGGCTTATCTAAGCGGAGTACTTCATAAAAAGCATTTTGAGAAGGGGTTTCCTGTGAACACTTTATTAAATTTATAATATTTTAAAATTTAAAAGTAGTTTTTATCTACTCGGTTATTTTTTAAAAAGCTTTTGGTTAAAATGAATATGTTTTATGAGCCTGACACAGTAATTTCGTAGGGAAGAGTTTGGGTTTAGAAAAATCCTTAAACTTTTGTGGTTTTAAAAGTTGAAAAACTGCAAATTTTTTGATGACAAGCAGCGTCAATCTAAATGATCCTTATAATATTATCGACGCTACAAGGTGTAACCGATGCCGACTGCCGAGGAAAACCGGAAAGAGTCGAGAATACAATAGGTGTGACATGGGGTGTTATGACTAGCCATATTAAAAACAAAGGTTATATTCGGTGGTGGGTCAGAAAGCTTCTTATTTATGTGCTTATATAAGGCACCAACAATCCCACTTCTGTTTCAGTTGATGGGGGCTACTTTGATGGTCTGGAAACTTGACACAAACAAGCCCTGCAATCCTCTTCAGTGCATAAAACTCACTAGAGGAAAATCATTTTTTTAACAGATTTTCCTGCATTATCCGTGAGAGAATTATTTTCAGACAGGATTCTAGTCATGTTTATTTTTTCCAAGTCTCTTCCCATATACTTACATTCTGTTTCCCTTCACTATTCTGGCTAGCCATGAGACAACAATTTAGCTTCATTCATGGGCAACCTTCTTAGTTCTTTGTAGTAGAAGCTACATGCACTGACCTAAACGAAGCTGAATTGCTATAACAACCTCACACAGAAGAACTCAGATCAGAGTGTATGGAAACAAATATATGGAAATATTGGAAACTACCTGAACAAGAACCATGAGATAGACAAGCTCAATTGAGGTGTCCTTCTCTATTGATATTTTAATAATTGTCTTGAAGTTGAGAAAATATATATTGTGAATCTTTTGGATACAAGTGCTTTGCTTTCGAGCGAACATGGAATAAATAAATTCAATCAATTAATAAAATAATGTTTTAAATTAAGTTGAAAAATTTTTGCAGCAGTAAAAGTATTTTATTGAAACCTCTTTGACAATTCGATTAGCAAAGCAACAGCAGTGGATAGATGCGCAGACATTAGAGAATCCACTGCTTTATTGTGGCTGCTCTCCGACTTTCCTTCGTCGAAATAATGACGACTATGCCTTTGTAAAGAATCACTTGATTTTATCATTGCGGCTGATATATGTGATTGTTATCATGACACTATGTATTATGTAAGTTGTAAATAAGTTATAGTATGCAATAAATGTTCATCATTTCAGACACAAAACACAAACTGTTTTATATTTCATGAAATACAACTTTACCATTATATAAGTTTATATTTTTAATAATCTTAAAAAGCATACAATTTTCAATTTAATAAATGTTGGTAAGGTATGAGCCCATCTATAGATGACCAAACCTTCTTGTCGAAGGATATTGTAATCAGACGAAACTGCCATCAGCACAGCAAATTATCTATACTCGTGTTTGAAGACGTTATAAAAGAAAATATTTGTATTGCGTTTACCATCTGAACACGTAGCCGATCCCCTAAGACTGAACAATCTTAAAGAAGGGAGTAAACATTTTATAGAAGGGAGTAATATTCATATAGAAAGGAGTAACAATCCTATAGAAGGGAGTAACAATCTTATATAAGAGGGCAACAGTCTTATAGAAGAGGATAACAATCTTATAGAAGGGGGTAACAATCTTATAGAAGGGAGTACAAATCTAATAGAAGGGAGTTACAATCTCATAGAAGGGGGTAAAATTCTTATAGAAGGGAGTACAAATCTAATAGAAGAGAGTAACAATCTCATAGAAGGGAGTAACAGTCTTATATTGTATATTCTTAATTGTATATTCAATGGAAATAAAGTTATCTTGGGGAAATAAATCATTTTTTAACCAAGAGATATTATAAGTTACATTTTAGACGCAACAAGGTACGTCCAATCTAATATTATTTTTAGTAAAACTCCCTAAATCAATGCACATTTTCAAAGCATTACGCTGTTGTTTTGATTTTAGGGTAATGATGTATCATACAATACGGGAAAGCCATCTAATAATTGGTTTTAACGAACTGTTCGTGAAAATCCCCCTTGCCACCAGCAGCTTAGCCAATAATCATGCGTGCAATTCGAAAGGTTTAATAGAGGGGTACAATTAAAATACCTCCTTTACTTTATTCAGTATCTATTACTTAACCATTCCAAAGATTCTTTCATTGAATTTCAGCAAACATTTAAAATAGTGCGAGATGTTATGAGTATTACAACCCAAATTGTACAAGTTTAATGCAATTCGAAAGGTTTAATAGAGGGGTACAATTAAAATACCTCCTTTACTTTATTCAGTATCTATTACTTAACCATTCCAAAGATTCTTTCATTGAATTTCAGCAAACATTCAAAATAGTGCGAGATGTTATGAGTATTACAACCCAAATTGTACAAGTTTAATGCAATTCGAAAGGTTTAATAGAGGGGTACAATTAAAATACCTCCTTTACTTTATTCAGTATCTATTACTTAACCATTCCAAAGATTCTTTCATTGAATTTTAGCAAACATTTAAAATAGTGCGAGATGTTATGAGTATTAAAACCCAAATTGTACAAGTTTAACCTTCCATGTACAATACATGGATAAGTTGGATGTAAGAAATACAGGTGATTAGGTTTTAAAAGAGGATTTATTATATCCTAAAAATTTTAAAGTTTTATTGAAAATCTATTGTACTATTTTAAGATAGGCCCTACATATATTCTTTTACGGATATCTGACTACAATATAGGACATTATCCTTTACACAGAAAAACTTTTTGAGGTAGTTATACGTTTTAATCACGTGGAAAATAAGTCTTTCTTAAAGTTTCTCTTTTATAATTGCTTTTTTAGTAGGCCTGTATATGAAATGGTTAAAATATCTAAGATTTGAAATAAATAAAATTGAAATAAAACTGCAAGTAGTAATACGATTTCTTAGCTTTTTAATTGTTGATAGTCTCACGGAAATCAATAAATAAACAAAAGATCAAAACCACGGCTTGTAACTATAACTTTTCTCTTGTGTCTTACAGTATGCATTACGTAATGAAATGTAAATCAAATATAATTCCTGCTTCAGGAAATATTCCCACTCGGTTTCACCAGAATGAAATACGTGCTCTGGCCTCCGATCAACGCGTCCACACATGTTGGGAATATCTTGGCAAATTGGAATTGGAACTAGAACTGTCATAATTTTAAAATTATTCATCCCCCTAACATTTTAGTTATAACATAGAACCGAAACATGTTATAATATAAACACGTAACCGAAAATACCTTTTTAAATAACCTATGAGACTGGCAAACACACTAACATATTTATTCTTCAACATAATGCTACAACGAAGACAATGTGTGGTAGTAATTTACGGGAAGAGATTACAACACGAAGACCGAATTGAAATACATATTTCGGCAACTTCGTGACACTAAAATTTGAAAAACACAGTGATTTTGAAGTTGTTTACTAAAAATTAGAAGGGCAGTTTATAGAGATATAACTAAGCTAGTAGTAGGATGTTTTACTTAATTGTAGTTTCCAATGATTTTCTTCATCTTTCAACTATTTTGTGCTGTGAAGTATTTTAGATCTATATAATTCGTGATTAATATATTGTGTATTTTATACATGTAAACGTTTAGGAATTTATTTAAATATTTAAACTTGCAATTTTGATTATTCTGCTAATAAACCCCAGTTTTAAAGGCTTGTGAATAGATGGTGGATTATGAATAAACAAAAGAGCTTAACTTAAAACACCAAGATTGGATTTTGTAATATGAAAGAGCGCGAGCATGGAAGATAAATAATTAAAAGGAAAAAGAGTAACATGACAAGTGGAAAGAGGAACAAAAATAAAAAAATAGATGCCTATAATTATTGGATATATATAAACACTGTTTCGGAAATAGGGTTATATTTAATTAAGACCTGCTCTCTATCAGGATAAAGAGGTCTGTGCTCGTTAGTGCCTCTTAGACGCTAAGCAATGTAAAGGAAAAAACGAGGTTAAAGCCTGAGTGACGAGGGATTCATTATGAACTAATACGACAGGTTAGTTCATAAACCAGATCGGATTCTGGGATCATATCAGATATTAGTAATAAAAACTGAAATGTAATATTTAGTTATACATTCTGATATCAGTATTTCGTCTTAATGAAGTTAACAGTTAATTAATCTTACAACACAATTTAGGTTATGTTAGATTATATGGAGTATTTCTTTCTCACAAAAGCTGATATGACCTTGTCAGTGGATGGAATTCTCACAGATTATGTATGTTTTAAATAATACTCTTCTTCAGTATGCCTCTGACGATGGTTACTTGGTAACCGAAATGTACAAAATGTTAAAATATTTGTCGTTTGGCGTTTATACATATTATTTGCTAATATATAAACACACTTTCAAATACAAATATATCTATTATTTTTGTTTATTGATTCCGTAAATTATCTATTGGTTTTTCCTTAATATAATTCGTGTAATTTTACTGTCAGTTGACGACGTATGTAAATGTTATACAAAATATAACATTATTTGAAAAAAACATTTCGTTGGCAACAGTACCAACATCATCAGGAATAGTGAAGAAGGAAAATATTTAGGTATATATTCTAGACTTAAGACTGAACACTTTTAAATTTAAAAATGTCCTTTCTTGTTGTCCTAAAACTGAAATTTATGTACCTGGCAGGGCATCAATTACATTATTTTAAATGAACGTGCACATACAAGTTAGTATTTACGAATATTAGTAAATTTATTAGTAATAATTAGGTTTATTTAAATAAGCAATTAGTGAGTTTCTTATGAAATCCAGATATTATTCTGAAAATCTTTCAATATTTCTGTTTTGTTCAAAATACAATACTCAACGTTTCGATTTGAGGCTCATTAATGAATATAATTAATATTAAACTAGATAATAATCAATCCCATAGAAGCATATGATACAAAATTGACTTTAGTTTTGTTAAATCTTTTATAACGCAGTGTGTTTCGTTGGCTGCACTAGCTTGAGCAAATACTGTTATGTTATAATATAACATCTATATATATATATATATATATATATATATATTCGTTAAAACCTTTTTCTCTTAACATGCTTTACTTCTTCACTAATCGCTGTTCCTAGTTTAATGAAGACCTATAGGGATAGAAGTGTGAACGGGAATTGGGGTTCCATACAGTACGTGCCTGGACATCCAAGTGCTCACAGACCTTCAAAAGGAACATGTTTAAAGTTGTTTGGTGCAGTTAACACATATCCTGTAGGAAGTGTCTACAATACTAAAGAAAAAGCTTTACATAGAAACATCAAATCTGAAGACAATATTTATCTTAAAAGTTTAAAACTTTTCAAGACGAGAAATTAATATTAGTTAAAATTAAAAATAATACTGTGAAAAATGTGACACCATAAAACTGTATTTGTATTATGTCGTAAATAAATTTTAAAATAATTTAAATTTCAAAATTTCGTAGTAATTACTCACGAGTTATTCTTTAATTAAAGGTTGTGTATAAAGTAAATGAGCTATTTTTATTCTATTAACAGTTTGTAAACCATAATTATTAATAACACGCCATGACAGAGGGAATATTTTGTCATATCAATAAAGGCCTCGCATAGCTTGTGTAAATTACTTCGAACATAAGTAATACAATTTACTTCGAACATCGTCTTTTATACAAACTTGTCGAAATTGTGTAGTATACAATGAAAGGAGACAGTTCTTTTCGGATTATAAAAATACTAACACCAATGAATGTCGAAAAACAATAATGGAGAATAAAATATTATTTGGACCACGGAAACAGTAATAACAAAGAAGGCACTAGAAGTTTTTTTGGATTTAAAAAAGTAGTAATACTATAATAATAAAAGCAAAGAAATAATATTGGAGGCTTAAAACAGTAATATCAATGAAAGCAGAGAAATATTAAAGTATAGTAAAAATAATAATAATAATGAAAGTAGGAAAAATATTTAAGAATAAAAATATTATTGAGATTGAGAGTAGAGAAATATTAATTGTTAGGGAAAAAGTAATAACAATAAAGAAAGTTTTTTTGTGGATCGTAGAGATAATATTAAACAAAGAATAGATTTAGTGGTGAATTGTAGGATTAGTATTACTAAGGAAATCAATGATTTACTAATGGATTATTGCAATATTGTTAACAACAAATGAAACTGTTGTTGAGCACTTAATGAAAGGAATAGATCCAAGTGGTAATACAGATGAAATACAACGACTTAAGTGCTAATATAAGTACATACTTGTGCTGCTAGATAATAATTTACACCTAATGCTGATTTCACGAATATGAATAGCTCTAGACATACCGACACCAATATGTACACTCAAGATTGTTATGTATAAAAATATAAATGTCAAATTATTGCGCCTAAAAGTTTCTGTTTCATTTTAATACAAAAATTTTCTAAAATATTTAAACAGCACTACTATTCAGAAACTGCAATACGGAAGTGCTTAAATTTTAATGTGGTATATAACTTACATATCTCTAGAAATACGTGGCTCAACAATTTATGTAGGCTATATTTGAGCTAGGTTATTAGTTAAAGTGGTTGGTAACAACTTTATATAAACTCACAACTACGCAAATTCTATCTTCATAGGCGTTTTAATGGCTATGATTACAGGATCATAAGTCATACCACTGCATTATTACAAAAAAACTGAAAACTTTGTGATAATAAGCAATTGAAACGCAGATGCAAATTAAATGTTTATAATTTAATGAGAGTTTATGTTCATGCAATTCTGTCGCACGGAATGAATAAAATGCAAGGTAACATAGAACATATCGTTAGGATAGACTAAAAAAGACTATCACACACCACTAGATAACGTTTAAATCATTCTAAATATTATATTCAAGTCTGAAAATAATTAAATCGCGTTACTATAAAACGGGAGAATAGCAAAACATCATTTACCACAAGAAAAGACGGTTCCATGAATTCTATGAAACTTTCAGCTACAAACTTTTCATGTGAAATGTAATACTTGTTATTCATGCAACTCTACAAAAACATCTCAAAATAACTTTATTATAATTTATTGGAATTTCATTATTAATATTCTTATCAGAAAAGATAATACATGCATATATTTAGTTGTGTTTTCTATTTGTTTTATACATTCCCGCGAACTTAGTGTTCACCTTCTGAATAAATCATTATTATGAAAGTTAATTTAAGTGAAATACTGAATGATTTCTCTCGCTAATTTAATATACACTAAACCTTTACAATTACAGTTTTAATTAAAAAAACGTTTTTATCCAATTCATTATATCAAAACCTAGAACCTACAAGAAATTCTGGAATACAAGTAGATATCTTTAAACATTAGACATTACCATATCCTTAACAAGTAATAGATCTCGTATGCCATCATTGTATAATTTTGTATCAGGTATAAATCACTGTGTGTGTGTGTGTGTGTATGTGTGCGCGCGCACGTGTGTGTGTGTTTGTGTATGTGTGTTTTATCAGTTAATTCTTCATATTTTTGTTTATTATCGTTCACTGTTTAAAAAAAATAGAGTTTAAATATTTGTTGCTCTTTGTAAATTTTATTTCTTTTTCATAAGACAAAGCTACAAGCACGAACACTTGTGTGTTATTCTTCCATACGAATATGCTTGTTTTTATTGACCCTTACTGCTTGTTTATAATTTATTTCTTCCCATTGTGTACTAAACATATTTATATAATCAAATCAGGTAGATTATATCTGTATTACGTTTTATTAAATTTAATTTTTAAACAAGAACATAATATATAAACCACCTTCAAGAACATTATGGCTTAGTCACCTTCATTTTTGATTAACTATTTGTATTAAATTCAGTATGTACAGAGCGTGAGGTTTAACCGTGTCTCTGACCTTCAGATCGCTAGGTTGGACTGGGCTGCAGTGCAGGGTCAAAACCCAACACTTCGGAAAACATCATTGTCGTGTTTGAAGTGTAAAGAACTCTAATCAACTAAATGATAATACTGTAATAGTTTGATGTAGACATGATATTTAAATATGTTGTTCTGCTACTGCAAAGGAAGATACGCGATTACGAAAGAGACGATATATGTATTGTATAATGTTTTCAGTTAGGCTAGTAATCAAATGCTAGAGCAGAACGAGGACTGTACTGTGTGGTTTCCTACCTGACCGACACAAATATAATTGTAATATTTCTTCCATTTAGTTTGAAGATGGTTTTAGTTTTCAGAGATGTCTTGTTTGAATAATATTCGTGAGTTTTAGAAACACGTCAACAAAAAGTTAATTAGCCAAAGCAAAGATTGGAAGAGAACTGAAAAGATTAACATAAACCTAATAGAAATTTAGAATATCATATATTTTAATTTTTTATAACTCCATCATAAGATGAATCTTATTTTAGATTTTATTTTAAGTAATAATCATAATCTATGGTATTCCTATTTTGCATTATAAAATGATAACCTATCTTAAATACTTTAGGAAAATTTGGCAAGCTCGAGTACTAGATTTTAGAAAAAAGACGTTACCAAATTGAAATGTAGTGGTTGCCAAGGATAGTTACAGGTCAAATCTACTGGTCGTTGGAGCAGCGTTTTAACACGTTCCAAAGTCGAATCAATAGTTCACCTCCTTTATCATAGTGAATGATTTAAGGTAATAACTGTGCAATTTATTTCAAAATTTACGAAAACATACCGTGGGAATGGATGTATTGGGTACTACTTCTAAAAATTGAAAATGTATTATTAGGTACTAAGGCTGTATTTATTCGATGTTTAGTGCCTAATTAAGATTAAAATCACGTTTAACATATTTTCACCCCGTAATTTCATGCAATCGTTTGCGGATAATTCGTCTCTTATTGTAAATAAAAAATAAAAATTTAATTTTTAAGTTGAAAATGTGACGCGTTTCCTCGGCATACCCTTGTAAACGTCTAAAGGTTTTACCAACAGATAGCGCAAGCGAAGCTTAGTCTCGAACATATGATTTTCAATACGTAATTTTGCAAGCGTAATATTCGCAGTTGACTCCGGAATTGTTCGTGTTGGAAGAATAACTACTTCTATTAATTATTAAACAATTTTTATAATAATAGCTTATTATAAAATTAATAATATTCTCTAGTCATAAGTGTTATCGAAACTGGAATAATTATTTATTAAAAAGTCTAATTTGCTAGGAATCTTTATAACGTTACTGATTTCTAAAGCAAGCGAAGAAAGAACTGTTTCTGTTCTGTTTTTACATACACGCACGCGCGCGCACACACACACACATATTACACACACACACACACACATATATATATATATATATATATATATATATATATATATATATATATATATAAAGAATGCATCGATCGCCCCCCCCAAAGCAAGTCGCTGGATAAGTGCCTGCAAGAAATTCTGGAATACAAGTAGATTTTATTAAAAATTAGACATTACCATATCCTTTTAACAAGTAATAGGTTTATCTCGTATGCCATCATTGTATAATTTTGTATCAGGTATAAATGAGTGTGTGTGTGTGTGTGTGTGTGTGTGTGTATTTGTGTATGTATGTTTTACCAGTATATTCTTCATATTTTTGTTCATTTCATGCAATCGTAATTTCATGCAATCGTTTGCGGATCATAAGCGTCTGCCGCACAGGTTACCCAGAGAGAAGGAAAAGAGGGAAATGCCGGGTTGGTGTTTTTTTTTATTGCGAAAATAATTACTCGTGTGGCGAGATCAATAAAAAAAAAAAAAAAAAGTATACCAATAAAGAGTAAAAAGTACAATATACAAGTATTCAAGATTTTAATTTCACATTAAAGCTCCTTAAATGAAATCTTCTATTCACAGAAAATGCTTTGTTTAAGTTGCTGTAAACGAAGTCAGTTTATTTCAATAAAACTAAACATACACAGGTTAGATTCAATATTCCTATTTGGTTTATTCACCGAAATAATTATTAATTTATAATGTCATACAAAATAGAGAGTTGTATAGGCCTATGTTGGAAGTAATGAATGGACACCTACTCATGTTTGCTTAGGTGCCCGTTCACATGATTTACCCATGAAATTTCTTTGGGCGGGCCTGCTGCCAAAGCAAGGCATAACCTAAACTTTTGGGCAAGTTTATACTTTAATGAGCATTTGGTAGAAAAATCATAAACAACCAGCACATAGGTTTATTACTTGGGAAAAATCAATTTTTTTTATATTTTCTCAGAAAAAACGGTTTTATACCCGTCGTTCCCTTAAGGTCATACTCAAGGTCATCCATTTACTCGCTATATGAGTCAGATTCAGTGCTAAAGTTCTTGAAAAATCCTTTTTCATTCTTTTCTCGTGAATTATACAATATAAATACGGTTTATAATATAAATTATTACATTATTAATAAACAATATATGCAGTAAAAATACTTGTTCACTAAAACTAAACATTAAATGTTACAAATTCACAAATCAAAACCCGCACACATGCACACTATTACGTCGCTTGACTGCCCGTATATACTCACAGAGTCGAAATGGTAAACAAAAGTTATCTGATCAGGGAGTTATCTGTTCTACACCGGAGGGATCCGCTGATAGTGCGAGACAGCCAGTCACCCAGATCCGTTTGAACTGACGCAAGTTTGTTACGATCGATGACAATTCTCTGAATTTTTTATTTAAAATCTTTTTTTTTAAATTTTAGAAGACATCATTTAAGTTTAGAGGTCATTTTTCAACTTAGAGTTGATTTTTTACATTTACATGGAACGTGTTGTAATAGAATGCACACTTCGTCTGTTCAATTTTACTTTATAGAATTCAGTTGCAATGCCTGTTCTAATGTTTTAGTATAATTCAATCAAAGAGTATAATGTTAAAATCATTTTCTGCATATTGACAAAGGCAGTAGAAAACACGAGTGTATAGTTTTGTTAATATATATAATTAAATAAATAAATAAATAAATAAATATATATATATATATATATATATATATATATATATATATATATATTGTAACGTTTAGGAAATTATTATTTATTTTAGTTTAAATTTTAAGTTTAAGTTTTAGTTTTAAGTTCTAGCTTACAGTTCAGGCGTAATAATATTAATCGTCTGTCTGTAACGCTCTTCAAAACTTGAAGGTAGAACTCCGTTACATTAAAACACTTTAAAATACAAAGTTAAATCATTTAAACTAACAGAGTTTTATTAAATTAATTTTTTAAGGCTTATTAAGTTGAAATGCATGGAATTGTGTGCTGGTTAATTAATTACTCTTTTGAATTAAATTAAAGCAAATTACACTCATTTTATTTAACAAAGAAAAATAATATAAAATTATAATCATGATACAAAATTCTAGACATTGCTTCAGTTATGGATTATTGAACATTTAATATTTGACTTATGAATTTTTACGTATAGCGATCTATCAATAATCAATCAATGGCTAAAAATGGATCTGTACTCGAGTTTACTTGCTTTTTTCATAATAAAATTTTATAATTCAAGGTGAACACAAGTGCACCAAAAGATGCGTAAATTACATTTATGTATATACGTTGAAACGTTCAAGGTTCATTAATTTGAGTTAAACTGTCTAACATTTTAAATTTTGCAATAAATCTCTAAAGTCTTAAATCATCCACTTAGCTGTATTCACATGTCGTAGCCTCGCATCCTCCTTGTGGAAAAGTCTCAGGAAATGTCATCGGTAACTTCAGCGTCCCATCTTTGTACCTGGTTACGTACGCTGTCTTCTACACCATGATTATAACATGTTTAAGAAAAAGAATATTACATTAAATTTTGAAAACAAAATAAAATTTCCTTGCTCTCGGACACGTCCGTTGCCCTTTACATCTTGGCTAAAAGAGAGTTAAAACTAACGTTGGAAGCAACCTTCCCGGCTACCACGCATCGAATGTGCGCAGACGTACTTTAATTTACTTGTTTTTTAAACTCTCCGACAGATGTCACTATCAACCAGAGATCTCATTAAAAATATTTCTAATACCTCACAATTTTTTATATAGTTGTATATTGTTACAATTTTTGAATACATTCTAGTTTGTTTTCTGAAATTGCCAATTTAATATGTAACACCATGTAAAGTGTGTTACAATATATATATATATATATATATATATATATATATATATATATATATATATATATACACTGTATATATATTTATTCATTTAAATAATATTTATAATTTATTTCATAATATCCTGTGTTAATAAATAAATAAAAGCTTGAAAGATTTTTCCAACTATTAAATTAAAGGTATCAAAGTTATATATCAAGAGTAGTTGAATTCATAAGACAATAAATGCAATAAAATGGAAGCCTAATGTTATAACAAGAGAGTTTCCTCGTGAGAGTAAATTAATTTAAAATATTTGAGATACTGAAAGATAGTTGGCTTTTAAATCAAAGTTCAGGAACACGTTCCACTGGCAGATGCTGAATAAATGTAACACAGGAGCCTATAAAACAGGTAGAATTAGGCAGGATCATAATTTGCACGGCCTCACCAGGATCATCTGCTAAGAATGGCAAATGGTAAGATCTTATGTATGTTATGATTATTCATGCTAACATGTAACTTTTCAGCTGTCAAAATTACTGACAAATAGACTATATAGCCATCACAATATTAGTTACAGTAGTCGTGTCGTTGCATGAGCTTAGTGCATTTTAAACAGTATTTAGGTAGTTAAGCGAAGGTAGCGTTGGTAATGGAGGTAGTTCGTTGCATTGTGTGCGTGTGTGTGTGTGTTTGTAGGTAGGAAGTTGTCTTATCATTCGTTGCTATTGAGTGACTAGTCTCTAAGTATGTGTAACTAATTTTTGAAAACGCCTCAAGAGACAGGAAGAGAGAGAGAGATATTGGGACGGGGGAAGGGCGAGAGAGAAATTGTGAAACACTAGTTTTTAGGTTTTAGAGTTGTGAATAGTTGTTTATATTTATATAGTTATAGCAGTTTTACGGATAACTTTAAAGTTTATTGTTCCTCTTACAACATTTAAATTATATCTTATTTTATTATTTATTAAACTAAGCACATTCCGTAACAAGATCTAAAAATGTAAATAATTATTTAAAAATCTGATGCGTAGTTTGTGACATTTGTATGTTTCATGATAAAAAATCATTTGTCACCAATTGTAATACTTATTACATTAAATTGTCTCTAACTTTCGTGTTGTCTATACACTAGAACTGAACCACAAATTATAACTGGACAATACGTTCAGTCAAAAATGTTGTCAGACATTTTTCTCCAACTCAATTCGGATGAAAGGAATTTATTCAAATATGTTCCATATTCTTATAAATGGCAGTAGCTTAAATAAGTATTATAATTGGATATCACAATCACGTACGCTTTTGCAAAGCCAGGTATTTTCCTGATGGTATCTGTAATTAAAATGGGTCATTCAAACAGATCTTAAACCAATCATTTTTGTCTTTTATTTCGTTTTATTAGAGTTCAAGTAAAACTTATTGCTTGAGTTTGTACATAAAGTTCTAATTTTAGATACTTTCCAGCATTAAACAATTTATTTTTCTAAAGTAAATTGCAAAATTAAAGGAATATGCATCATTAATGTAACATTATATTAATACTAAATTTTGGAAATAAATATGGAACGTAGGCCTACAACTTGCATTAATATTTCTTAAAATTTTTATATAATAGAAATTATTATTTAACAAGTAAATATAATATCTACATTTCTTCTCGACTTTCCTTTTCTTTTCTCACAGTTCACCCTCATCTTTATCTTTATATCGAGCCTCTTTCAGCTTCCCCTCTCTTCACTACTCCCCTATTATATATATATTTTCCTCTTTCAAGCTTTCATCTCTTCTTTCATTCTTTAGAAATGTCTGTCTTTCTTTCTGCCTTTTGTTGAGAAATCAGTAAACATGCGTAGAGTCGATTTAAAGTTGGACATTCAACTCTTTCCTTCCCACTACTTACACCAACTCTCTCCTTTTCTCATTACTTCAATTAGCTCCTATGCTCTGCTTACTTCCATTCTTCTTCTGTCTGTCTTTCTTCTTCAATGCTTTAATTCCTCCTTTACCCTTGCCACCTTAATATCTTTTTTGGTCTCTTTTGATTGTATATAAGTGCACAGATGATCAAAACGTCCACATTCGTTAATTAGTCGATCCTATCTACTAATCAGTTTTTAAAAGGAATAGGCTTCAAAATATGTTTTATATAGTAAAATTTGAATAAATTATAGCCTAAATCCAGTAACAAAGGAGAAGAACAGATACTTAGAATTAGATGTGATAAAAACACAGATTAAATGTTGAACATGATATATGAATTAACTGAAGAGTTCAGATAACAAAGACATTTGTTCCCTGCATATTTACCGGTGCGAGAGAGGCGTAATTGGTGACAAGACTTCGTTGTGATACAAACTCCAAAGTTTAAATAAACCTTTAGAAAGTCTCTCTCTTTAGAAATTATAAATTTGTCAGAACCTTTATAATTTAAAAATGATTAAAAATTTCTCAAGAGATAAGGCGGTTGTATTTGAATAAAAAATTGTATATATGTAAAGTTATATCTGATTACATTTTCACTTAATATAAAAGTGAAAGTTTTTCACTAAAAAAGATTAAACATATATTATTACTAACATTTAAAAAATTACTATAAATCTCATTACACACTAGTTTATTAAAACAAACAGACTAGTTTTGACGTCGATGTTACCTTCATCAGTGTTTGACAACTACTTTCAGAAGTGTTCATTGTTAACTTAGACCGTAACTGACCCCTTGGTTGATGTAGGTTAGGTTGAGGTAGGTGTAGGACCAAAGTTAATTTTGTGAAAAGTGAAATGGTAGAAAATAGGTTCCCAAACTGCGCCCTCCTTGAAAGCAAGTCGTAGGGGCGTGAGGCCAGTTTGAAAATAATTTCTCATTTAGTTAAAATTTAAGTATATAATTTATCAAAATAAAAACTAAATTATTACCGCAGATTTTATTTAAATAGGTAACTTTATTAAACAAGGTGTTTAGAAAACGTAAATAAAATGTGTGCATTTATAGAAGAAATATAAGTAAAGCTTGTGGAAATTTTGTAAATTTTAAATTATATTATCATGATAGCTTGAAAAGAATAATACTACAAAAGTGTGGCGGAACGAATGTTTTGCCGATCAATGTGACACCAGCGGCATTTTGGAAACACTTAGAAGTGTATCACAGGCAGCTCTTCGATTATACTTAATCTTATCAAGCCCCTACTTGTGTGATAACATTTTTTTAGCACTTTTTGAAATAAAAACAAAACTAAGGATAAAACTTGGTGTTGCTAATGACTTGTATTGTGCCCTTACTAAAATACAACCTCAAATAAGTATCTTCATTCATCTCACTAGCAGATTTTCCTCTTATCAGTTAAAATTTACCTCGACGAATACAACTTAAAATGTTATATCACGTTTTTAAAAAAGGTAGGTGTAAATAAATAAATTGTTATTTATATATACATAATTAATGTATATATGTACATAATAATTGTTATATATATATATATATATATATATATATATATATATATATATATATGTTTCATTTTAATGTGCCACTGCTCGTTACCCTAATTAGTGTTATTATAAGTCTCCTTGATGATAGATCCTTCACCTTGTACTGTAATAAATACAATGTATGCAGCTCTAGGGATTGAATGAATAATATAAAGTTATACTTATGTAGTTGGAATAAAAACTGCAAGGTGTTTTTACAGAAAAGCATTTAATTTTCGGTTATAAATAATCCATTAACATAATACGTAACCTGATCTAACATGTAACAGAAATTTCCACAATGTTCGCTTTATAAAAGTTCTCTAAAATGCTAGTTTATATAAATGACTATATTATAAATTACTCTCTAGAATTACTTCTTTAATTTTATTTATGGATTGTTACACTTATTAGTTTCAATTCCCTGGTTTTAAGGTAAGCGTAGTCGATAGCCCCAGTAACAATCACTAAATGTTTTAAGAAACATTCAATACACCAGTTATTGTCAATCGACAAATTAGTGTTAACCGACCTATTAGCTTATATATCCTTGGTTAGTAACATTATGGTATCTCTTATAGAGCTACCATTTGCTCATCCTCAAAATATCTGAATCTTCAAAACCTAGGGGCACAAGTATATTCATTAAATTTTTTAGCGCGGTAGAAATTCCTTCCCGCCGAATCTATGTTTCTGCGGGGTGCTTTAAACGACCAGGATAAGAGTGTAACTGATGCGTGTAGGCACGAGTTGTAGGAACGAATTGTAGGCACGAGTTGTAGGCACGATTTGTAGGCACGAATTGTAGGCACGATTTGTAGGCACAAGTTGCAGGCACGAATGTTAGGCATAAGTTGTAGGCACAAGTTGTAATATAATTATGTGAATAGAAAGCTTTTAATTAAAATGTTTATCATTTTTCGTAATATTTAATATATTACATGTTATTTAGTTATTACTAAATGTAATATTTTCTTATTTATAATATAATTAAATGAAGTAAAAATAAAAAAATAAATTAAATTAATAAAGACATATAGCACCGACAATAATAAATAAATTTAAAATTTCCTATGTAAACATAAAGGCTAAATAGACAGAATTTTGGTCGAATTGTAGGGACACGTTGAAGGCACGAGTTGTAGAAATAAGTTGCAGACACGAGTTGTAGGCACGAGTTGTAGGCACGAGTTGTAGGAACAAGTTGTAGGCACGAGTTGTAGGCACAAGTTGCAGGCACGAGTGGTAGGCATAAGTTGTAGGCACAAGTTGTAATATAATTATGTAAATAGAAAGCTTTTAATTAAAATGTTTATTATTTTTCGTAATATTTAATATATTACATGTTATTTAGTTATTACTAAATGTATTATTTTCTTATTTATATTTTAATTAAATGAAGTAAAAATTAAAAAATAAATTATTAAAGACATATCGCACCGATAATAATAAATAACTTTAAAATTTCCTATGTAAACATAGAGGCTAAATAGACGGAATTTTCGTCCTGTTGGTCATTAAAACATGTGTCACCAGCATGTAATAAAATAATTGTGGCTGAGCAATAACATTTGTTCTGACTGATCGCAACGTTGCAAACAACTAAACTATATACCCTGTTGGCTTAAGCCAATCGACTTACAAATCGTAGTCCATAATAAGTGGCACAGAAGTGCATGAGACACGTCATGCCTGCAGCTTCTGGTTTGTTTAGCCTATCTTGTGTTTCCGCATACAATTTGAACATTTTGATCTCAACTTCCATGTAGAAATGTAATTTTCTATGTAATGTTAATTACATTTGGTAGATATTTTTATTAAATAATCAGGGTTTTAAACTGTAAATAATGTTATATTTAAGCTATAGACATTAAGCTATTTAACAAAAGTTTAAACCAGGATTCCATAAGTCGGGTGTTCGATGGAAGTATTATTCGTATAACAATCAAGGAGAGCTAAGCTAACACTTCAAAGCTCCAACAGTTATAATCACATTCATAAGACACAACAGAATATAATTAAAACTACGAAAATAATGTTTTATGTGATTTATAGAACACATTTCATCATTCGTTGGATGTAGAATAATATATAATTAATTTTGATGAATTTCACGCCCTGTGCCTGGTTATAAATTTCATGCTAGCTTCCTGAAATGATTCATCGCATTGGGGTGCGGGGGTTGAAACCAAATTATTCAATAGGATTATTGAATTATTGCCTATGATTTCGTGTCTGGTTGATGTCTAGGGTAAGTTTAGGTGGTAGGGAACTGTGGGTTAACTTAGTCTTTACATGTTTGGAAATATGTCATTTACGGGTGAATAGATTTTATAAATCGGCACATTATTGATACAAGTTAAATTTATAAACTCTTAATTGTTTTTTTTTTTAAATTACTAAGCAAGCGAAAAATTGTATAATAAAAAACAAACCTACTTTTAAATTATAATATTTTTGGGCAGACTATATGCCTATAAGACCATATGTTTATCATTCTGCCCTTCAATGTCAGTTTCCCTGAGGTCTGTGTATATCTGCCTATATCTTGGAGATCTGTTGGTCAGAGCCCCTTCTTTTGTACACGGTAGAGTAAAGTTTTTCTTTATTTAAAATTGTCCCAATCAAACAATACATTTTCTTCGCTTGTATACATAAACATTTTTAATAAGCGAATGGAAATTTATGTTGGGTTCTATAAAAAAAAATGTGAGATAGTAATGAGATTTAATATAGCAGTAAAGATTTTTTTTAACAAAATATTTGTTTCTTTGTTACAGGAACAATATCAATTATATATATTTCGCTTCCCCATTAAATCAGTTCTCTATCTTCTAACACCTTTACCATCCATCTTCCTTTTTTAAATTTTAGCCAAACCCAGCTTGTGTTCCACTTTTTCTCTTAATTTCTTTGTCCATCATTCCACGTCATTTATTTTGGAAATTACAGTTTTTGTCGAAAAAAAAAATTACTTTTGTAACTAACGGCTTATGAGTTTGCCCCTCATCAATCTGTCTGTCAGTTCATTGTCTGAATTGGAAACACTTAAATAAACCTCATACATACATATATATATATATATATATATATATATATATATATATATATATATATATATATATAGGTATATATGTATGTGAGAGAGAGAGAGAGAGTGTGTGTGTGTGTGTGTGTGGGAGAGAGAGAAAGAGAGAGACAGAGAGAGTGTTTGTGTCTGTTGGTGTGTGTTTTAATATTTCTTTAAGTACTTAAAAATTGATTTTACAATTATGAAAGTCTATGAACTATTATATCTAAACTTAGTTGTGCTATTTACTGTAGGTAATAAACTAATAGTAACAAATTCTCCGTGATCACTATACGCTGCATATACATCAGATAATGACTTGATGTGCTAGCTATGGGACCACAACGAGGACTGCACATGGCATACTTATCTACCGAATACTTTATTAGCCATTAGCAAGATGACGGATTCGTTAAAACAAAGAGCTTTCCGAAATGACTATTTCTAGTGGCAGATCGAATGGCTCGCCTTTACATTCACGAGACACCCTAAAAAATCGATATTCCACAGTATTCAAAGAAGGTTAAGTAACAAGATATGGTTTCATACAACAGCTAATATAATGGTATGGGTCAAGCTATATAATAACTGTTTTAACTCTGGTTAAATTACTTTATTTATTTAAATGATATTATTCAATATGTTTTACAATGATTAAATATGTTAATTCTCATTCCTATAAATACCACAATATATAATTCTATATAATGATATTAGTAGGTTATATATTTGTATTCTCTTAATTAAAAACTTCAATTCGAGTGTAACACTTTTTGAGAACCGTTTCAATGAAATTCGTTAAATGTTTTTGTTCTTTAAATTTTTGGACATCTAATAAAAGTTTTATATTAACTACATTAAATAGATTATATAAAACCTCAATTAAAATCTTCAAATAAACCATTCTCTTTGGAGTCCAGTCTCCCAAATAATCTTGTCCATAGCATTTACGAAACGTGTAAATTCACAGTAATATTACGATTTCCAAAAACATTTCTAAAGTGAGTGTTTTAAAACTTACTAGGAGAAACAGTTCCCAACCGCGCTCAGTGAAATTACACAATGATGTTTTGTCTAGTAGGGTAAAAAACCTATAATATTCATTTCTGTCGGTCAATAATGATAGAAATTGTATATTTTATAGAATCATTATAATCCATATAGATAATTGCATCATTTGATTTCTAATTAACAAAATGTCACCAGTTAAGTAAAGAATCACCCTGAAGATAAATCATTAATAAAACTTCTACTTTAAAAATATTATAAGATAATGTAAAAAATATTAGTAAGTGGTATTGTAAAACATTTATACCATTTGATTTTTTTAATTTATCAGATAGATTCCTCCTCCTTCAGTTTAGTAATTGATTAGTCTAAAGTCTTGTAATATATTGTTTTTACCATGATAGTATATGTGTTGGTAGAAGGGCAAAATAATTTCTTTTAAAGTTACTACTGACTCAGGTTACTGAGAATCTCACTTCTGACCCATCGGAGAAGGAGAATCGCAGAAATTGTAGAAGCAAACTGTAGAAGCTGTTTACTAAACTCTTACAGATTAACAGCAATTACATAGCTGTAGACTGTGCTTCGGCTTTGCTAGACGAATATCAATCTTTCTCTCTCTCTCTCTCTCTCTCTCTCTCTCTCTCTCTCTCTCTCTCCCTGGATTTAATTCACTTCCATACTAAATGCCTTGTAAAGAATTCAAAGAATAAAAAAATAACAAATAAAAAGAAACCCTGCATCAATATTGCAATTACTAAATATAAGTGGATATAATAAAAACTTTTAACCTCAAATTAATAAATTACTATAACTTTCAAACCTACAGTAAGGAATAGCAACGCAGAGGATATGTCAATTATTTTAATATCAATCGCGTAAAATGTTTTTTTTTCGAAATTACAAATGAATTTAATTAAAAAAATAGTTAGATATACATGATACACTACTCTATTAACAAAACAAAAATCGCTACAGAATTTTCAACCAGAGATTAACCGTCACAAATGCATGTAACTGTCACAGAATATCATGTAAATTCATCCCAATATGTCCAAATCTCAATGAAAAAGGACACCATGTTTCACGACATTATGTTGACATTATTAAAATATTATTTCAAATTTTAACTACGTTAGTTAGAAAGGGGAAACAGTTCTCTTCATATATTCAGTTAGTTAAAAAAAACTTAAACTTTTTCTGAGTTTATTTAACCCGAACTTCATTCAATTATCTAACTTAATGAAGGTAAAGTTTGTTGATATTTTAATATTTACTAGTCGTGGTTAAAGTTATTGGGCACGGCTTAGTTTAATGAGGAAGTTTCTGTTTCCAAGGCAACAGGGATTGTAATTTTCTCCGTATAATGGTCAGAGAGCGGTTACTAAGCTTTTCATCGCCCAACTATTGAGGTAGACATTGTCATTACATGACAGATGAATAAAACTAATGAAATAGCAATTCTGTGCTCTGCCGTTATCCCTAAATTGTCGACACACAAATACCTTTCTAATTTTAATTCGACTAGTGTGCCCAGCAACATTGTTTAACAAATATTTTACAAAATATATACAAATATAAATTTTAAAATGAAAGATAGTTTAAACAAAATTTTCAATTGTTTACAAACACATTTTATTATCAAGATTTTGAATCATAAGTTGTCAGAAAATCATATTTTGTCTTAAGTTTGTTCTACGTATATTTCTGTTAAAGTAGTAGGCATACATTGAATCAGTCAAAGGCTGATTTTATGAAAAACTTCTAATTATAGGTGCAGCATAACGTTCGTTGTTTCATTGCAGTCAAAATGGAACTTTACTCTTTGTGCCACAAAATTGTGAAGTGGTGAATATGTTATATGGCAGAAGCTACTCCAACATTCTGTTTGGTGCGTTAATAGTTTTACACAAAATGCAATATCATCAAGACAGGAATGTCTGATGTGTGGCGTAAAACTACGCAATATTCATCAGCATCAAAACGGCACCCACAATTGGTTCCACTCATTTACCACATTAATTGCCTAAAAACAATAAAACCATAGTATAAAACCATGAAATATGATTCGTAAGTATAATGTTTCACTCATACTCCCATCAGCCGTGAATGAGTTAGTTATTTAAATTTGCTTGGATTTATATTGAAGTTATGAGGAACATGTTTTGTGTTTCACCTAATATTGAAAACGGTAAATCATTTACCGATAAATTAGATTTATGTATGAAATATAATTTATTACCGTCAGTTAGGAAAGAGAGATGTGTATAACCAACTAATTTAGTTAATTGTTTCAAAACACAGGATAAACATAACAAAGAACTAGGGTGACAACCAAATACGTTGGTTACTCTTACCGATTACTTGTTAGTTCTAACATCCAGACCCCTTGTTGGGTATGTCTGTGCGAGACTTGCAGCGGGGCTACCTCACCGAGGTATCATTTACCAAGGGGCACGCAATCTCAGCTGGTGCTAACAATGAACCATTCTGGATTTTTTTAATTTCTTCAGTTTGGTCCTTGGCCAGAGTACGCCGCGTATAATCTGAGATTCGTTTACCAGGTAGTAAGCGGTGCCTGTTAGAATGCAGGGAGTCTCCGGAATTCAGATTTTCTGAGACTCGCATATTTTGAGACGCAATCATATGGTTACTAAATTAGATGAGAGTGTTCCTATCATTCTTTATAAATTCTAATAGACTTTAAGTTATAGATATGTAAAATTCCTGTTTTGTGGGATGGATTGCATTTATAATTACATAAAAATCCTTTTTTAAAATAAAAATTTATATAAAAAATTCAAGAATATCGAAGTTTGTTATTTTGGTGATTAAATAAAATCAGTTTAAGTATTATTCATACGGTTTTGTAAAATATTACAGTATGTACAAAATAAATAAACTTGATTTAATATTAATGTTTATAAGATCCAATATAAATGGCCAACGTCATTTTTGTAAATTTATGTAAAGGATGACCTTAAAAGTTTGCTTAATACCGGATTCCTATGTTAAGCGTAGGGGCAGCTTAAATCTAAAATTCAATTTCGGTACCATAATAGTTTTCTCTGACGTTTATTGATGATCCTTTTCTATTCATATTATATTTAATTATTATTAGTTTAAAACCCGTGGTTGCTGGTTCAAGTCGAAGATTACAGCCATTTCGAACGTGCATTTCTCTTTGGTTTACTTGACGTAAATGTGAGTCAAACGGGCTGCATAGGAGTAATGAATACAAAGGGGTATTTCTTTACTTCTAAATAGTTTGCTAAGCTACATCACATCCACAATCACACTAAACCTAACTATGACCTGCGGCATTTTATAAAACTTTGTATATCAATTTATAAAATAGTTGTGTCCCACAACATTCATTTAATAGAAATTAAACCTAAAATCCCTAATTAATTTAAGGTAAAAATTTAAAAATATATGAGTGGTAGTCACAAATAGGGAGGGTTGACGTAGTAAGATATGATATTAATTTCAATGACGGGTCTATGCCTCATAGGGGTAACGGTATAACCAACTTTTAAGATTTGCAAATAGTTTTGTCTATAAGGAAACTTCAGGCGACGGATTTAAACTGGGTTTGTCTACTTAATTTGTTTACAAAGGACAGGTTGAACACTTGCCTTCAAGGAAGAGACTTTATTAAGCTCTGTCTCAAACACAGTGGTCTGTGCGTAACCTTAGCACCCATGTCTTCTTGATATAAAATTAAATCCATTTTAAAATTAAATCTTATACAAAATCTAATATAAATAGTGTTTAAACAACTTTCAAAATACGCTTTCATATAAGTTTTACTTTTGTGATTTATTTATTAGTCTATTAATTAAAATTTACCTGATTTGCATTTCGTTATTAAAAGTACGATTGTCATATTCTATTATGATCATAGTATATTATTTTTAATTATTGATTTTTTTTAGACATAAGGCCCTCTTTATTCACGGTTTTGAATCCGTGGTTTTCGCTTATTCGCCGTTGGCAAAATTACATCCTGTTATCCCTTGGCTCTGCAGCATCTTCCAGCGGTCATTGTGTCTCACGTCAGTTTTTTCTGTTCTAGCTTGTTTATTCTGTGACATTTCTTTTAATCCATTTTCCTGGCAACTGTACGCACTGTTTTCAGAAACTGTGAATTTTTCAGAATGAATTTTAAAGGCATACTATACGGGTAAATGTTTCTTTGTAAACTTCCAGAGTAAAATCAGAATGCTATGTGAAAATAAGGATGGTCGTTTAAATCGTAAACAATATTAGGCCTAATCATAAAAAGTACTTGGCTACGAAACAAAAAAATAATACCGTTAGGTGAAATGTTCGCAGAAAGAGGAAGCAGAAGTAATGGTTTAAAATCGTGCCAGAACTTTCAGTAGTTTGATATTAGTAAAAAATAATTAACTAATAAAAAAACAATTAGCAGAATGAATAGAACCTGTGAAGTGTATTTATAATTGTAATTGGAAAATTTAATTGGTATATTGTAATTGGGAAAATATTCAGTAAATCACTCACAATCGAGACTGGGAGTATTAATTTAAAAGTCAAGTATTGAAATAATTGATATTTAGTACTCTCTGTATTACAAATGCGTTATTTCAGAGTGTATTGATAGGGGTTTTCAATCAAATTTATCCGCCCTTTACCCTATATTGTTTTTATTTCCTTTTAGTCTCATATTGTTAATAAAGAAAAATCATTAGCAAGGAATATGTGTTTTAAATAGATATTTAATTAAACAAGAATGTAATAATGTCAAGTACGTTGCAGTTTAATATCGTATAATAATCAAATCATGTCAGTCGACATGTTTTTAAATGATTATTCAGTGGTTCTAAATTAAAAAGGTAATAAATACAGTATGTAACATTTTTATTAATGTTATATTCTAATAATATGTTTTTAATTATTACTAAATCTAATTTACTGAAAACAACCCATTTCTAGTTACAGAGGTGAGCCCTGCTATTATAACTCCAGGTAATTGAATACTTGAAACGTGAACATTGTTCCTTACCTTGACATCTTTGCCCAGGCATTGTTTGACCTTTTCATATTCGTTGTTGATGACAGTAGCTAACTCTCGCTAAGCCAATTGTAGTCTAGACTCAAGAGCTAAGGTCATTAAACACGAAACAAAATAGGCCTGAGTTTAGTTAATCCATTATTTAGTGCTATTTTGTGTTACAAAAATAAATATTTATAGCGTTTAGTGAGGGAAGTTTTAAACGATTCATTTATTTTACAGGTAACAACGGTAAAAATTAAAACGTCTCAGCGTAAGGTGAGGTGGGCCAGGTAGCTTTGGGATCAGGAACTGCTCTGCCGATGAATAGGCGGGGACGCCCCGGCGAGTACATTACATTAGTGACGGATCGAAGATTACTCCATTTAATAACGTTATTCTAATAATAGGCATTATTTGAGATAAAATGTCATTTAATTATTGTTAAATAAACAAATGTGTGTTTGTCTCATGTTAATCGGTCGCCTTGAGGTGTTATAACTGAAGAGTATTACAAATTTAAATTACCGAAGCGAAGCCGATAATCACACTTAAAGTCAGCCGATTAACTTGAGACAAACCTTCAATTGTTTTTAGTAATAAATAAGAAAACTGTACCAACGTTTTTCCCATATAGTTCCTATTTATAAGGTTTTTAAGTAATGTTCTCGGCGTTGCGTCACTAATGGGATGTACTAGCCGGAGCGTCCCAGCCTATTCATCGTTATAGCAGTACCTAAGGCCCCAGCTACATGGCTTGCCTCAGCTTACGGGGTATAGGCGAGGTATAGCTTCGATCGACGACGATGTCACCTTCATCAGTTCTTGGCTACTACTAATCACTCAGCGCTTGGGTTTTAACAATCAAGCACTAATGAAGGCGACATCGTCATCGAAACTAGTTTTTATGTCTTAATAAACTAACGTGTAGTGAGATTTAGAGTAAGCCTTTTTAGTTTTTACCGTTATGAATGATTATGACTAGCTTAGCTCCAATTAATTTAATATTCTATAGGTAATTAGGGCTATATCTCTTATATGTGCAATGTGTCAATTATATAATCAAGAAATTTGCCCAGTTATAACTATAGATTTTATATACATGTTTTCACTTGCCAGAACCAGGACGGTGATAGTTTAGTGAGAAGGCTAAAAGAGATAAAAATTTAAATCTATTACTGGGTTAATAAATATATGAATACCTTGTGTTATCAATATTGAGTTCATATGTAGTATATTAGATTCAAAAGTGAACTAGACAGTTTGTGAGCGTGTGTTTAGTTTAGGTGGACTTAGTGCCAGTCAGTCCCCTCTCTCCCCCTCACTCTCCGAGAATGAGGGGAGTGAGATAAAGAGCCTGAGGCATCTTTCCACTCCAACGCGTATTCTAGAGTCTAAGAGGTGGTTGAAAAACCAACTCACCCTTCTAACTCGTTCGATGGGTCGGTCTTTGATACTATTTTGCCTCCATTACTACTGAATGTCACAGTGGCTCATTCAGTAGGGAAACCTTTTTATTCCTTGTTGAAAACGTTTAGGCCTAATTTAATTATTTTCATTAAACGTTGCCAGAAAGTAATCTTGACAGGACCCAAGTAGATTAAAAGACTCAAAAATTATAGTGATAAAATAAAATCATATTCATTGTTTTTATCCAAACCAAACTCGTAACCCCTTCCTCTACTCCATCCCCTCTCAAGGGGGCTGCGGCTGGCACACTCTCCTGTCTCTGCTTCTTGACAGAGGATCATAAACGGCCGGTGGCTTACAGTCCGTTTACCTTTTCTTTTATCTGCCTTATAAATTAGGCTAGAATGAAATGCCTAATAGTTAAAAAAATAGATTTAAATAACATATTAAAAACGTACGAGCAATATACTGGAAAATAAATATGCTATTACAGTAATAAAATCGATAATACAACTATTTGGCCAGTCATGAAAATAATTTTGCTGTAAATGTGACTATCATTTACAACTGTACACGGCAATATTTAAGATTTTATTAGCTGGGATAACCATAGACCTAACATTACTATGATATTTCACTCAGTTTAGTGGTTAATTTATTATTAATCTCAAATAAAATTCCAAGCCATTTGGTTTATTTTAGTGATTCTACCAATCCACCCCGTTTCCACTATGACTCAAATATATCTGATGAAACAGTTGTTAAATAACCAACATTACCCTTGTCTAGCAAGTACCCACACAATTAAAATATTCTTTTGTTTACAGTGTTTTTGAGTCAGAGAGTGTATCTTTCCTTTGAAAAATAAGTTACAGTTCAAAACAAGACACAAATAAGCCTCTTAATTCCATTTTAAATAAACTGCCTGGCGTCGTAAATTTTGCAAAGGTTCCAATTTTCTTGGTTTTTTCTTTTTCTGTCTCTCGATTTGCAACAACTCGCTGTACGGTTTTAAGAATTAACAAGACCTTACACAAACACTCATGTATTGTCTCTATTAACATCAATATAACATCTCAATTATTTCGAATTTATTACAAATATGATGTTATTGACGTTTTATAAACAACTGTAAAATTAAACAGAATTAATTTATTTCTGTAACAAAATCAAACAAACGACTGTCGATTAAACGTTGTGATTTTAAAAAAATGACCAAACTCGTAAATAATTAATTACCCTTTATAATGGTGAAATTAGTAAATATTTTTTTAATAACCATACCAGACATTAATATTAACCCTATAACTACCGTTTTATTCTTTATTCTCAATATTATTATTATACAAATTATAAAATTTGTATTGTTTATCTTGATAATAACTTATTTCTATAAATATAGTATGTTCTCTTAGGTATTATTTAAAGTATATTTCATTTTAAAATAATGACATAACGTTTTATATTTTTGTGTATATATCCCACTTGAGGGATTTTAAAAAAATTGTATTTCTTATTAATAATACACTCATTAATAGTTTCTTTTATTTATGGGAAACAAGATAGAAGCTATAAAGAGACTAAAAAGTTTATTAATTGATATAATTAAATTAGAGTTAAGTTTATTGATTGTAGTTCTGTTATTTATGGTCTTCGGATGATGTGTCTCTGTTCTGATCATTGTAAGTAGTCTTAGTATTTTATTCTGTTCATTTTATGAAACGTATAGTGTTTAGTGTTATTTATTTGGCATTTGTTTATTAAAATAATTATTACGTTTGTAAATATGTGTGTTCCCCGAAATTATCCTTTTTGACTTTAGGTGTTAATATAATAATAATAATTCTATACACAAAAATATAATCGTTTATACGTACAATGAAAAACCTAATCATCTAATATATAGGTGAGTTCATTCATAATTTACTAAAAGGTTACACTATTATAGTAAAATCAACTGAGCTGAGTCAATAATGACTGATATAAACGCTACTAGTGTATAATGTACTGTAACTAGAAACTGTTATTATAAATTTTTTCAACAAAATTTAATACAAATCGTCACTAAAACGGTTACTATAAGAAGTTACTTATAATATTTACCATAAATGGTAACAATAATGACTGACTTACTGTATTCAATTTCTATAAACGGTTACTTAAAGCTGTTACTATAAATGGTTGAATACTAGAAATTCCCTAAGTAAATGACTACTAAAACCGTCATTCGGGTGGTTACAATACACGTTTACTATACGCGATCACCAAATAATTTATTATAACGGCTACTACAAACGGTTACTATGAATGGATAAGTACTATATACTGCCACTACAAACTTACACTATAAATGGTTACTACAATGGTTACAATACACGTTTACTAGATGCAATCATTAAACCATTTATTACAACGGCTACTACAAACGGTTACTATGAATGGATAAGTACTATATACTGCCACTACAAACTTACACTATAAATGGTTACTACAAATGGTTACAATACACGTTTACTAGATGCGATGAATAAACCATTTATTACAACGGCTACTACAAACGGTTACTATAAACGGATAAGTACTATATACTGCCCCTACAAACTTACACTATAAATGGTTACTACAAATGGTTACAATACACGTTTACTAGATGCGATGATTAAACCATTTATTACAACGGCTACTACAAACGGGTACTATAAATGGATAAGTACTACATACAGCCATTATAAAAGGGCACTATAAATGGTTACTACAAATGGTTACAATACACGTGTACTATAAATGTTAACCATAAAGGTTTACTATCAATGGTTTAAACGAATGTTTATTGTAACTGATAAATATATCACTATTGGTGATTATAATAGTTTACTATAAATGCCTACTAGGCCAGCAAATGGCTATTACAAAGGTTTACTATAAAGGGTAAATTTAGTGTAAGATGTTACTAGAGATGATGTCTGTAAATTTTACTATAAACGGTTAATATAAATAGTTGCTATAAATAATTACGTTATAGCTTTCACTATAAAATATTGGTACTAATCATGAGAATCCTAAACATGATAATCTTAAAATTAAAAGCACAAACGTTTAAGTACGACCTCTAAATACATTATAAATATATAATTTTACTATAACAAATATTATTTATGCTATTACTGTAGGTATAAGAATATTAGACTGAAGCGTATCTTGTATTGTACTAATATGTAATTGTTTTATGTGGGATATGTATTGAATAAAACTGGCATCCGAAGAATACCGGAAATACGCCGCCATTTCTCTTCAATTTATGTTCTGTCAGAAACACAATCACTTAATCTTGCACCATTGTGCGAGATTCTATCATGATTGCTCTCCATTGCCATGTGTGCAAATAGAGCTATACCGGATGTGATTAAATAGAAAAGTTACAATATCTGTATTTAAAAGAGAGACAAGTTTTTCCGAATGTGAATATAATTATACATTTTTTCTATTAATAAAAAATTGAATATTGTTCTACATACAGTGTGAGATAGTAAGACGAGAGTTTCACAACTAAGAATTGTTTTAAAGATATTTTTGCAACAGGTTTATACGTTTGCAGGAAATACTATCTGTTACATCATCAGAACGTCTGACGTTATTACAGCGCTGTAGATCGTCTTCAAGTTAGAAGATTCCTAGCAATCATTTATTTTGTATGTATCGTATGTACGTGTTACTGTAAGCTTTACCTTATCAATAAATAATATTGAACAACAGCTTTAACATACTTATTTTCCATGCGGCTTTCAAAGACAAGATTTAAACATTTACAATAAAACGTCCTAAGAAGTTATTGTAGTTTATGAAATTTGTAGAGTCGAATTTCTGTGGTTTCCCTCTCTGACGATGGTGACATTGTCATCGAAACGCTTAAGAAAAAATGAAGTATTGCACATAGTTAGTCTTCGTTATTACTTAGTTAATATCTTTATTCACAAGTTCGCCCTTTAGTATAGTAAGTATCAGTGAATTAAATTCAACGTGTTGATAAATGTTTTAAACATAATGTTTGGATCTCACCTTGAAGTTTTAAACTTGTTTCACCTTGATTTCTTTCAAAACCAGGGCTTAATGTTTTGCAAACGTCCTTAAAGATTCATTGCATTGAGTAAAAAAACTCCATCCTGTTACACACACACACACACACACACACAATGCAACGGCTAAAACGACCAATTCATGAAATATGGTAATAGTATAGAATGTGTAACCAGGTCAAAGTGCCTAATATTAAATTATTTTAAATCAATGACATAAAAAATTATAAATATATTGAAAAGAAAAGTAAATAGATTTATTGAGCACTAAATTACACAAACTCTGTGTGTTTAAATAAATTATAAATAAACATAATCATAATTAGGCTAAAACCTAATCGACCAGTGTAAGTTGAACAGTAAAAGTATAGTTTGTGGGACCATGCCAACGTGACTAAGTAAGAAGAATAGGTTAGAATTAGTAAGAAAATTAACTTAGGCAAAGCTAGGGAAAATTGTTTTTATTAAAATGTACTTAATTAATAATAACCAAAAATTTTATAGCGTAGAATTAAACTATATTTGACTCGGTTAAAAAACGTGGAGAGAGATTGTTTATAAGAAACGCCACACTGATGAAACAGCGCTACCATCGTGATTTTATATATAAAAAGTAACCGCTAATTGAATAAATGTAGCTAATTGGAAGAAATATAGACAAATTAGTTATTAAAACGAAAGTTTACAATTGAATTAAGACATTGCCTCAAAGAAAAGTCTTTCATAAAAACTCTAGAAGGAATAAGTTTAGTAAATGCAAGCAGAATGGGGTTGAGATTATATATCAACAAGACGATTTCCATAATAACGGAGTTCCAATTGGTGGACAATCCATGATGGAAGTATGAGGTTTGGTTTTGGTACAAAGAAGTGTGCCTTGTGAAGGTAACGCGGAGGAGTGGAGTCTCAATAGCCTTAACGAGCTGTCGTGTTTTACGGTCGGGCGACGTCAAACAGCAAAAATGTTGTAATACAGCAGGAAATAGGCCTTCGATGTGACACGAGAGTGTAAAGATATTTGGGCAGTATCTTAATAACTTGTTTAACATATCTATGCCCAAATATCTTAATAACATCATGTTGACCAATACAATGCCTAATCGAAAGTTTTAGAGAATTTCACAGTCGCCATGCAGTGTGAAGACATTATAACTTCAAGAAGAAAATGGAAATGCCCAAGAACCAACCAGTTTTGGAATATACTTAACCTGTTTGCAGTTCAAGTTTATATGAACAGTCTATTTTTGTTTTTAATCAATATTTATTTCAAAATATAATATTTTCAAGTCAAAATTAAATAAAAATTGAATAGCCTAAGGGAGATAAACCTCTCTTAGGTTACATAAAATAACTTATAAATATTCTAAATTGACTTTCCATTCAACCGTTTGTCTCAAATGGACAGTAACGTTTTAAGTTTACACAACAGATCAGATATGGCTTTATTCTTGATTAGTTAATATAAATCATATATTAACATAGCAGATAATTATTAAAACGAGTGAAAATAACTGAAGTTTGTATTAAATGCATAGCCTTTTTTAACTAGATAGATTAACCTTTAAATGTTTTAATATTAACAAGACTCTGAGATATATGAAATATAATTTGGATAAACAAAATTAAATTATATGCAAAATTAATTATAATAATTGGAATTGGTTAAATCTTAGAATATATTATTAACTTTTGACATTATTAGAAAAGAGTAGGGTAAATCTATATGTATATGTTTGTTAATAATAATATTGAAGATTTAATGAGGAGACATATGGTGCACTATTAACCTGAAACCAGATAGTTAATAATAAATTCAAATGTAAAATTAAATAATTATATTTTACAATTAGCTTTGTTTTTCATTTAAGATAAAATAAATTCACTGGGTATTCAATTTTAGCCATTAAATCAAAAGTGTCTCTCAAAGATTTCACTGCACCGATAGGAGCTTTAAAGGCTATTTATAGTAGGGTATATGGTTTTCGTAACAAATTCAGGGGTTTGGTCTCCTGAGAGGTTTATTCCTTGAGATACAGGTCTCGAACTAGGGTTCGGAGTCAAGGTATAAACCAATAATTTCTAGTGAACAAGGATAGATCATCGAGGTGAGTTGAGGAATTTGCAGGAGAGCTTGCGGAGGTTGTCGAGAATAACCCAGAAAGAGGTAAGGTCTGTAAGAACATACACATACACACACACACACAAACACACACACACACACACACACACACACACACACACACACACACACACACACACACACACACACACACACACACACACACACACACACACACACACACACACACACACATATATATATATATATATATATATATATATATATAAACTTTTGGAATCTATCAAATTTTTAGAATAGATTTTATGGTCTTGCAAATACTATCAATAAAAATAATGATTAATTAAAATATTTATAAATATTTTGAAATGATAAGAATTAATGACAATAATATACAAACATATATTTAAAAAGAGTTGGAATATGAATGTTAATTAAAATGGAGATAATGGTCTTAAAATTGTATTGTAGCACTGAAAACGATTAAAATAATAATTGTAAATATTTAGAACTAAATAAAATTATTACCAATAACTTACAAATATATATGTATATAATATTATAATATATTTTTACGAAAAAAGAAATAGTTTTTATTTTTTTTTAACATCAAAGATTTTTGTGTGTGATAATTTAGGTTTGCTAAGTTACCTTTTAATTAACTGCCCACGTTGTGGAACTAAATTATAACATACAACACTATTACTCAACAACAATTCTACTAACTCAACCTGAGCATTTATGCTATTTAGTTAACACTAAAATCTAGTGTTTTGGGCGCCAATATTACTTCAGGTAATATAAAGTAATTGAAAATTCCTTAACAACTTTACTTTACCACATTTCATTTACTAGTGACATAAATACAGCAATGTTTTACCTCACTACAATATTTAAATTTACAAATTTGCATTACATGAAATTTAATATAATTTTATTTCGGCTTTGTTTTGAGACTCTTACTTTTTATAATATTTACTCTCACGGCGTGTTAGGTTACTGCTTAAAAAACTGCTTATTATTAATCCTATTACAATAAAGAAAACTTTATAAAGAAATTTATATCATAACGTATTGACCAGAAATTTAGAAGATTTATTATATTATAAAAACAGAGAGTGCAATACTTAAGTTCGTTCCAAAGTCTTTCAGATGAACCCTTTCTCACTACACTGACCCTTGTTCAAATGTTCTTTGAAAAACACAATACCTTGATTAACAAAAAAATTCACTATAACTTTAATCACAACAATTTCCCTTTTATTCGCGGATCACCCTTTTTATACAAATTTCCTTTTACAAACCCTTAGGTACTTTCAATTAATTAACAAGAATTATTTTCTTGATTTAAATGAAAAACCTATAACTCCCTTCTTTAACTTTACTTTAAACTTAAACTCACCTACACAATATCAAGTGGTACAATATATTACAATAAAAATATTGAAAAGAACCCCAATACCACAAAAATAATAAAAAATAACAAATAAAACAAGTTACTTAAGTTTAAACCCTTATGTACATATCGATGACATGTCATCATCATCAGAGGGTCATGGTACAAAATACAATATAGCACACAAGAAGTTACAAACTAGAATGATCATTCTAGTTTGTAACTTCTTGTGTGTTAGATTGTATTTTGTAACAAGACCCTCTGATGATGATGACATGGTCATCAAAATGTACATAAGGGTTTATTCTTAAGTAACTGTTATTTTTGTGGTATTGGGGCTCTTTTCAATATTTTTATTGTTAAACTCACCTAATTAAAACTTTCCCATTTCAGACTTATGTATCCACCCTTCGCCGGGTCCTGTGTATGACTGTTTTTCCTATCTCTATTCATTTCATCCTAACACCCCACTTCTAATTTTCATGACCAATCGTTTTACATCTTTTCAAATATCGACCAATAAGAAATTTATTAGTAACCGTTGAGAATTTAAACATTTCTGTTAGAAATCCAATTTTCTTTGAATTCGCACCATTCTGAGCGTGTTCCAAATCATGAGAGTCAACTTAAGTGTAACTACCACAGTTGTTTTGTTAGGCCACGCACACTTGTCTGCTTCGTGACTTAAACAAAAACTCCCTAGAAACTTGAAAAATGTATTACTAGTTCGTTCCCACAAATAAGCCCCTTTTAGCACCTACCTTAAATACTTTACTTGTATTGCAACACAAAATTCATATTTCTATTTGAAATTATTTCTTATTTCAAGATATATATTATTTTTTTTCTTTTATATATTTTATACTTAAGCTTCTGCAATAATTAACCTAAAATTATGTTATAATATAAAAAACCAATATTATAATCAACATAGAATAATTTTTAATAAACGTACAAGGTTGTAACACCTCTAAATCAATAATAGAGTACAGGGTCATTTAATTATTCTAGTTTTAATTAAACTAATACTGCACAAATTCTAAAATATTGAAACAAAGTACAACATAAACCCAATCTGCGGGTAACGCCCGGGAGATGCAAATGCATTGGATCTATCGGGATAGGGAGGAATGTCTTGTCCAAGTGTTGCAGGAACTCAGAACGATTCATATTCAGAAAAAAAGTGAAAATTTTAAATAAGGAAAATTTGTTGACGGTTCGAAAAGCTAAGAAGAAATTTTAGACACAGGCGTTTTTAAATATAGTAGATGATTACCACAAAAGGTTTTAGGACAATAATATGTAGACAATACTTGTATATTTATTAACTGTAATATTGGGGAATTAAGATAAGTTAAAGCAAATCTACTTTTTTAAAGTATGAAGACAAAATTAATAATGATGCAAAAATAAATGTATACTTCCTGTAAGTTTAACATTAGTAAATATTCACCATAAGTTATATTTTTGCAATAGAATAAAATTTTTCTTTGATACGTTTCATGTTATTTTCAAAGTATATGGTAACGAACATTTATAAAGATAAAAACAGAAATTAGTTATTCATTGTCATTTATTTAATAATTAGTTTTCGAAGAATATATATTCATAATTTAGTTTCAACTACGTTAAATACATTTTTAGTATATAAAACTTTCCGAGTATAGTTTTCTGTTACAGTAATTGAAATAATATCGGTGTTTGAAAGAAAAACAAGAGAATAGGCTCGTATTTCCTGTAAAGTATCTGATTGATTGAGTGCAAAGGGATGACAGTACGTAGTTCCGGGAAAGTGTTATAACAAACAGGGGTGAAAATTTATCTTCATTTTGTTTGCGTTTTCAAAATAATGACTGACAGTAGTGCAATAAAGTTTTACGGCACTGCCCTACAAAGAAAACGTTAATTTATACTTGAACCTACAAATGTCAAATTAGCACGTAGTAAGCCTTATTAAGTATCAGGGATACCGCATGTTAATACTTAGTGATCTTCGGACGTTTCGAGTTACGGAGTAACTTCTGTAATGGTTGCGTTTCCGATGTCCGTCACCTGCGTATTCATTGTATTTACATGCATGAGATTCTCTCTTTCTCATGGTGTAGAGCAGCAGCCATCTTTTTGTACTTGAGCGTCTCATCTTCAATCGACCATGGCTGTAAAGGCAGCAAATACAATATAACCATGAATTCTATTGCATTCCCTAATTTGTGATCGGTAGTAAAACTGATTTTTATACAGTACAAAAGGAGATTTTAAATAACAGCTATTAATACATTTTAAAGTCATTTTTGTACAATAAGCTACTTACTTCCTCATAACGTCGTATCGAACGGCTAAAATAATAAAATAAAACCCATTATTTGAAAATTAACAAAATTCTACTAAAATAAAATAATTGTCTTAGGGAGGAACTTCCCTCCATGCACATTGAAGACACTACTTTCCTCTTATCTTGCGCCTGTAATTTATTATTAGGCATTTATTGTTGTGGCTAGTGTAATGGTTCTACCTATTGAGCACCCTATTTCTATTCTAAGCCTCAAGCGTAGGCTATTCGGACCACTAACAATTCAAAAAACCACAAATGGTCAGGCCGCACAAAATCATTTCGCAGTCCGCGGGTTGCCAACCCCTAGTATTGAGGGAATTCTCAGCACAAACTCTAGCCCTGCACATGTTAACATCTCACGAATAAATAGCTAGTATTTGGAACCGAATCTCAGCTATTCAAAATCAGTTTATGCCTACTGCCTAAATTATTTACAAATAGAATCGTTCTAATAAAAGATAGTTAACAACCTCGGTTGATAGGTCATAATTTTCTCTCGCTTTTCAGTTGCAGTAACATGTATAAAAATCTACTCGAGGGGTTAGAAGAAGCAAAGGGTCGAATAATTCAACTGAATGTAGCATCTCTGTATTTAGTGAGTGAATGTGAGTCAATTGGAGTGCGTGGGAGTGATTGGAAGTGCTGGAGTGTGCTTGGGAATGTTTAGTAATGATACTAAAGTTGGTGGGTGTGCTATGGAATCAGCGGAACTGCGTGGTAGTTCTTTGTAAGGTTTAGGAGTGGGTAGAAAGGTTTGGTATTTAGCGAAATTACAAAGTAGGTTTTAGTAAGGTTTCCTTTTTGTTGGTGTGCTAGGGGATCAGCAAAGCTGCGTGTTAGTTCTTTGTAAGGTCTAGGAGGGTATGGAAGTGGTTAGTATTTAACGGAACTACATGGTAGTTCCTAGTAACGTTACCTTGTTGTTGGTGTGCTAGGGAATCAGCGGGACTGCGTGGTATTTCTTTGTAAGGTTTAGGAGTGGATAGAAAGGTTTGGTGTTTAGCGGAATTACATAGTAGTTTTTAGTAAGGCTTCCTTTTTGATGGGGTGTTAGGTGATCAGCAGAGCTGCCTGTTATTTTGTAAGGTTTAGGAGGGCATGGAAGTGGTTAGTTTTTAACGGAACTACATGGTAGTTCCTAGTAAGGTTTCCTTGTTGTTGGGGTGCTAGGAATCAGCGGAACTGTATGGTAGTTCTTTTTAAGGTTAGGACAGTATAGAAGTGGTTGGAATTTACGGAATTACATGGTAGTTCTTAGTAAGGTTTTCTTGTTGAATAGTTGAACACAGTTGATTTTATTCTAACACAAAGATGGAAATATATTAGGCCAAAGCTGAAACATGTTATTGACACGTAATCGATTAACTAATAGAAATATAAAGGTAATAATGAAAGAATAGGACAATAACGATTTAACAGTAATATAAATATAATAGTAATATTGTATTATTTATTTTTCTTTACAATTTAATAGCAAGTTAGTTATTGTAGTTAATAGCAGTAGTTATTGTAATATATATATATATATATATATATATATATATATATATATATATATATATATATATATATATATATATATATATATATATATATATGCTGATACGTATTCCTTCACGGATGGAAAAAATGATGAATAGTTACTATCTGGAGTACATCCGTTCATTCTGCAGTCCATATATTCGCAGTTCCGACGTTTCGCTAGAATCTCATCCAGCATTGACGAGGTGAACCCAACACCAGTAGAAGAGCGAGTTCTTCTACTGTTGTTGGGTTCACCTCGTCAATGCTGGATAAAATTCTAGCGAAACGTCGGAACTGCGAATTTATGGACTGCAGAATGAACGGATGTACTCCAGATAGTAACTATTCATCATATATATATATATATATATTTATTTATTTACTTATTACTAAAATATTTTAAAATTTTAAATTTCAAAGACCTGTAATTCCTACAGTTACACTTATAAGTTAATAAATAGTTAAAACAATCGTATTAATTTAATAACGTCCTATTTATTCTAGCTGACATTAATTGAGTTACAACCTTAACAATGACAATTTTTAATCTACACAACCAAAAAGTAGTTAAGTTTGTGACATAATCCTAATACAAAGATGGACTTTTGAGGCCTTTTGTCGTCTTAAAATAACGTATAAAGTCACTGTTATTTACACATTGATCGCTATTTGGGGTTTGTATATATTGTAAGTGGTGTAATATAAAAAAACTATAATGAAATGTTTTAAAAATATGTTATTATTACTAAATCTTTCTGTTAGGCTAAAAAATAATTGAATAAAGTTTGTTGTACTCATATGTTTAGAGTCTGCTTGGATTTCTACGCTGTCATTAGGATTTCACACGAAGCACTTAACTTGCCTATCATTTAGCACAATGGTATCTTTGGGATGTTTCTCAAGCTCTTTCTCTAAAAAAAAAACTTACATAAATATTATACATACTTTTCCCTCCTTATGGTATTTCCGGCAATAAGAGGTTAAATTTTTAAATATTTGATCAAATGAAACGTTCTGCCATCCGTTTCGCTGTTTGAATTCTTCTCGTTACTTTGAGGATATACACTATTCTTATGAGTTCTTCGACTCCCCCAGATGTCAAACTTTCCTTTACACTTGATTACAGAATTAGTTAATTTATAAGACAATCTACATCTTATTTTGCAAATATCTACCCTGGATTGATTTATAGTATTAAACTAACAGTTACTATAACTATGCACTCTGCACCCTTTGTGCTTCCTATATATTTTTCCGGTCAGCTTTATTATCAAAATTTCAAACTTTTTATTTCCAAACATTGATTATTAATGCAACATACGTTTATCACACACACACACATATATATATATATATATATATATATATATATATATATATATATATATTAAACCAACATAGCTTATTCAAATACAAGAATATTTATTATTTTATATCCAAAGCTTTTCGTTGGCAAACAGTACCAACATCATCAGGAATGAAAATTACATTGTAATTAAAAATAATAAATATTCTTGTATTTGAATAACCTATGTGGTTTTAAATTATTAAACAAGAAAACGTATTTTATATTTATATATGTGTGTCTGTGTGTGCGTGTGTGTGTCTGTGTGTGTGTGTGTGTATGTGTGTTGCAACGGTCTGATATACCGTGGTAAATAGGAAATAAATAATTTCCTGGTTTTTAGTAATAAAGTTGATTTTTAGATTAATCAAGTTTGGAGTTATACAAATAATAAAGAGTGAAAAATTAAATAAAACCTTAAATAGAATAATTAAGCTAAATTAAAAGGTATTAAAGAATAAATTTGTAATAACTAGCTAAATTTGACCATCGGGAGTGAGGCGAAAATTTTCTAAATGCCTAAAAAAGCTATCTTAAGAACCAAACCACGTAGAACTTTCATCGACATTTTAGAAGAACTAGAATAAGCCAGAATAAACATTAGTGAAAACAAAATTTGAAAAACTTAAAAAACAAAAACGTTACAGCAGTTTAAATAAAATAGACATTTTTCAGTGTTACAAATATGATAATCAAACTCTGCAAGCTAAAACAGATTCGTTGCCCGACTTGCCTGTACAAGGAATAAATCCAAAGATAGCAAGTATTGCAGGCGGGGTGAGGTAGGTTAACTTCACCGCTATATATACTAGGTCTCTAGGACTTGGGAGACAGTCTGAAATAAATTTTAAATACGAGGTGCCGCGGAACGCTATGCTGGACCGTGGATAGGATCACCATCAGGCCAGATGGACCAAATCTCAACGCTTCCGACGTCTAGGACTACCAAGGAATGAAGGCTCCAGACTCAGCCTCCAGGACGCGGGAATGGAGGAAAACCACCACTGACGAGCCAGGGATGGCAACTTCCGATGTCCAAGGACCAGGGAATCCAGACGAGGGACTCTAGGACCGGCAGGAACATCTTTGGCAAGTCATTTTCTCTATTCGATACAAATTACGTCAAATTTATACAGTTAATTTTATTAAATTCAAACAAATATACAAGCTTAAACAAAGACTTCACTCTTTATAAAATTTAAATAAATTTTATGCTTAATAAAATGAATTTATGTGATCAGAATATTTCAAATGATAAATACTAAACTTACAAAGGGTTTTTGGCCATGAGCCATTTATTTTCAAGGAAATAAGGATTCTTTGGATATTATAAATTTAAAAATTATGTGTCATAAATACGAATTACCAATTCAATATAGGAGATAAATTTTTATTATGTGTAATTTGGAAAATAATTTTATGTTTATGTAAATGTAATTGATATAAATGGAAATTATAAGATTTTAAAGGATGAAAAACAACAAGTTATTTAGTGAATTGTTTTGTTAATATAATTGTGTTGTATTTGAAAGTATAAATTTTCTTTTTTATTTAAATAAATAAAATTAAATATGTTATAAAAATCAACAGTATTTGCATTTCATCCTGTGTCGAATAATCAATAAAAACTGTTTAGCTTTTTCCAACTAATATGAAAATGATTATTAAATCAGTAAACAAGTTTAATTAAATTTCATTAAATGATAATAGTTAAAACCTAATGTTTTTAAAGAGTTTCTCTCAACTAACTTCAGTGAGCTAGCCTAAAGATTAGTTGGTTTTTTGTATAAAAGTCCAGAGATTTATCTACTGGCAGATTGTGTTTAAAAGGACACAGGAGCCTTTTAAAATAGGTAATTTAAACACGATCATATTTTGCACGTTCCCTTGCTGTCTCTGCAGATCATCATCAGGTGGTAGGACTCTGTGAATATTTTGTGTATTATTTTAAATGTGTTTCTTTCCAGCTGACTATTGAAATGACATGTGTGACTATATCTTTACCATACATAATTGATAAACCAATTTTGGGGAGTTTATGCTTATTTTCAATAGTAGTCAGCGGGAACAGGCTTGTTTTGGGCCTGGCCCTATGAGCGGGAAATATACACGTAACTCAGGGAGTTTAGCACGGTTTAACAAGCGGGGTGATTGGCAGATGTTTGGTTTGTTTATAAATAAGTTTTTTAAACAACAAATTTTGGTATTATGCGAGTAGGGATATCAACAAACAAACAAAAGGAGGGTGGGACGTTGCAGTGTGTGTATGTGTATGTGTGTTTGTGTGTGTGTGTGTGTGTGTGTGTACTATTGCGCCTTTGCAAAAGTACGAGTAAGTCGCGTAGAACCTTCAGGGTAGCTGCAGCATCATGCAGAAGGTCTAAATTGATTTCGGTTCTGTCAGGTGAGCAAAAAAATAGCGTTTTTAGAACCTTTCGTTCAGTTTAATTTGTGATTTCGTGCGTAATAAAATGTTCAAGGTGCAAAGAACTGAATCAGTTTTTTTAAAGTTTCCAGTTAAGGCGGAGATATCTTGGAGCTACATTTTTCTTGTTAAATCACATTTACTTAGCATACTTAGAGTTTACTTGGCCTACTGCATTCAAAAGACAACTCACCAACGTATCATGATTTAGGTTCCCTTCCATAAATGCGATCATATTTTAGTGTTTTCCGTAGTGCTCTGTAGATAAACAGAGAGAATAAAATGAAGTATGAAATGTTCTGTGATAAAGCCCCATAACAGAATGGTAAACACAAAAAGAACAAAATGTGATTTGAGTGCTTGCAGTTAACATCTTATCTGACATATTCAAGACATATTCTGGCAATACAAATTATTAATATAATAAATTATTTCTAAAACAAATTTATTGATTTAAATTTTTTCTTTCAAGTCTTATACTACAAAATTTATATAAACCTAAATGGAAAAGATTATTGTATTTTAATTATTTTAATATAATAAATTTATTTAACCCTATGAGGTTTGGAATATTGTTACGGTTTTTCACAAAATATAGTCACTTCTTAAAATAACTACATGAAAATTATAATCCGACAATTCTGAACGTAGTCTCTTATAGCGTAGTTTAACGATTCGTAATAAATGCAAAACGAACCTTGAATTTCGATAAGGATTAGAGTACTGACATTGGGGTTACTAAACAACTTCTATTCATATGACAATGTTTGAGAGTCTACAGTACAAAAACAATTTTAAAACTATCTTTGACTATCTTATTTTCTAAATACCAGAGATATTTTCAGTTTGTTAAGAACGAAACGTGTAAGAGCACAGAGTCGTCAAACATAAAGTTTGTACGTAAAAACCAAGGTCTGAAATTGTGGATAATATCTAAGGAGCCGCATTTTCATTAAATAGGTTTTTTGGTTTTTATATTTGCTTTTTTGATATTTGCTTTTTGCTTATTGCGACGCAAATAATTATCGTGACAATGCCTTATTTATCAAAATGACGAGCTGTACTTGAGGATTGGGTGCAGCTCTTCTGAGCGAAATCAGTTATTCACAGCGGGTATGTTGATTCATCGGAGAAAACTTTATAAACACCATTTTACGTCATTTCAACCCCTAAAACTACATCATATGAAAGAAACGAATAATTAAATGTTTTATTATATGAGAACTTTAAATACTTATGAGTTGTCAACGAATATTCTGTTTAAGTTGAATACAGGATGGAATTAATTAAGGAATTGTATATTAAAGATATATATTGTGCATATGAAAAAAATGGTAATAAAGAATTAAGCATCAAATATATAAAAACCCTAAACAATATTTTTATGTTTTTAAGAACCATAATTCTGAAAAAATGTTAAGAATAGGATACTTCTTAAACGTTTCGTTAAAAAAATACAATCCCCTGTTACTATTTTTGCATGGGTAGGTCATTTCTAGCCCACTTGAGCCCTCTTAGTAAGTTTTATCCCTAAAATATTTGTCCTCATTAGCCAAGTTCAAGCGACGTTTTAATAATAAATAAATAATTGTAGCTAAACAATAATAAATATTTAAGTTATTGTTATTTTTATAAAGGATTGTATTTTGTCTTTTAAGGACATTTTGTACACCCATGTCTACTGAAAGCTATGTAGTTACAGACCATTTCCCAAGAATACGTTTTGAATTGTCTTCTGATAGTTTGGAATTTGCAATGTTAATCTTTGAAATTATTACAAAATTTGTTAAAAAAAAGACCAGTTTAGGAATTACTTTCTCGACAACTATTCGATATTATGCATCCTAATGTTTACAACGTTTACACATAACACAGTAAAAGAAGAAGTCTAACATACGCAAACGGTTTCCAAAACAGGATACTTCTTCACTAACTAATAATCAGAAAACTACGACAATAATTGTCCTCACGAAGAAGAAAAATCGCACTTGTAACTAGTATAACTTGTCGAAGCTTTAAAATGTCCAACCCTCTTTATAACCTAACCTAAAGTACGAAGAATTCCTGAAGTGACTATTCCCGTAAACTTTAGAAATAAACTCTTTAATTTAAACAAAAATTATTTAAACTCTTTAAGTTATCGAAATGACCACTTATATAAGCGCGGAGAACAAAACATGCGACTTATTCATTGCTTTTGCGTCACGGTATTTCTGAAACGCATGCCTTCCTGCATATCATTTCATGTAACAGCTAATTTTTGTGTTACAGGTTGCATTGTATATAAGAGCCATTTCACATGTAGATTATTATTTAATAGTTTTTATGAAATAATTTATTTATATCAAACTATTTTCATTTTGATAAATGTTAATACAAATATTTTAATATAACGATAGTAAATAGTTATGTATTTTTTAAAGAAAAAAATGTTTGAAAGGAAAAAATTTGTTATACTTTTTTAACAACTGATTTTAATTGTTTTAACAAAATTTATGTTATTTAAACATCTAAAAAGGTTTTTTTGTTACCCACACTATTTTATTACTAAGTACAATAAATATTAGTCTTTATTACACAAATTCCTCAGGATAAAAATTTAAGTAATGTAAATACAAGTAAAGTAATGAAAAATGAAGAAATTCGGGTTTTCGGTGATTTTTGTTAAAACCTTTGCGAAACTATTAGTTCTATTTTCTTATCACTGTCGGGTCTCACACGAGTGCCAGAAATAAATTGACTTTTTATAATAAACATTTTCCATTTACAAAGGTAATATCCATTCAATTGACTTTAGATTTACTAAAGACTTTGATAGAAACCAGGATTGTATCGCTGCCAACAGAATGTACAGCTGCTTTGTTACACGAAGCACACCTTCGTGAGGCTATTGTAAGGTAGGGCAAGGGAAGATAAATGAAGCTATCAAGGCGAGAGACTATCAAGAGTCCTTTAATATCAGTCAGGACTACAAAAGGAGGCTCTGTGGTAGACAGCAACAGGTGGTTTCCGTCTAAATAAAGAATTCCTTCTGACCGAGAATGGTTAAGATATCTAATAAGTTTTGTCTTTTACCATGTTTTATATTAATCGCTTAGCATTCGTTTTCTAAGGATATAAATAATAAATTGTTTTCTGGTAATCACTTCTCACCTGTCTCTCACTCTTCTTCTCCCTCTCTCTCCCATTAAATTCTCTTATTATATCTGAATATACTCCCAGACTTTCTTTAGCATTATAACGTGGAATAAAAAACGGCATGAACTATGATTTAAACCTCCATTGTGCTACAAAACATTCATGTTAAAAGCTCTTAGATATAAATTGTATTCAGCTTTAAGTTTTTTGTTTTCATAGAATTTGACTTTTAACACACAAAAAAACGAATTATTTATTGTTTTATAATTAATTAACCAACATTAAGAACCATATATGTCTGATTTCAACTGTGAAATCTTTATATTACCAAAATTTATTTAACTCAGTTGTTATATATATATATATATTTATATATATATATATATATATATATATATATATATATATATATATATATATATATGTTTAATTTTGGTTACTTTAAGTTTTGTTATATACTTACTGACCCCAATTAGCCTAGACACCTATTCACAGTGGTTTATCAGCAAAGCGTTTTTCACTTTATTAGTGCATTGTTGTACTAAAGTCTTGTAGTCTCTACACGAAATATTTTCAGTTTTTGTAATAGTGTGAGGTTATTAGAGTAAGTTAGGAAAATGTTTTAATCTTTTCAAAATATATCATAATTTTTAGTTATATTTAAGAGATATAATTTACAATTTTAATGTCGTTTTACTCACTTTTAATTATTACGATATTTTAATAGTAATAACTATTCTTGAGTCACAAACAAAAGTCCATTTTTTTTAAATCACGGGATATATATTTCTTTAGGCGGGTATTATTGAATTTACGTATAAGTTTTGCATTTTAACTAAGCTTAATAAACTTATGACAAACGATATCAAAATATTTCCAGTTAAATATATTACGAATTAATTTCAAAACCATACTATTTGGATTTTTGCGTACCTACTCGTTGTAGCAATTAACTAATTGGAAGAGTTTAATGTAAAGACAAATGTTACAATTTCGAGTGGCGTTGAAATCTCTCCACAGCGTGTACTCCTAATAAAGAAAACATGATGTTTGAAACATGAAAGTTGTTTGATGTCATTGTGACAGTGTGACATGTAAAGACAGTCAAAAAACTAGTTTTATATACAATCACATAAACTACATATATTTTTAAAAAACATTTACATAGGCTAAACAAAATTTAGTATTTAGGGGTCTTGATTTTTTATAAACATACTTTTTATTGAAGGTATATAATGAAGATGCTAAGGTTACATTCAATAGATAATATTTCCTACTTCAATTATTTTGTCAGTTTCTTTTTGTGAACATTATCATTTTCTTTACGTTTTGATATGATATAATATGTAAGGGAAATACATGATAATAAAATGGAAATATTATTCCAAATTCAAATCGCTAAAATATTGTCAAGATTTGTGAATCCTTTAATAAAATGCCCCGACACGTATTTCGTCTGAGAGACCGTGTTTGAGTATTTGCTGGAAGGGAAATTAAATTTCATTACATTCATTAAACAATGCACAGTTTAAGACACAAGCGATATGTAGCTAAAAGCTCACTAATTATAATGAAAGAAATGCATTGCTTATGAATACTAGTTTATTTATATTCAGCGTAATCTATGACTTATATAATTGTTGTTTCTACTACTTTTCATGAAATTTAAATATTCTTTGTTTATATGTTGAAACCATTACTTATAGAAATTCATACAAATGTAACTTAATGTTTCTATTATTTAAACTAATAAATTATAAATAATATTTCATGTTAATTAGAAAATAATTAAATAAAATTATTTATTTTTCTGGCAATACATATTTAATCATACCAAATATCCTTTCCTATTAATTTCTCACCCTATTATACACCCTATAAAAAATCGATTTACTTGTCTCCTGTGTTTTTTTTTTATTTAACAAGTGGTTAGAAACGAATGTTTATACTTTTAGAAACAAAGAGAATTATTCACTCAAAATACCCTACATGTGACATGAACTGTATAATAAAGTTGTATGACGTAACTGCGCTGCTTTATTTTGTTCAACGTACCATCATTACTAATTAATAAAAGCAAATTCCAGTCACAGATAAAAGCGTGTCTGTTGAGAAAAGGAAGTAACGTCAAAGTGAAATAGTACTTAGATTTATTATGTAACAGAAAATTTAATTTTAAACTTGTTCAACTTTTGATAAGTTTTAACTTTTTACCACTATAATTTTATCTTAACCTAGTTAATGACATAACACAATTCAACCTCTGTACTGGAAGTTGTCCACTTAACTAAAATTATATATTCTCTAGTCTGTAAAATTATTTTCCGTTGAATTATTAAAATTATATTTCTTGCAAATTAGTTATGGCAAGATTCTCCAGATGCACGACATATTGGTTGTTATAACATATCCCTTAAAATTATAGTACTTTTCACCTAATAAATTTCCATATTGAAAAATATTTTAGTTTTTGTTCAACGTGAAACCTATTGTAGCAACAATTATCTTTATATTATTACTTAAGCTGCACATTGCCACACTTTGCAGTAACATTCCCCTTTCATTTAGTTAGACTATGTGTGTATATATAAATAAATATATATATATATATATATAGCCTTTTTTGCAGTATAATAGGTTAATTAGACATTGGTAATAGTTTTTTCTAACTTTTCTATTTCACAGAAAGCCGGTCTTCGTGTAGTGTCTAAAATCTCTTTTTTTTTGCCTGAAAGTCTTTCGAAAAATACTCGCATAAATGCTGTTTATGATGAACATTATCAAATATGCAGATAATCGAAGACAATAAACTACTTGAAAAACAGACCCGGCCAAAAAAATTACCTCTCAATGAATAAATCTGCAAATTCATCGGTTATTTCTGGAACGTAATAGAGTGGAGTATCTGTTTCTAAAATGCGGACAAAAGTCGATTTTTCGGAATCAATGTTATTGAAAAACCAGTTAGTGCTTGATATGTACAATTAGTTGGTTGTCATTTTTTATGCCTCCGAGCTGCCTGGTAGGACAGGCATGAAAAAATTTGATATTTCACATAGTGTTTATTCCAAGGTGAAGTGTACACAATTTTTAAAGATAAAACAATATATTAGAACATTTATAGTAATTTGAGTATGGATATTTTTGAAGCGGGTATTTACAATGTATCCTGACCATTTCTTTAAAATTTTATAATTTGTAGTACAGACATTTTAATCGTGTTATAAGTCATGGGTTTCGTTATACTTCCGAATGGATTTTGGTCAGGTTCTTAGTATTATATTGTAAACGAATGACTCTTCTTCTCTTTTCAATAACAATGAGTTCCGAATTTGTCTAATTTTCTGAGTAGTTGCTTTAACATTCTATGGGAGCTGCACAATAATTTAAAACAATCTCCATAGCAATTGTTTTCATTTGTTTTAGGGCGGTTAGGAGTCTTGCGTTTTTACTGTATGACGATATCGCCAGCTTAGGTAACAGCATAAGTAAAACATTGATAATGTTGATGTGCCTTTATTGGATTCCCAAAATTACATTGAAGACCAACGAAAAGAGGTTGAAAATAACTGTCACGCCCTAAGATAACCGTATGAGATCTTTCTAAGCTTTAACAAAGACAATTATCTTCGTTATAGCGTTTTACAAAAGCAGAAAGGAACGGTTATCCTGTGCAAGAATCTTATAGAAACTAATCTGCAGGATGTATTGAATAATACTGCTCATCATTGTTTATAAGCTTGGTAGAAGTCATCCAATACCTACATGAGGAAGAAATTAATATTAATGTACAAGGGGGTATGTGATGGATCGCAATAAACACAATTTAAACAAAGATTTAAAATTGTTTCGACTCGTATGCGAACATTTTTAAAGTACATTTGTACCGTTGCGATTGTTTTCTGGCCAACAAAAGAAGATATCATGGGTAAAACCCTTACCGTCTTCCCCCCGTTATTGTCGACCTATTCCAATACGATTCATCAAAGAAACGATATATATTACGAACTAGGAAATCGAATACGTAGAGAATAAAGTAAATCCTTTAGAAGATACTGACATCACGCTGCTAAACAAAACCGTTTCGTAAAATAGGTCATGATGCTTACAATAGTTGATGCGAAAAATACAATGCTGCAATTCCAATTAAATCAACAATAAAGAGCACAATCTGAGTACATCTGTGGAGCAAAAAGTAAAGATTTCAATAATTTATTATAAAATAGGCCAATATATGAAGAGTCTTTAAAACATAAGGGCTACCCAAAAATAAATCAAAGATTTAAATAATTATATTTCATTTACTGCAATGCTAGAGGATAGACAATGTTTTTCTTCATTTCATTAGGCGTATAAACGTACAAACTTTAAGTGTCCCTACACGTGAGTATACAACGTATAATTGTCCGTGGTAAATGCACGTGTTTTCCAAATTTAATCCAGCAATGGTCATTGATTGTCCTTGACCCTTTGGCTATGGTTATTGCGAATGCAAGACTCAAAGGAAATTGTAGTCGTTTGAAATCAGTAGGAAACCATGTAATTAAGACTCTCCTTTAAACTTGCCACCTATGATTTCTGACAGGATCAAATTGGATGTCAGATTTTTAGTGGTAGTCTGGTCTGTTGCACAGCTTTGGTTGATTCAAATTTCGCAAAATCCTACTTGTAATATCAACAAGTGTGATAGCAAAAATTGTTCCTAGAATTTAGCAATTTTTCGCAAATGTTACTTTCGTTATTACATAATATTTATGAATTTTTAAATTAAGTGAAGTACCGCTAGTAAGGATATACCTTTTAACATTAGACTTATGGAAGGCGGTACACTGAACCATCCTAAGCCTCTGAGGCGGAGCCCTGTGGATGGATCTACACCACACTTCCCACGCTCCATCTTGGGAATATGTTAACTAAACCCTCACAATTTCTTCAACTTCTGTTGAGTGGTTTAGACATCCATAAGATGGATGTCCACATCCACACACACACACACATATATACATCGGTTTTTGAATAGTCCTAATCGTCTGGGGCAGAGCCCTTTTTATGGATCTACACAAAACGTAACACGAACCATCCTGTGAATATGTCAAACAATCTCTCCAAATTTCATTAACTTGTGTTCAGCGGTCTAGGTGTTCATAGAACAAATACATACACACAATATACATACATCGGTTTTAAAACCATCCTAAGCCTCTGGGGCGGAGCGCTTTTGATGGATCTACACCAAACTTCACATGAACCATCCTGGGAATATGGTAAACAAATCCTACAAATTAATTTATCAACTTCTGTTCATCGGTTTAGGTGTCTATAACATACATACACGTATACTAACATTTATATATATTTCATTGACTAGAAGCAATGTAAAATTTGAATATAATATATATATATATATATATATATATATATATATATATATATATATATATATATATAGAAAACCAACGCAGACAAATCAAATAATACCAAATCATTCAATCCAAACTTATAACCATAAAATGGGAGCGCTGTATAACTTAATATATAGAATGTAAAAAATATCAATGAACATAAATGATCAAATAAAAGAGAAAAATATAATATATCTAATTGGATTAGAAAATGGATATAAAATTAAAACAATAAACAAATCAAATAGTAATATAATAAGATAACAGGAAATTAGCAATAACTTAAGCAATAAATAATGCAAAAGGAAAAATTTTGACAACTTTTACATTTACGAAATATACAAAATTACAAGATTATTTAAAGAAACAAATTACTTACAAAACTGATAAAATAATTAAACATTTACTAAACAATAACAATAATCAAAGTAATGTGCACGAAAGAAATGGTGTATATAATATAAAATGTCAAGATTATAATAAATTATATGTAGGACAAACAAAAAAGAAATTAAAGGAAAGATACAAAAAAATTGTATACTTATTTTAAACCAAAAATATAAAAATCAGATTAGGCTACTCATTGTATAAATAATGGACAAAGATATCCTGAAATGGAAAATATTAAAATAATAAAAGAGTTAAACATAAATATATGTGAAACATTCGAAATTTATAAGCATAAAGGTAAAGCCTAATTAATCGATGAACAGATTCGAAGAGATCAAGGCACCAAACTATTTATAAGGTATATTGATGTTACGGAAAAAATTACATAGTCTGCAATACTTATAAACATATGGTTGTTTGTAGTACATATTATTTAATTTTTGTAAAATAATTTTGTTACATAATTATATTTTCTGAAGATGCTGGTACTGTTTTATCGGCGAAAAGCTTTGAATAATATATGAATTACAACTATTCTTGTTTTTGAAATATTTTTAATTTATTATGTATATTACAAGATAACATATCACCATATTTAATATATATATATATATATATATATATATATATATATATATATATATATATATATATATATATATATATATATATAGATTATGGATTGGATCAGACTGTAGGCAATGTTTCTTGGTACTGAGGACGCTAAAGAACTTTCTGTAATTTGACGCATGTCAGTACTTTAGATAATATTAGAACAGTTCATGTTTTGTTAATACGTTTTTGTTAGCCAAGTGTGTTTTAGTGATAAACAGGTGCTGATGCAACAACATGTCAACCTTAACGAGTATGGATGAGGCAAGATATACTATTGGAGTCTTATTCAGCCAAAGCACAGTGTTAGAGTGGCAGAGTACATTTTAACGTGATTACTATTTCACGAACTACATCGACATTTTTGAATAAATGTGTGATTCACTGTTAATAGAAACAGATGATTTAACCGCGGTGATTGATTTTACAGCCAGGACGAGATACGACTTCTGGGGCTTCAATTATACATTTTGTTAATTAATAGATCTAAATATCCTCATTATTATTAAAACATTCCCTTATTTTTCTGGTTTTGTCAATTTGCTTATATTCGTGGCATTTCCTTGCAAATAGCACATAGGCTATAAGGACTGTAGAAATGCGTATCTGTCATCATCCACACAAGTACACATGTAAGGCTTGAATAAACGGGTTTTCTCTTTAAAAAGCTCCTTTGCTCTTTTGATGCCTTGGAAGAAAACTTGTACAAAAACAATTATCGTTAAAATAGCCCCCATCCAAAGTCTTCTCTTGTAGATAGAGGTTAATCTGGAACTTTTGGATAACCTCAAAATGTCAGCACGAAGACTTTCTTTACGGTATTATTGGGTTATAAAAAGCCCTTAAAACTTCTAACGTACTTCTCGTACGCCTATTTTACACCCCGTACATCTAACCTACGCCACCTATATTTCTGATGTACTATGTACTCCTCGTACTCCTAATGCTCTCCTCGTACGCCTAACGTACACCACGTATTCCTAATATAAACCATGTAGACCTACTCCTTATGCACACCACGTAATTCCTGACGTATTCCACGTAATCCTAACTTTTCCACGTACGCCTAACATACTCCCCATACTCCAAGCTTTTCCACGTACTCCTAACGTACTCCTCGTATTCCTAACGTACTCCTCATACGCCTAACGTACTCCACGTTTTCCTAATGTAATCCATGTACTCCTTAGGTATACCACTTATTCCTGACGTACTCCACGTATTCCTAACATACAACTCGTACACCTAACGTACTCCATATACTCCAAACTTTTCCACGTACTCCTAACGTACTCCTCGTATTCCTAACGTACTCCTCATACGCCTAACGTACTCCACGTTTTCCTAATGTAATCCATGTACTCCTTAGGTATACCACTTATTCCTGACGTACTCCACGTATTCCTAGCATACTACTCGTACACCTAACGTACTCCACACACTCCAAACTTTTCCACGTACTCCCCATACTTCAAACTTATCCACGTACTCCTAACGAACTCCTCCTATTCCTAGTGTGCTCCTCTTATTCCTAACGTACTCCTCGTACGCCTAACGTACTCCACGTATTCCTAATGTAATACATGTAATCCTTACGTACACAACTTATTCCTGACGTACTCTACTTAATCCTAACATACTCCTCGTACGCCTAACGTACTCCATATACTCCACTTTTTCCACTTTCTCCTAACGTACTCCACGTATTCCTAACGTATACCTCGCATTCCTAACGTACTCCTTGTACTTCTAGTGAACTCTCCCATATTCTTCTTTTTAACTTTAAACCAGTTAAATCAGTAATATTATTATTATTTTTTTGTTTTTGTAATATTGTTGAAAACCGTTACTTAAACAGTCGGCATTAGATAAAGCTAAATTTGCATGCATTCTATCAAGTCAACCTCTTGAATACAAATAAAAAATGTGGAATACATAATATGCATGACTCATATCAAGCTTTCAACTTATCCTTTCATGTGGGATATTTGTCCGTTCTACTTTATTGCACAATAAATAACTAATGGACTGTGGCGAATGTGTTTTCATAATAGCTAATGCCGCTCGGTGTACACTAGGTTCCAATGTATTACTGATCGAATATTAATCTCTGTAAACAGTAGCAGCTTTATAAATAAGCCATGTACCAAGAACCATAATTTTATTTTTCTATTTTCCACCCTCACTAATATGATTGGCAAATCTGTTTCCTAGTAACATAAGCATTATAGTGATATATTATCTACTTCCTTCACCAATGCAACGGTTTAGGGAAGCCAAGAGAGAGCTATATTCGTTATATAAATAAAACGAAGGTAACACCGATTACCATTGCTTTCTAACCGCCTATATTTAATATTATTTATTCAAAAAATATAAATTTTTGCAGACACAGTTGCCCAGATCGGAAACAGGCTGAGTGGTAAAATTGTACCTGGAATTTTCGAGTAATCGTTCATAAAAACAATCAAACCTTTATATTTAATATTATTTTTTGTTCTAATAAAAATATCTCCCAAAACCGAAACGTTGATGAGAGGCGGGTTCTCCATGTTTAGTGTACTTTATAATATATATATATATATATATATATATATATATATATATATATATATATATATATATATGTAACATAAACATTTTACATTTTGTGCTTAGATTTTGACATTATATTTCTAATTGTTCAGTCATATACTTATAAAAGTATACTTTCCTAAGCAAAAGTAGTGTTATTTAGTTGTTTCGGGGGATTTGAGTCATTTTCAAGTTTATAAGGGACGTTGAAGTTATACTCGGTTGAAGGAAATAAAAGGGTATCCTTTTGTAAAAAAAATGAACATTTTCATTTATGAAAATATACTTGCCTAAAAGTCGCACTTAGTTTGATGTTGTTTGTGGTTGACGATTTTATGGTTTCAATCAGACCTAGAAATTTATTTATCTTGAAACTTGCGCCCTTTTTTTGAGAGGTAATTTCAGACCTAACTTTGGACATTGATACTCTAACAGTATCATCGATCTACAAAAAACAAATATCATTAACAAACAGAATCTTGGCCCTTTTATTCAACTTCATACAAATATAGTTAAATTTACAACTAGTTTCGTATGGAAAAAAATGGTTTTGAAATATTTATTTTGCTACAAATAATGATGTTAGGTTTTTAATTAAATGTCAAATTACATTTCACATTTCAAAATCGAAGTAAAAAATGTACTCATCCTCCAAATCTGGAATACTTATGCAAAAACTAACTGCATCCCGACTAAGGGACAAATTAAATTATAAAGTGTCAGCCTCGCAACCAGACAACATGGTCTGTGCAAGCATTTGTAATGATGTTTCTAAAGTTAAATATTCCTATAGATATGTCATAAAAAAAGTGTTTATTAAAAAGTAAATTAAAGACAGACAGTTTCCATGATAATTATTAGTAGGAATTCTATGGGAATAGAACGTACCATAACATGTCACACTCGCGGAAAGCTAAAATAAGGCTTAACCTTATCCCTTGGGTTTCAAAAAGTATCGAATGTAGAACAAAGCAAAACAATAATACGTATCATGTTCATTATTAGGTCCTGGTTAAGCTATTTTTTGTTTAAATAAAAACTGAAGGAAGAACCTTTACACAAATTCACAAAAAATACTGTAAGACTTACAACACGCATCAGATAAATGGAATGTCTTATAAATGTTCATACTGTTACAAGTATCAGCAATTTCATGACATATTTTATCTGTATAAATTATTTAAATAGCATACAATTTAATAACGCTTTCAGTAGTTAAAAAGGCACAAAAAGTTATATCTATAATTTCTCCAGTGCTTTTCTCATTTAATTCCTAAAACTTAAAACTTTAATACTTGAATTTATCACAGTTAGTTTTTTATATTTATCACAAATATTCTGTGTCAATTCTGAGACCTAATTCATTAGAATGAATTTTTTAAAGTGACCTAATGCTTGAACAATATGTTTATGTTATGACTGAATTTGGGTAAGATATTAGAATTGCAAATTTGTTTTATATCTTCAAAACAAAATGTATATTGAATAATTCAAACAATGTGTCCACCTACTCCCACATTTTCTGTACCCCTTCAACTCTTTTACCTCAGCTCCTTTCACATTCTCCCTGTGTGTTTCTATCGCTTTTAGTTAGAGTTCTGTGTATATGTGATAATTCGCTCTGAAAGATTAAGCAGCTGTGCACAGCACTTTGTAAACTGATAAACTGTTCTCTAAAAGTAGTCATGCGGTATAACGTTCCTGATACCGCAACGTTTCGGACAACAAAAACCCTCCCTCCCTGGGGGTTAGGCAGATCGATGTACATCGTAATTGTTGTCAGAGCTCTGTTCCGAAACATTATGCATGCTTTTAATATATCGTAGAACTCTCCCTAAAACAAACCTTTTTGAAAACTTTAAATTTAAAGCATGTTCAGAATTGTTTCTGGCGTCATTAGGAGGTAATATTGACACTAGGACACTACTAAAGTTGCATTAGTTCCGCACTTGTAGATAAATTCAATTTCATAATATTTTGAAATAGAAAGCCACTTTTTTATACTGTCTTTTTATGTGAAATGTGCTGCTATCTCTGGAATATTTCTAAATTATATATAAACATGTTTTCATGTAAATTAATTTGTGGTTTGGTAGAGTGAAAAACACCTGTCAGTGTGAAACCCATTGTTTTTATATGGAGTGACCATATGTTTGTATCTATCTACAATGATTAATTAAAATAATAAAACTAACCTCGCTGGTGCTCATGCCAAAGAAATGAATAAATATTGGATGTTTTTATTAATGGTTAGAAATTGTATGTAAAATGATATTTATAAAAAAATAAAATTTGGTTTGAATTATTTTTCAGATAAATAAATTCGTCCGAAAATGATATAAAGTGTCACATTTTGGATGAAAATACTAAATTTTGAAAATGAGAAAAACCTATCTGAATCCAGATTAAACAATAAAAATATTGTTGTGGTTTTAGTCTGTTTGATGAGAGAAATGTCTTTTATAATATATAAACGTACCAAAAGTATACTTTTATATTCATTACAGACACAACTTTTTTTATTAGATATAATTCTTTCTCATAAGAATAAAGAAAAATATATAAATATATAGGCCTAACAAACAATTGAAACATAATAATAACAGTCTTTCAGAAAAAGATTAAACATTTTAAAGTGAATTACAAAAATAAAGCTCTTAACTAAAATTGAACGGGAATAATAGGGAAAAGGAGTCCCAATTAATTGGATTGGAAAGAGTCAGATACTTATCTACTCGTAAATATTTGTTTTAACTTTTACTTTACCTCATATAATTATTAATTTAATAAATAGTTCCATGAAATTAAACGTAACGGGAACACTCGTCACAACAATTCATCTATTTCACAAAGTAAATGTTTTCTTTAAAATATATGCAAGTATATAATTGTATCATAAAATAGCACTATTATTACAAGCCCTTTATTGAAAGGAAATTGAGAAATTAATGTGGAGTTTTGTTTGAATTCCAAGAATCAATTAAATTAAAGTTTACTCTTAATTACTATTACCCCCAGATTACCATGGGATCAAAGCTCATTTCACTAAACCTGATATGTACACTGACTTCATTACATTAATCTATCACCCCCCCCCCCACACACACACACATACACACAGATACACAGACACACACACACACACACACACTCACATATACACACACACACACACAATCATACACAAACACACACAACAAACACACCCACAGACACTCAATCATATACAAACACACCCACAATCACATACATACACTCACAATCATACACACACAAACAGACTCACACACACAGACACACACACACACACACACACACACACAGACACACACACACACACACACACACACACACACACACACACACACACACACACAAACACACCCTCACACACACACAATCATACAGAAACACACACACACGCAATCACATACATACACTCACAATCATACACTCACACAGACACACACACACACATATATATAATTTGAAAAAGAGTATGTGTGAGATATAGGGGTGGGTTTTTCAACAGATCTAACAATAATAATGAATAGCCCTTGCTATAAATATTTAAAGAACCTAGATGTTCATTTCACTGTGACAGTTAGCATATTCAGAAAGTTACAAACATCAACACAGGCTATTGTGTTTTAATCATTATGATTACGCTACTGTGCTCTCCATAGATTTGAGATCAAACAATATGTAATTGTAAATGTGTAGGCAATTTCGCATATAAGGGTACATTTTAATACTCTATTTTTTAAAATAATTTCTTTTAAACCTCGCATAATCGTAGAGCCTATCTCTAAATGGTAGTGTTATTTCGCGTTATACATCAGAGCTTCTGTAGACAGTATCAGAGGTACAATAAAGTATATCTTTTATCTTACAGAAACGCTTAACTATTTCATGTAAAGTCAAACAGTGCAGCCCATTTAGTCCTGCCTTAGTTCGAATAATTGTCAATGGTCTGAGCAGTCTCAGTGGTCTTGTTTTTAGTTTAGGAAAAAGCTACCACTTTGTAAGACACTTTTACTGCTTTAAGGCGTTTCACAATGCCAGAGTTTGTATCTTAAATGCTACTACGATGTGGAGCTTATTATATATTGAGTCTAGCTTTCCTGAGAGTATTTAATTTTAACGTTGTTTAAATATATATATTTCAAAATATTCGTTTTTAAAATTTTATTTTTATTTTATTTTATAATGATTAAGATTCCCTCCAAAATACACATGGGCGTTATTTTTAAATAGTATGCTTTTGTAACTAAGGTTAATGTACTTATTGAAGACTAGCAGAGTGATCGCCCTTCGTAGAGCGATTGTATTGACTTAATTTATATTTGTATTTAGGTTGAATTTAATTAACTGAAATTGAATCCCAAAAAATATATTAAACTATAAACTTACCGATATTGTCTTCAAAATCCAAGAGAACGAAAAGGTCCTCCTTGTAACATAACTTTTGTAAAGTATAACTAACTTTAAAAGATGAATAGCAACAAACATTTACTATCACCTGTTGAACAAGGTTTTAAACAGACTTTTACAGGTTATGACAAAAACCTTTACAATCAGCTGATTTAGCCAAGCATAAATAGGAATATAGTTAATTGAGTGTTGAAGGAATTTTCGAGGTCAGTGAGGAATGTCTATGCAAAATTTCAGCTCAATGGGTTCAGTAGTAATTAAGTGATTGAGTAAAACATACATAGATACACACACACACTCACACACACACACACACACACACACACACACACACACACACAGATAGATTAGATTTTTGTATAATAGTATAGATGATAGTATACATGACTGATTAAGGTAACAGCAGCTTGCGATAAGGCGTGTCTGGGGCAACTCATGTAGCAGAGCGTTCAAAAGATATGTGACATCATACGGAATATTTTAAAACACCTTGAATGCTATGTTTATAACCTAGAATACTCTAGAATTCATAAATACAGTCAGTGAATGACTTATTAAGTACTATTTTTGCTGGAAAACGTTAAACAGCATGTCTAAGCTTGGAAAGTGTGGACAGAAAGCAGTAAGGCGTTTCAACCTCTCCATTGCTTGTAGTCGGACAAATACCCTTTTTAGAACATTGAATCAACATGTGTCTCTTTCTATTCGTAACGTAATTTCCTTTCAGTATCTACAGTCTGCAGCGTACAAGTTATGGTTTTCCGTATTCATACTCCTCGTGTGTGAAATTAATATACTTTGTCTGGCTTTTTCCCGTGATTAACTAAAGTCTAAAGTTTTTATCATATTGTGCCCATAATAATAAACCAAATGCCAATAATATTTACTCTGTTTATATTGGGGTTCGTTTTTATTCCATTTAAAATTTTAGGAAGCAGTTTAACAGCGACAAATGCTCAAAACCTTATCGTACTCCTTTCTGGATGTTTGTCCTTGTCTTGCGTTCGGACGTACCACGCTTTATAGCGTAAAAGTGTTAATTATATAAAATATATTTATTTAAAGCTATTTGATTCAGAAACATTTAATAATAGCATTCCCAATTTTAAGACATCTTAACAAGTTAGGTTTGTACTAGCTGGGCATAAATAAAATAGCATAAACTGAAAAGTGGAGCGACTACCTTTTTTAGGGCTCCCCTAAAGGCCACCTTTAGCAGGTAACGTATAATAAAGAACGTTAGGTAAAATCAATTGTAATTATTACTATTAAAAGTTATAGTTAATAATTTATGATTTCGCAAACACTGGTAACAATGACCTTTTATTATTTGAATAGTATTTAGCTAAAATAAAGGTTTAATTCCTAATTTGTATCATTATTTGTTCCGCATTGAGCACAAGTTCTGTTTCTATTAGAGTACGTTAAGGCTAGTGCTGTCTAGTATCACTCCCCTCCTTTAGCCGAGCTCTCACTGCTCTATTGATTCGCAATAACTACTAAATTAAAACAAAAAATTCTTGGAACAAGTTCAGTACAGAGTTTTAATTTTTTAGCCATATGTTTTTATTACTATTTATGTTTGTTTTGGTAACGTTTGAGCCTGTTTATGAAGTTGTTAATATCAAAGGGTTGTTTCCCCTGAATGGGGTCCAGTATAATTAGGGCAGAATATATAAGAAATATAAATCACGAAAGACTTTATCATTTCTACTTGTATAACTCGTTGCCAGATATACCCATAAGCAACGCAAATTTGTAGAGACTTGTGACGTCTCGAAAAGAAATGCAGATTTATTAAAAAGTTACTAAATTGATTTACTTTTAAATTTATAAAACTTTATTGGCGAAATAAATGTATTGAAATGTTTTATGAAAAGTTAGTGCATAAGCTTTTGTGATGTCGGCTCTGGTTCCAAACTCAAATTTCAAAACTCCCTTGTCAGTTTTGGTTACCATATACACCTACACTATGGGAGGTGGTTTTGTTTATAGAAAGAAGAAATCTATGATACATGCGGAGGGATTATGTTTGCAGTGCTCTTAATTGGGCCTCCCTCGGTTGCGCCTTCAGGGTTGATTCTGTTAGGTACTCTTCATCAAGCCCTTAACCTTCAATCACACGCGCCAACTACTCGGACATAAACACACGCGCGGGGTATTTTCCACCCCATTTCTTATCTTAAAAAATAGTTAATTATCACTAAATTCTCATCTTTATAAAATTGTGTGTTTGAATGTTGTTGTTTATAAAACGTTTTATAGTATTTTTATGGGTTTATCACTTGTAGATTTTTTTTGTAGTGATATAGTCTAAATGCACTTAAATTGACTTTATAAATTGTAACTTTTTTTTCAAATTAAAATTAGACATTTATTCATACATTTTAGTAAGTTGTAATGGCTAGATTCTTTAGAGGACTTTTCAAAAAGTTAGACAACATAAATACGACAATATGTTTATTTGAAAAAAAAAATGTAAATTCAGCTTGAAAATCATCAAAATTTGCCACACTCAAAATTTAAAATTATTCGTCATAATGAAAAATAATTCTTATTACTATGCAATTTACTTCATATTTAGACAAGTAAACATTAATAAATAACTTTTTACATTGGAATAAAATATTTCAAAAAATATACACATTTTATTAGGTGAAAAAAATTAGCTAAATTCATAACTGTGTACAGAAGTATTGGTTTAGAAGTAAACATTAGGTCAGTCCAAATTAAAAAGTAAAAAAAATTTTAAAAAAGTAAAGATATTTGTTTTAATTAATATTTTCAAAATGTATTTTTTATTCAGGTGCACATTCTTCACAGTATATAAAGGAATGTCCCTACAAAGTAATTTGTTGCAGTTGCAGCATGAAGTGGTTGTCTTCCGGTCTTTTTGCAGCGGGCAAACTTCGCATCGTTCAGAACTTCTTTTATTTTTATTTCTCGAGTTTCCTCAACACCACTTATGTGCTTCATAGCTGCTTTTATATGCAAAGGTAGTCCTGGCAGTAAGGCTCTTGATTCAATATAGGGTTTTGAAAGTTCTTGACCCAGAATTTTAATTTTTTTTATGTCAAAAAGACAAAATTACAACAAAAAAGATAAATAAATATGTTAAACACCAATAAAAGACTCACGCTAAAAAATTATTCTAATTAAAAAACAATAACTTAAAAATGTACCAACAAAAACTTTTGGACGAGAACACACGCGCGGGGTCGAATTCACCCCGCACTTAAAACAACGATGTAAACACAATGACTGGTACGCCACAACGGGTTGACCTTGAGTGACGGTGTGGAGGAAGAAGTGAAAAACAACTACCTAGGAGGGGATCGAGAACAAAAATTTTTTGGAGTCGCCTCAGAGAGAAATGAATGGTGTGGGGTGCTTTACACCCCGGCGCGTGTGTTTGAAGGTTAATGATGAGCACTGCTTTTTAAGAGTAATGATTTTGATTGTAAGAGTAAAATACATAATAAAGATTAAATGAATCCCAAAAAGCATGTATGATATTTATGTAACATTTAGACCGAATTTTCTTTGACGTGAGTGAAACTTTAGAAACATGATGTCACACAACAGACGTTATATTTCCAGAGACGTCATATGCAGGATGAAGAATTTTATTTCTTCATATGTTTCTCTATAACAGGTGCCTTCAATTCCTCTAAGACTTAACTTTGAGGTTATTTTTATTTATTTTTAATAGCAATTACCGACAACGTTCAGAAATATAGTTTATTTACTTAAACTATGCGAGGAAATATGTGTAACAAATTGTCTGGTAACAAAATATATGATGAAAAATTATATGAAAACAAATTAAGACATTTCAAACTACATTATAACAAATTTCGTAATATTAAATTATATAAATACAAAATGTGCGGTAGCAAGTTATGTGATATCGGTACAAGATTATGTGGCAAATTTTATGATAACATGCAATTTCATATAACAGCTGTTGCTTTTATTACTCGTTGCTTATATTCTATTTCATGAAATATTTAAATTAAAAAAGTACTGTTTTAGTAAGGATAATGCTACCGATACCATATTTCGTCAGAGAGTCGTTATGCTGTAGGAGGTGCTGGAGGTGTCGTACATACTGCAACCTCTGTACAGAGAGTATATACATCCCTGTAGAATAGGATACGTCCTATTCTTAAAGTCATTTAGGTCAATCTAATTTATAATAACATTCTTATTTTTAAAGTATGTTTTTGTAGTCTAAAGTTTGTTTTAATATTCGGCTACTACATGTTATTGGTATTTCAGATTGGTAAAGTTGAGTGTCTGTATCAAACTGCTGCTTCACCTTTTAAAATGCTACTATAGTGGCGGCTGCATCTATGAAAGATATTAATCACCGAGATATTAATCCATTCCTTTTATGTAACACGAGTCAGGAATGTCCAACTTCGACACAATTGTCTAGATAATAGTGGCGTTAAAAGGGTAGTAATGCTTTATTTATGTTAAAAAATTAGTTATTTTTTGTCAAACTCAAATTGAAAAAACAGATATACACACGTTTTTAATGAAAGTCCAATCGAACATGTTCGTGAACAATTACATTTATTTTCTGTTTCGAGTACTTTAACAAAATTTATTTTTCAATGATACGGTTAATTCAACCTAAACTAATGACGTTTATCAACAACGAATGTTTATGGATCTGTATGTGGCGTCATAGTACACGCTGGAATGATTACCGACACAAAAATCTTCGCACAAAACCTTTGCATTTTAAAATAATAATTTTAAAGTCAGCATTATTTTATTATTTGTCTCCTTCAGCTTTTGCGATCAAAATCTCTAGAATATTCACGTGTTACCTTTTGTAACAAGAAAAAACTCAGGCTTCATAGTTTATAAAGGTCAGGACAATAAGTAAAATAATATTTGAATAAAGAATAGTTTAACACTAAAATATGTTATTTATAGTTCAACGCTTGAAAATGTGACATATGGTATTTGTTACAAAGTATAACGTTAATTTATCGTGAGATTTTTAAAGAACCTACGAATAAAGAATGAGGCAAGTGCTATAATATATTTCCTTCTGAATATATTTAACTGGAAAGGATTGTCGTATTAGTAAAGTCCCCTCGCTAGAAGTGGAACCTGTTACACTTTGGGCGACTTGGTGAGTTAATGTAATGCGTGAGACAGTCGTGTTCTCATTACCATACAAAGGTATTCAGGTACTCTTGTGCCCAGAGTAATGGAGCGTAGTTCCATAGTGACTGTAAGCACTTACACCTACACATATATTAAATGAATGTAGTTGGGTGCGATTTAATAAGGTGTAGAATACATTTAATATAATAAAGGGCTTGAAATACTTATTTGCTACTATCAGGGCTTTATATAAGCTAAAAAAAAAAAGTATTTACGCTAAAACAAATTGATAATGTAAAAAACAAATTGGTTTTTTCAACAATAAAACCAATACTCTATGTTTTTCGTCAACACTTATGCTTAGATTCTTAAAATTTCATAACCTCAAACAGGTTTCACTTATCTCCTTACACAGGTAGAATTATGTATTAAGTAAGGGTTTTAAGTCTATTTAGTCTAATATTAAGTCTAATAGCCATGAAAATAATTACAAAATTTAAAATGACAAAAAACGTGAAGCATATGCTCGAAATTCGTTGTAACTTTAGGGAGTAGCTGCCAAATGTATATGCTTTTATCTTTTGAAGTCAATGAGCTTGCTCTCTCTCTCTCTCTCTCTCTCTCAAGCAAAGGGAAATGCCTAGCCCATAGAACCCCGTGAAAGAAACAAGAATTAACAGGATGAAGGTAGAAGTGAGGAGAGGATATAATTATCCTTGGTGTGGAATGGTTGTCCTTGCAGCATCGCTTACTTGAAGTAGATTTCCTCTGAAGAGTGATGTCCCTCCTAGAGCCGTAACAAAATGTACATCAATCCGCGACAGTTCTGTCTCAGGTGACGGTGGGACACATGCATGTATGAAAGCTTTGAATAAAGAATTCCATGTTATTCCTAACACTGCCATATTAGCTAAGTATTTAAAAGCAAATACCCGATCCTATCTGTTTATAATAGGTTTATCATAGCTCATTGAGTTCCTGCAAGATCTATTGTGAGTTTTTGACAGGTTTTCTTTCTAGACCGTAATCTATTATTTCACTATCTATGATTTACCAAGAAAGAGTTTATCAACCTGGTACATAGGCATTCCATCCTGATTGGACTTATGGCAGGGTTACTAACCACATGCGCATGCGAGATGGAGGTAGCTCGCTAAGAAATTCCTGCCACAAGGGCTGGGCGGGTAATAGAGGCTCAGATCCATTGGCCCAAAAGCCTCATTAACACATCTGTCTAATTCAACATGCAAATATTGCATCAAAACGACAATCAAAATTTTATTGAAACAGCGTTTTTATAGGATTCACTCCTTTTTCGGACTTCTGCAAAGATCACCAATTCTAGTAGTTTCAATTGTATAATATATTTAAATATTATTACGTTTTAAAAGTAAACATTAATTCACTAGGATCAGTATAGAAAACTATTGTTGCTGGGACCACTAGGCAAACCTCGTCCAACGTCATCGTTAAGGTTATAGAAATAGTAATTTCAAATAAACCACAATCACATCGGTGGATCATGTGCGGTGAATCGAAGGTCAAGACTCGTGAATAGTTAGGTCAATTACAACTATAGCTCTAGGCATTACAACCTAGGACTAGACATTGTGGACATAAGGTTAGTTATGTTATTAATTTTTTCGTTGATTGCAATATAACTTCACTTATATGCATATATATATATATATATATATATATATATATATATATATATATATATATATATATTTGAATCCTATTACACCGTGATGTCCTTGGTCTTTTTCTTTGTCGTCATTTTTTTATCCATTTCCAAGGTTTTATTAGTAATCGACTGTTCGTATTTTTTCTTATATAACCGTTTAACAAAAGCAGCTTTTTTCTATGACGTCTGTAAGAAATTTCTCTACATTTATTATTTCTTTGATTCTCTCCGTTATTATATGATCTTGTATTGTGTATCTACTTCATTTAATCCAGAAACTCTTTTGCATACATTAATTTATGTATGTTCTTGTTCACTTCCCAGACTTCAGACCAATAAGTCACTGTATTTTTCACCAGTGATGTAAATATGTGTCTTTTAGTAATTTTCTTAATGTTTTTATTCTTATTTTATAACACTTAATACTAACGAAAACTCAGTCTCTCTCCTAAGAAGTAAAAAGAAGAGTCCAAACCTGACCTTAAATTTTTTCGATTACTAGTAATGGTAAACGTAGAAATTGTTCGAAATATAATTATAGTAACTGCTGAAAGAGATTTAGTAACAACACCAGAATTCAAAGCGGTTGGTCAGATAATAAGTAGACAGTAAATAGAGCCTTTTGTTATTATCAATAAGAATTTGTTTAATTACATTTATTGATAACATAAGTGTCATTTGAACGCGTATGGAAAAATAATTATAGATTGTGAGTTTGTATCCAGTACCACTTAATACGGGTTTGAAGTAATGTTTAGAGATCGTGAATTTGAGCGAAAACACCTAAACATATAATTTAGTTAATTACTGTTTACACATTTAATATAATCATAGATGACATAATTAAATTCACAGCCGACCGCAGAAGGCATAAACAAGCTCTCTGTGTTTACCATATATTGTGTACATAGCTTAATGTAAATATGTTCCGTACATAGATTAGGGTTCCCCATTGTATCCAAACTCAAACAATAACGCACTGAATAGTGAAATTATTATGATAAAATATTTTAAAAATTAATATCAATAATAATATGTTTTTAACAATAATTAAGTTTAGTTAAATATAATCACTCGAGATTGACTTCAGTTAACTTCATTTAGCTTTTAAACAGAAAGAGGAAATATCAGTTTACTATTGATGAGATAAATGGCCAATACAATTATGATAAGTAAGACCATTTATCATGTTATGGCCTTAATAATTGTACAACTTTCCTTCACGTTAATGGAAGTATCAACCCTCTGAAAACCAGCTGTTATAAATCAACTCTTTCACCTTTAACCCTGCATTCCTGTCACTACAAACGCAAGATGTAAATCTTAGAAAGTCCCGTCTCTCTCGAAATTGCGTTCGTTTGTTCGAAATGATAATACAGATGGTTATTAAAATCAGTTTTTCAGACTTATAACAATAAATTATATTTATTTAAACAAAACATAATTGTTTAAAGAGCCTTCATTAACTTTTAGAACAAAGCTATGTTTCAATGGGTTCTTTGGCATTAAACCTTACTTCCAAATGTATTTATGGAATCCTTACGAACACTACTTAACTGTCAATGCGTGTATAGTCACTATGTTTATAGTTTGGGGGAGAGGCGACTCAAGAATAAAATTGAAAAGTGTGAGGAATGAAAATGGATTCGTAAAGGTGCTTAAGACAGATCAAATATATATGGAGGGTTTTGACTTCGTTTACTTTCTAAAGCTCTGAGACATATACTCATGTTTTATTCTAATTAATAATGTCATGGAAATTATTTTAAAAATATAGAGATTTTTCATCAGAAAAAGGTCAACAACCCAGAACTAAAAACAATAATCATGAGTCGGGTCGGCTGTAGATACTCCTCCGAAGTTGTAGAAGAATGTCTAAATCAGTAGCTCCATTACTTTTTTAACCCAAATCATGAGATAGCAATATTTTCTGGGGGTATCCATACTAAAAATATTTTCATGTGTTTGTTAGTAGTAAAATTTCTAGTAAATTTAAATCAATTGTTTTTTCTTACTACTATATTTACCGTATCTTTTCTTCTTTTTCTTGTACTTACTCTTTCTATACAGACACATACCGGTACATTTTTAGAGCATTTTTTAAAGCTGTAAAACTAACAAAAACCAAAAGATATATAGTTACGACCGACCTGACCTGAGCGGTGAACGGGTCACGCAAGCATTATACATTGTTAATAAAAAAATCTATCAACTTTTTAATAAATAAATACAATAGTATTATATACCATAGTGACACTTTACTTAGGAAAAATAGTGTTTTTCTGTTATTTACGATTTTACTGCAAACTAAAACATTGTATACTATCACAGATTATGACACATTTAAAGATATTTTAACATCGTCTATGACGATTTTCCATGGCGTCCCTAGTAGCCGCGTTGGACACTTTGAAGACTACTGGTATAAATTATAACAGCAAACCAGAACCTGTATACATAACTGTTTATTAATATTCGTTTCACTGTGTATGAAATGATCTCTCAAGGTCTCACGAGTTGGGGTTATGCAAAGATATAACCATGTCCAGAATTTGGGGGATAAGAGTCCGAATGCACTGAACTGAAATAATCCGGTGGGTTAGCAAGATACGGAAACCTGACCATTGCGTCGGAAGGTTCCAGTGGTCCAGAGTAGTTCTGCAAAAGCGATAGAACCACAGTGATTGGAGTTGGTCTCGTCCCAGAGATGAGCCCGTCACAATTCCAGGCCAGTATACAGACAAGGGTCGCCTAATTCAAATATGACGATACATGAAATAAAATTTGGCGTTTTGTAAAGTAATTTACAGTTTTCTAAATTTAAATGATTTAAAATAACAGGTTTGTCTCACAAAATAATATTTTATTATTTTTTAAAATTATTACCATTATAAAAATCATGCGAGAGATTAATTTAATAATATGGCATGATATAAATCAATATCCCACCATTATCGTGAAAACAATTATTCAGCCACTTGAAAGTTATGAAGGAATTTCAGATTACTGCTGAATGATGAATAGGTAGTAAAATGGTAATGCACAAAGTCTTATTATATATTACGGACTATTTTGACTTCACGATTTACCTTACCTTAACCCTCTGAAAACCAGCTGTTTTAAATCAACCCTTTCACCCTCAACTGGCGAGAAAGTCCCAACTTTGCTTTGTGTTGTACAACACAAGCACTCCGTCTTGTCTCTCACTGAAGGAAAATATCCTTAACTGTACAAATTGTTACAAATAAAAGAAACCATATAAGGAAATTATCAGTTTGTTTCTTTGGATTAAAAAAACAGGTGGGTAATACTAGACCGTTCTCAGACCGTTCAAAATGAAGCTATAATTGAGTAGTTTGGTCTCGAAAAGGTCCACATCTCTTGGAATTAATTTTCAGAAAATAAAAGAAATGTATAACTAATACAACATTAGAATTTATTATTATTTTTATTTTTTTCTGTTTTAACTTTGGGTGGGATATGCAGAGGATGCATTATAGTATCTATGTCATATTGTTTTAAACTTTTTGAATTATTAATACGTTCAATTACTTGTACTTTTACAAAATTTCAATACGCCTTGGAAATTGAAAAAAAATATAACACACCTTATACAATCGATGAAAAAATTCAAATTAACTCCTCGTAATATGAACACATTTATACCTATAAATTAACCTGATAAAATCGATGAACGAATGCAAATTAATTCCTCGTAATATTATCGTTTAAAACACACTAGATTTTATCGATGAGCCAATCCAAAATAACTCTTCGTAATATGAAACCATTCATGCCTATAAACACACCTGTTATAATCGATGAACCAGTATAAATTATTTTCTCGTAATATGAAAAGATGTATGCCTAAAAACACACCTGTTGTAATCGAAACACTATAAATTAACTCATCGTAATATGAAAACACGTAGGCCTATAACACCTGATATATTAGATGAACGAATTATAATTAACTCCTCGTAATATTAAAAACATTTTTACCTATTAACACACCTGATATAATCGATGAACCAATATAAATTAATTTCTCGTAATATGAAAACATTAGGGCCTATAAATACACCTGATATAATCGATGAACCAATCCAAATTTTCTCTTAGTTATATGAAAACATTTAGGTCTAAATACCAACCTGATAAAATTGATGAACAAATTAAAATTAACACCTCGTAATATAAAAACATTTTTGCCTATAAACACACCTGTTATAATCGATGAACCAATCCAAATTACCACCTCGCAATACAAAATATTTAGGCCGATATACCCACCTGATATTATTATTATTGCTAAAACTCGGAGGGACCTTATCGGTGTAGAGCACTTAGCTGTAGCCTTTGTACTCTCTTCCCATCCCTACCACAGGACTAGCTTAGTGGATACCTACCTCTTTGCAGAAATCAAGTACCCACCTGATGATAGATCTTCTGATATCCTCTGGTGTACATACCTGCCAGCCAAACCACTTTCTCCTTGTAGCTCCCAAAGCAGGACACTCACAGAGTACATGGATTGGGCTTTCCTCTTGGTCCTCGTCGCATCTCTTGCACACAGGGGACCTAGATTTTCCAATTTTGTATTGGAGCCCCCTCAGATTCCCATGGCCTGTAACCAGCTCTACAGTAGCTCTGAGTTGATGACTACTTAAGGAGAGTAGTTCTTTGCCCCACAAATCTCCTGAGTAACCCCACAGTACCTTGGATTTGTTACACCCCAAGGTTACATTCCATTCTTCCCTGCACAACCTGTCTATATGTGCCGTGATCCTCTTGCGCCCCTCCTGAGGCGGCATCCCCACTGCCCTCAGCAACGGTCCTTGGGTTATACACCCTTGTTTTGCTAAGGCGTCAGCTCTCTCATTCCCTATACAGCCAGAATGTTAGGTTGATTGAATTATACTTACTCAGCTCTGCTAGAGAAGCCATAGTCTCAGCCACCAACCTAGAGCTAGTACTAGCCTTACCTAAAGCCTTCAGAGCTACCCACCTGATATAGTTGATGAACAAATTCATATTAACTCCTCGTAATATGAAAACATTAGAGATTAAAACACACCTGATATAATCGATGAACCAAACAAATTGACTCGTCGTAATATGAAAACATTATGCCTATAAACACGCCTGTTGTAATAAATTAACAAACTCAAACTAACCCTTTAGAATATGAAAACCTTTAGGCCTATAAACACACCTTATATTATCGATTAACAAGATCAAATAACTCTAACCATAATGAATTGTTTAACTTGATGACAAGTCTCTCTTATCTGTTTAACGGTAATTACTTGCAAGGAACCAACTGACGTAACTATGCGTAAATCATTGTCAGTACGAATAAATGAAAACGTAATTGCTTTGACAATCATGTAAAATTAACGAATTCCTTTAATTTATGTACTCTCTTGAAAAATAAGTAGTTTAAAAATAACTGCTTGTTACATAATTAAGAAATTGGTAGTTTACAAAGTTATAAAAAACATGGAAAATTTAATTGGTTATTCGGAAGTACGAAAATCAGGTTAAACTTGAAACACTTTTTTAAAAAGCTAAAAGAGTCGAGAGATCTAAACTTTAGCGCCCGTGTGTTTCTTCACTGTTTCGTGTTTTACGTTTAACAGACTATTTATACCAATTTGATGCTATTTTTGTTTTAATTAGGTTGAAGACGTTTTCTTAAATTGTATTAAATATTGAATGATTCTCTTTTAAAAATGGTGTTCATAGCAAAAAGCTTTGGGCCGGACGTAGCACTAGAATTCAATTGCTGTAGATCGGGCGTAGAGTAACTAGCCCTATTGACTATTTAAATATACACCTATTGACCTGATTTACACAGACGTTCTCCCAGTGATAATGAGAAGTAATGAAAAAATAAAAGGTCTAATAGGAACCGCAGTAATACAAGTATTAAACGAGTAGCTTTTCAAAATTTAACCAAGCAAAAATTGTTGCGTCCAAATTACAAAAATTCAATTAACCAAAAAATTCGAAACACTCCACTAACCAAAATACGTGTCGTTCAACTAATCTAAAGTGCATGGACTTTAATTGATCGAAAGGCCAAGTTCTTCATCTAACCAAAAATTCACGTACTTCAATTGAACAAATGTTACGGTTTATCGTATTGCCGTTCGCAGACATTCTTCGCACAACTTGAAGTTAAGAAATGGAAAATAATATTAAAGTAAATATCTAAACTTCATATTAAAAGAAGCGTAGTTACAAAACGATAAATAATATGATAAAAGTGATATCCTATATTCTAAAAGTTATTAACACCTAATTAGTAAATCTGAAGTGAGCTTTGTCTTTGATTAGTAGGTTTTTATTACTACCATATAATAATGTTCAAATTACTACTGTTTAAATTTATCGTTACTTAAGTAAATGTAATGTAGCAATGTTTTTCGGATCTATACCATAGATGATAAGTATCTTATTACTCGTGTAAATAATTGAACAACTAATTTTAAAAATACCTAACTAAGTGAATACCTAATTGCTTACTTGCCGACGCGATTCAAAACATTCGTAGAGGGTTAGCTTCGTAAAAGGAACGAATGTTTTGAAACGCGCGAAGAAGGTTAGCTTCGTAAAAGGAACGAATGTTTTGAAACGCGTCAGCAAGTAAGAAATTACGTATTCACTTAGTTAAGTATTTTTAAAATTAGTTTAATCAGTGAATTCAAGATGATTACATCAAGCAACTTCATTTAAACATCGTTGCAAACAGTAACTGTAAATCGATTTGTGTATAGTTGTGTGAGGGTATTTGTCTATTACGTTAGTATTTATGTTTCAGTATATTGTTAAACCTAATATTGTTTAAAATATAATCACTGTATCATAATACTTATCGTTCTGTAAATACATGTATTGTTCAAAACTATATTTAAGTAGAGTATTTACAATAAATAATAATAAGTTACTTCATGATCTATGGTCTAATCAATTTTCTAAGTTCGATTTCCAAGGGGAAATGTATACGGTGAAAAATAGCATAGAATTTGTAAATAATATTTAAGAAGTAAAACTGAACAATAATGAAGTATTGGTTTCTTTTGATGTCTGCTCCCTATTTCCAAGTATTCCTATTGATAAGACGATAAAATACCTCAGAGATTTTTTAGAATGTAATAAAGTAGAGAAGCAGAAAATCAATGAATATATTAAACTTACAGAATGTTGCATGAAACAGAATTATTTTCAATTTAATAATGAATATTATTGACTTTTAGATGGTACAGCCATGAGGAGTAGCCTATCTCCGTTTATTGCTAATTTATTTATGATTAGATTTGAATGTGAACTGAAGCGAGACCTTCCATATTTTCCACGAACTTGAATTAGGTATGTAGATGATATTTTCGCGGTGTTTAATACGGAAGAATGTCAAGTAGAAGAATTTATAGCCAAATTAAATAGCAAGAACACGGCAATTAAATTTACGTTTGAAATGGAAGAGTGTAACAAGTTAAATTTTTTGGATATTTCTTGTATCAAAGTAGGTATCAAACTGGAGTTCGACATCTACAAAAAACCTACGAACAATAACAGATATTTACTGAGTAGTTCTAACCATTGCTTTCAGCACAAATTGGCTACATTTAATTCGATGGCGAATTGACTTCTTAAAATACCGCTAACAAAAAAAATTGAATTAACAAATATTAAAGATATTGCTAGGTGGAACCATTTTGGTATTAATGTTATTGACAACATATTACGGAAACAAAAAAGAAAACTGTTGATTAAAGATGCCTCAAATTTATTACCGGAAGAAGGAAATAGGAGATACTTTAGTTTACCGTATGACATGAATATTACAAGAGGATTGAACAGTATTTTTAACACGTTTAATATAACAATCGTGTATAAAAGTTTAAATAATTTAGGAAGTTTGTTAGTGATCCGAAAGATAAGGTTCCAATGTTAGAAAACTCGGGTATAGATCAAATAAATTGTGAAGATTGTGACCAAATTTATGTAGGACAGACTAGGAGAAAAATCGTCACTAGATCTAAAGAACATATTTCCCATATCAAGTAAGTACCTCCGACCAGAAAATTCTAGTGTAGCAGAACATATAATAGACACAAACCATAGTTTAGATTTCAATAATATTAATTTAATGAAAAATGTTAACAACATAAGTTTATTAAATGTATTTGAAAGTATTAATATATATATATATATATATATATATATATATATATATATATAAATGTAGACATAATAATTTAATGAATTGTGACAAAGGGCCTATCCCTAATTCATTTTTGTATTCCTTGATTGATTAAATAAAATAGCGTCTAAGTAAAGATTAGTAAATTGAGAACATTGTATGTTTACAAAATAATTTGTGTAGTCTTTAATTGGTTTAAATATGAATAGGTCATAGGATTTTGAAAAATTGAGAAAATTGTTACGTTTGTAAAATATTTAGACGTGTTAGTAATGTATTGTTAGGCTCCGCCCCTTTTAGTGGTTGACAGGCGTATCTAAGTGGTACGTGATTGGTCAAGATTGTTGTAGTAGAGAAGGGGCGGGGAGTTTTGTATATATAAGTAACGTTGTAAATTAATTTTGTGCAGTACTTCTGTAGATGGTTACCTGGTAACCGAAATGTACAACAAGTGATTACATAAAGTTATATTGTGTTTAGTGGGTTTTTTATTTAATTATTATAACATTAGACCACAGTTGTTCAAGAAAA